>CAHIKZ030000586.1:430000-925000 GCA_903632075.3 Acanthosepion pharaonis
TCATCTGGAAAGTCTTGATTTCATACTTAGATATATCATGTGTTCTTTCACAGCTTCTGATTATTTCTCAATATTGTCTGTCTGGTCTTCCTGAGTGCTTTCTATACCTAACTTCTTACCTCTACGCTTCACTGCAAACCTCCAGTGACTCTTCTCCATCGTGTGTCACTGATGTTGTGGTCTTCTTTTTATCTCACTATATATTTCTGGCTTTTTAGGTCAATGTTCAAATGTTATTGCAATACAAAAAGTTTTGGATGGTTTTTATTTTACTTAAAGAGATTTTCTTTCACCTAAATTGCCTCACAATTTATTTATATGGCCTTTGCACACATTGTATGAAAATAAATTACAAATGATTTTACTTGTAAAGGTATTGTAAACAAGTTTGCTGCAAAAATGCATTATTAATGATTTTATATTGAAAATCTATTACAAATGATTTGTTTTGAAAAATAAATTATCCAATACATAGTAAATAACTTGTGTAAATTTGCAACAAATTATTTTACAATAGAAATACATGGTAAGATATTTTATGTAAAATTGTATTACAAAGTTAAATAAAGAAATGTATTACCAATGATTTACAATAAAGAAATGCTCAAATTATTTACAAATGATATGACATTGTAAATGTTGACATTATAAGATCCATTTTAATTTTTTTAATAAGACTGTATTCCATATAATTTTCTTTGGAAATAATTGCTATGGTATTTTTTACATAGAAATACTTTGTAAATTTATAAAGAAAATTCTGGAAATTACTTCCTCTAGAAAGAGATAAAAATGCTTCTGCAGAAATAGATTATAAATTATTTTCTTGTATTTTATTGTGGGTAGCGACTCAATCAATGACTTGCAGATGTTGCTGGTTCCATTACTCCAAAGACTCACTTGACCTGCAAAAAAAAAAAAAAATTGAAAAAGAATTCTCCAAGAATTAAATGATTATGATTAATAGCAGAATTTAAAATATGATTCACATTGCTCTGCTGATGGAAAAGTAAGTGAATCTATTTAGAACTGAGTTCAAATCTGATTTTCAGGTGCTTGTTAGAATAAATGGTTTCTGGCTTCTCCTCAGTGGCAATTTTATAAAAAGAAAATAAGTTATTATTATAAAAGAATAGAATTTTAAAGACAAATCAATGAAAAATTTGAGAGAGAAGAATACAAAGCATATCAGTGAAGATGATGACGCAACATAGCTAATGACTAATTATTGGTCAACTCTACTTAAACTAAGGTTAAGAGACCCAAGAAAATATTTCATAACCAAGAGATCTTACAACTGCCTGTGATAAAATAATGGTTTCTGCCAACTTTGACCAAATTATGTTAAATATGTAAATTGGGATTATCTTGGTTGGCATAGAGGGTTGAAATAAAATGTGGGATAGGTTTTTAGGTTAAATTTGTATGATCTAGTTTTGTGAAATAATTAAGTCTGTATTTCAAATAAGATTAAAAACTACCAGTAATTAGTTTACTATTTACTTAAATATATTTAGATTTCTATATAAGATATCCTTGTGGCAGCAGTCAGTGTTTTTGTAGGATGTTAGTAAGCATTCAATCATTTGTTGATAATGCTGTCACTTCTTGAGATGAAACCCAAAATCTCTGAGTGTGATTTAACTTCAAGTTACCTTCATCTTTTTCTGCTCACATATATGTCATGATGGTGAACAAAAAGAAAAATAGATGATGTTTCTCAATTCTTTTTCAGTACAAAAAAAAAAAATTCAATTCCCAATGAGAATGAATGTTATGCTCAGAAAACAAATAATTGTACATATATGTTTTTCATTTAAATTCTCAGAAAGAAATGAACAAGATGAAATAAATCTTAGCTGTTTTTACTTCTCAGGATGCAAATTCTGCCATTTTCTTGAAGCCAAATGTTAGTTGACATTTTCAGAAATACATGTCCACGTACTGGTCTTTCACAGAAGCAACATTCTAATTTTCACAATATTCTCTATTCAAGTAAATAACCTTTGTCAAGTCCTGATTTCCAACCTCTGTGGAAGAATTTTGTTTTTGCAAAAAGTAGTATATTTCAGCCATGACCCAGTATCCTTCCACAAAGTTGGTCGTCAAGAGTCAGGTCAACCCAGTCAGTAATCTGCCAAAATAACAATCACTAACAATTAAAGTGGAAGTACCCCACCCTTTCAGACTGATCTCTTAGCAAATACAAAAGTTTGACAAGAGATTCATGTTTTTACTAAAATGTATAATATATATATATATAATATATATATATATATATATTTATATATACTAATATATTAGGTTTGCTCTACTTCGTGTATTGAGCACTTTACATAGTTGCTTTTACTCGTTTTGGAGGTTTTTTCTTTGGACTCTGAGCTTGAACTATGGACGATTGTTTTTTACCTCAATTTCATGTTCTTTTTGTTCTTTTCTTTTTATTCCTCATTTCCTTTGGATACTGGTTTGTTCTACTACAATACCCAAGGTTTTTTTCAAAGCAAGTACTACCATTTATATATATATATATATATATATATATATATATATATATATATATATATATATATAAGAAAAATATAAAAACAACAAAATCCTAATATGCAATTATGCTGTTTTAATAATTGCATATTAGGATTGTTTTTTCCATATATTTTTCTTCATACTGTCAGATCTATATTTGCTTTCCATATATATATATATATATATATATATATATATATATATATATATGCACATACAGACATATCTATTAGTATATGTCACATCTTTTATATATAGCTGTGTATGATTCTTTATATTTTATATATGTGTTTGAGTAGTGTAATAATATATAGATACATTTAGTCTATCTCTCTCTTCATATATATATATATATATATATATATATATATATATATATATATAAATTGTGTGTATGAAATCTGAGAAGAAATGATTTGTGAGCAGAGGCCTGCTGGGCTTTAATGTACTGAAGTGGGTAGGCTATTACTGAAGTAATTACTTGAACTGATGTTAAACTTTAACCCTGCTGGGAGAAATTTTGAGAACAATCTTCTTGTTTTGTTACATGTTTTAAATAATTAAACTTGACAGCATGCAAGATATATTCTTTAGAAAAATTTGTGCATACAATTAAGGATTGTAGTTAAGATTTTTTGTGGAAATTACATATTACATGCTTTTAAAATACTGCAATGTTAAAGAAAGAAAAATCAGAAAATAAGACACAATGTGAGTTCTCAGTGAAAATAAAGTTCTCATCATATGTTACACTGAATTCACTTGTGCCATATATTTATCTATGATAAATTTCAGTCATCCCCATTTAGTTCAGGTATATTTAAGTAATAGGAACAGTACTAGGAGTAGTTTAATTGTTAGTGATTGTTATTTTTGATATGCATTGTGGTGTAATAGATATCAGCTTGGAATGAGAACTTGGAGAGCCAAGTTCAAATTCCAGTCGATTTTGTTAGATTCACTTATGCACAAATACCCCCTTGGGAAAGGCATGAATCCATCTCTTTTCCCCCTAGATATGGGTTGAATAGCAGGACAGACTGGGTTCTTTAGCCTTCATTGGCAACCAGTCTACTGCAGAAGGAAATGGCAACCTACTGCAGGAAAAGTCTGCCTCGTCAGTCATGCATCAAAAGATACATGATCGCCCATACATGCATCACGTATGGCATTTAATTGACTGACTATGAGTACAGTGGTTAAAAGGGTAATATTACCTACAGCTATTTAGTTAATATGGCTTGTTCTAATAAATTTTGATTGTATTATAGTATTTTAAAAATGAAGCTTATTTTACTTATAACAGTAAAATAAATGTGAGCACTTTCACTCAAATATAACTTGATTTTGCTTCAGCTATTTTTCATTTAGAATGAAAGAAACCTTGAAATACAGTCATACTGAGCATGAGTCACATGTGAAGCATTCAAAAACTTTGCCAAAGATTTAAATCACAATTTGTTAGATTGTAGTCATAGTGAGTCACAGTAGCCTTGAACCCTAATGAACTAGAATTACCTTTGGTTACATAAACTTTATTCTATGATTATTTTTAATCACAATTTGTAACCACAAACATACAACTTTAAATACAACTGATGAGACAATAATAATATTGGAAATAAAAAAACAACACCGAAATCATCTTAATTCATTTGCTAAAATTTATTATAATGCAAATGTTTTCAGCTACATCTGTTACTATTGTTATAGACAAGTGTATGGTTGCAAGAAAGAAATACGACAACAGCCGAAATAGATTTACGTGATTTATTTCAATAGGAACTTGTGGTTTTGGGACAGCTACCTTGTGGTATAGTTCATAAGCTGGCTCCCGATCTGGGTTGATCTCTCATAGTAGTTCTCACTGGTTGGTGTGGCGCTCCTCCTGCTGACTGCTGCTGACTGACCGTGACAGGTCTCTTCCCTGGGCTCCTGTTGACTGCTGTTGTACTTCCCCATGTGACCCCTTTTATGGTGTTTTTTATAGATTAACAGGCTCGTAAAACGACACGAGTATAATTAGGAGGGAAGCATTTTTATTGGTTGAAAAATAGAAACACTTTAAAATATTATTTTAATTTTCGACCAGAACTCGTGCATCGGGCCTATGCGTAAACGACGATAAGGGTCATTTTGTGGCGGGGCCTTGGTCCCGTTCACATCCAGCTCTTGCTCTTGAGTATGTTAGTTTATTTGCCTGCAAATCAGCCGAGATATGTCTTATTTTATTTTATAACTGTATTAATACAGAATCAAGACAAACTAGATAGACCATAATTTCCAACTTGCAAGTCATCAATTTAGTGTCATGGACACAATAATACCAAGATTACTTGTTTATGACAGTATTATTCTTTTGCAAGCTGGTAACATCTCTTTGTATATTTACTTTGGTGATATGACATCTAGTAAAGAAGAACAATGTTTGGTGTTCAATGGGCAGCAGAAATAGCTAAGAAGCATTTGGTGATGTCCAGCATCCACACCAGATAAAACAAGGGTTTGTTTTTGATTGGGCAGGCAATGACTAAAAGGAAAGTTGCTAAGTTGGCTTGTGGGCCCTTGGAGGAGAAAACTGGGAGACAGTATGATTTCAGTTTGTGAGAGTATTGTATTTGGCAGATGTTGGTGTATTGACAACCGTCAGTGTAATAAAGACCCTGCTTTAATAATTTTCATTTTCTGTATTCAGTTTGTGACACATGTATAGATCCATATTTTAGGAAATTTTATACTCATCTAAATTATAATATTTAATGTATTTATGTATCTATTTTCATTTTGGAGGCATTAAAGTTTACACAACATTTCTTATCCCAGTGAACAAATGATTGGAGGTCATTTTTGAGAGCAGCTGCTAGTCTTACTTTGTAGGCCCTATTGAACTTGAAGGATTTTAATTACAGGTTTATTCAGTTTTTTTTTTTGTGTTTTTTTTTAAAGAGTGAATTTATAATGTTTGTTGAAAACAAAAAATGCAGAACAAAAAATTCTGAAAAGAACAAAAGATTTCGCATTCAGTCTTCATCATCAGTTATTAATTTTTATTTTTAATGAGTAACTAGAATCATTGATTGAAAATAATTAAATGATTTTCATTCCAAGAGTCAATCTTATATTGGTTTAATTACTGAGTTTTCTATGAATGCAAGTCAGTTATTTTTTTATCATTTTTCTTTCTAAAAATATAGGTTTTTAAAAATTCTTTTGTTTGGTTATTTTATTAAAACCAAAATGAAAAATAAATTTCTGACTACCTCTACACACTCCCTAACCACAGTGTAGTTGTCAATGTATTGTAAATAATATTAATTCATTCTACAAACTTTATAACTGCCTGTTGAATGGACTCGAATTAATTCCCTAATATTGGCTACAAATTTGAACAAAAGTCTTACAATGTAATTAAAAAGCTTAAACAAAGAAAACTTTTTACATCAGTGCTAGAGTTCATTTCAGTATAATTAGGTAACTATTACAGGCTAAAGTCTAAATGACAAAACTGAAATAATTAGACAATAGACAATTTCAGCAATTTTAAAGCTGTCACTAAAAAAAATATCTTAATTAATGTCAACCAGAAAATTTATTTTATATAAACTCTAATTTCAAGTATTGCATCAATATTTGAAAACCAAATTTATGAGCAAGTAATTTGAACCCAAAACTAAATTTCTAGCCTATCTAATAAGTTACGCTGTGGCTATTTAATAGTAAAGCATATATAAAAACACTAAAAGCACATATAAAAAGTAGGCAGATACCAACATTTCTATCGTACATTTAGCATATGAACAGATTTAGTGAATATATTAATAATTCAAAATGTCAAAATGTTTCTGCTTTTATAATAGTATAAATTCATTTTTTGTTTGCATAAAATTGTCTCACATCTCCAGCTTCAGTGAATTTCTCATCAATAGAAAATGCTAAAAGCAATCAATGAAAAATTTTACATTTTAAATGAAAATCACAAAAGTACAGAAATTTATGTTTTAACTACACAATTTTTAAATCTTTATCTGTTGCACATTAAAAAGTTGACAGGGTTAACCTGTTGTTGCAGTCTCATCCTGGTTGTCGTTATGTGGTACAACTTTAATGCAATGGGCAGTGAATAAGGATATATAGCTCAAATCATGAATAGTGAATGTACACCCACAGAAATAAGGGGTATGAGAATAAGGGTGGTGGATAGTGAATGTACCCCAAAAGGAATAAGGTTATGCAGCTCAGATCATGGATAGTAAATTTTCCTGCTAAGAAACAAGGTATTCAGCTCAAATTGTACATAATGAATGTACCTTTCTCTCCTCAGGTACACATTGTTACTGTTGCTGAACTTTTCCTCGGAGATGTATCCCTTCATTTCTTGCATAATAAAACATTTTATCTCCTCACCAATATAAAATTTGGTGAAACTTGGTTTTGGCAGGAGTAATTTCTGGTTTCATTTTTCTAATTTATCAAATATCAGTAAATAATAATTTGATTTGTGCTGATGTCATCTTAGATTAAAAATCTACTTTGAAGTAAACATTCCATAACATTTTGTTTTATTCTTCTTTATCATGACTTATTTATTTAGAATCAACCTGTAACTCTGAATCTTATTAATCACATTATTTCCAGCATTAAATTGAATTGACAGAATGCAGATGTAGTCATAACATGTTTTTTCTACCATCATTGAACTCTACACAATAACCAGATGACTTGGTAGAATCATTTGTATCTATATTTACTTGTATTGATTCTCTTCTCATTTTTTCTTTCCTTGTCTCTCTTTTTTTCTCCTACTGATAAAATGTTATGAACTCTAAATATTTTATATAATTATTTTAAATATATAAATATTTTATATATTCTACCAGAAACAATTTCTATCAGGTCATCATGAAAATTGTCTTCAAATTACTGTCTTAGAAATATAAAATAAAATCATCTTTTTCTACTAAAGTTATATAAAACTATATATTGTCAAATTTTAACTCACTCCCTTCCCACAATGAGTTCAAAATTCCCTTTTATATGAGAGAATTTTGTTCATACTGAATAGTTTAATTGTAAAATATTCTGCACTATCAGAAAACAATGATTTTCAAGTTTCCTGATTCATTCATATTTTTTTAATCAATTCACCCCAAGCAAGGCAATAATGTCACTGAGATACTAGGGGTTACTAGTGAGAGAATGAGAAAAAACACTATTAAGGAAAGAGAAGAATAAAAGAACAGTAATTAAGAAGAGAGAAGATAACAATTGGCATTGAATTTAAATTTTTGGAAATCAAAGTTGAGATGGAAGTAAGAAGCCAAAAGAGAGTTCCACAAGCAAAAAGAAACTGTTAGCATAGAATAACTAAGACCTTACTGCCAATCTAGTACTGTGCTTAAATTCATAAAATCTATGTTCCATAGAAGAAAATTTATCAGAACAATTACCATGAAAGTAAAGAAAAGGCACAGGTAAGCTATGTTATGGTGATGGTAAAGTGACAGAATCTGAGATGCCAAGTCAGGACCAAAAAATTATTTGTTTCTATGATACAGTCATAAAACCAAAATATAAACTTCCTTTAACAATGGAATATACTTACAGTAACTAGTATTTAGGAATAGTTTTAGTTTATTATTTCCACAGTCAAACTATTGCAAAATACATGAGTTTAAGTTTTAAGAAAGTTATTGAATAAAAAAAGAAATAATTTTTATATAGGAAATTTTCTATTGTAAAAAATTTGAAATTTAATCATTTTTACAAATTGATAAGACACAATATAAAAGTTTATAGTATTTTTTCTTTTATTAAATGAATTACTTTTGATGTATTCCTAAATTGCAAAGTGTAGAATTTTAATTTGTCATTTATTGATATGAAGATTACCTTCTAAAATGCTCTTTGCTATGTATTTGTTACAATTATACAATGTTCTTTGCTTTGATATTTGTCACAATTATACAAAGGCACAGCTTGATGATAAAAAAAACATTTGTTTTGTACAACAAATATTTATTTTTCAATATAATCTCTTAATTCAGTGATGAATATTCATCATATATATCAAACATTATATAGTGAAAATTTCAGCTGTTAATATATCAGACTGCAAGATTATTGATTCACCCTCATAATCAACATATTTGTTGGAATTATAAGACAGATATTAAAATAAAGAAAAACCTCTGGAAATATTCTCCTTTATCCAATGTCCTTGTATTATAATTAAGAGGCCATTTACTGAAACTTGAAATTGACAGCTATGGAGCTTCGAGGAGTTGTAAATGTCCTTGAAAAGCATGCATCATGTCGTCCAGTAAATATGAATTTTCCACTGACAATGGCATTCAATATTTTTCACTGATAAAACAGGAAGTGAAGGAGCATGTAATAAAGTATTATCTCAGCTTGTAATAAAGTATTATCTCAGCTCCTTCTGTACCTGGCAACATGTGTCTGATATTATAGATCCAAGCACTCTGTACAAACAGAGATCAGTGCATGTAGTCAAGTATTGATATGTAATGTTTGAGCTTCAGTAGATTCTATGGACTTAATTATGATGTACAAAGTCATATCATTTGCTTCCCTTTGTAACAAAGATAATTGGGAAGACTGGCTTCAGTTGTTTCATGGCTGGTTAATTAGAATGTTGTTTTGCTCACTTCTGCTTCAGCTTCAGTATTAGGTCAAGTGGTGATTAGGAATGGAATTGTAATGCAGAGAATGATGTAAGAAAAGAAAGAAGTAATAAAATAGGATGCAAGAATTGATGGAAGAAAGGAAAGATTAAAAAAAATGGGAGAAAGAAAGTAAGAGATAAGAAAAAAAAGTAAAATGATGAGGTGTGAGCTAAGGAAAAGAAACAAATATGGCAAGAGACTGAGGATGAAGAGATGCATATTAAAGATAGAGGGAAGACGAGAAGAATAAGAAGCAATGAATAAAAGAGAAAATAATGAAAGAAAAAAAGCAAGCAAGTAAGAATTCATGGAAGAATGATTAAAAAGAAGAAAGAAATTAAGAAAGGAAAAACAATTGAAAGAAAGATTAAATGATGAGAAAAACAAAAACTAAAAGAGAAAATGAAACAGAAAAAAACCTTCAAAAGTAGTGGTGAGAATGTAACAAAGAAAAAGAGAAAAAAAAAATCAGCACAAAAATAAAATTAATAAAAACATTTGTAAAGCAAAAGAAAAACAAAGAAAAAGTTTTAACTGCAAGAAAAATGTTTTATATGAATATCTTAAAGACAATGGTAAAAAATCTGTAAATCTCAATTCTCTTTTATGTGGAATTGAAAGACACATTGAGAAAGGGGAGAAAGATACAAATATGAATAAGACCAAATGCAAAGAATGCATGAAATCTCCACTCAATACAAATTATTTTTATTTCATCCTAAAATATAAAAATAATTCTCAAAAACATTTATAGAGAATATTTAATTAACAAAGAAAATGTAATTGATTTTTCTAATTTTTTTATCATTATTCTGAATGAAATTGACTGATGTCTTTTATGTTTACAATAAATAAACTAAGAAAAGATAATAGATAAAAAAAAGTGTAATCATAATGAAAGACATATGTACATTTGAAGACAAGCCTACCTGTTTGCTAATCAAATAAGAATTATGTACAAGTGTGTTTCCTGGAAACAAAAAAAAAAAGAAGAAATATTTATAATTAATGAAGAACAAAGATCCTATGAAACACTTGGTTTAGTTATAACCACTGCATTTCAGAGGGAACCAAAAAGGGTTAAAATAAAAAATATTAGGACCTTGCCTAAAAGATTTTAAAATTGTATATGAGAAAGAGCTGAAAATTTCTCAACCTGATCCCCTTCCCAAAATTTGACCAAAAGATGAAACATCATTTTTTTTAAATCTTTTCTCTTCTTTTTTTGGATTTGGGGAGTCTTCATCCAACCAACAACTTTTCAGCATCTCCTCATATATGTATCAAAATTTATGAATGTATTAGAAAAATTCCTGAGAGTCTTCAGAAGCAAATGAGAAAAACTTAAAACAATGCTAAAATAAAAATAAAAAATTAGTCATGAACAAGAAGAGGAAGCTTTTCAGAGGAGACTTCATCAATTCCATCCAGAAAATTTTAATCTAAAAAGTTTTCTAATCATGAGCAGAAACTGTAAATTTCATGATGCAATTTAAGAATAAAACATGGACTCATTTTTCTGTGTCCAGAATTTTTACAAGAACTAAGATTTAAACTTGTAAATAAATATATATATATTTTTTGATTTATCATCATCCAAGTACTTTTTGTACTTTTTATTTGGGCAGATAAAAATGCAGACAAAAAATCTTTTCAAATTTCAAGTATAATGAATTTAACTGATATACAAATACCAGGCAGCATGAGCATGCTATATTTAGAGGTTTTTAGGTGAAAGATACAAATAGCCAATTATTATTGCTTTGGGGTTTTTAGGTGAAAGTTCCAAGTAACCGACTATTATCGCTTTGGGGTTTTTAGGCAAAAAATCTAAGTAACTAACTAATATTGCTTTGGGTTTTAGGTGAAAGGTCCAAGTAACCATCTATTATTGCTTCTGGGATTTTAGGCAAAAGAGCCAAGTAGCCAACTATTATTGCTTTGGGTTTTTAGGCGAAAGAACTAAGTAGCAGATTATAATTGCTTTTGGGTTTTTGTATGAAAGAGCCAAGTAGACAACTATTATTGCTTTGGGTTTTTTAGAAAGAACTAAGTAAAGATTATAATTGCTTTGGGTTTTTAGGCGAAGTAGAGCCAAGTAGCCAACTATTATTGCTTTGGGTTTTTAGGCGAAAGAACTAAGTAGCAGATTATAATTGCTTTGGGTTTTTAGGCGAAAGAGCCAAGTAGACAACTATTATTGCTTTGGGTTTTTAGGCGAAAGAACTAAGTAGCAGATTATAATTGCTTTGGGTTTCTAGGCGAAAGAGCCAAGTAGACAACTATTATTGCTTTGGGTTTTTAGGCGAAAGAACTAAGTAGCAGATTATAATTGCTTTGAGTTTTTAGGCGAAAGAGCCAAGTAGCCAACTATTATTGCTTTGGGTTTTTAGGCGAAAGAACTAAGTAGCAGATTATAATTGCTTTGGGGTTTCTAGCTTAAAGAGCCAAGTAGACAACTATTATTGCTTTGGGTTTTAGGTTAAAAGAACTAAGTAGCAGATTATAATTGCTTTTGAGTTTTAGGAACAACTATTATTAAAGAGCCGAGAAAGTAGCCAACTATTATTGCTTTGGGTTTTTAGGCGAAAGATCCAAGTCACTGACTATTATTGCTTTGGAGTTTTTAGGCGAAAAATCCAAATAGCCAATTATTCTGACTTTGGGGTTTTAGGTGAAAGATCTAAGTAACCAACTATTATCATACTGGGGTTTTTAGGTGAAAGATCCAAGTAGTGAGATTATTATTGCTTTAGGGTTTTTAGGCAAAAGATCCAAGTAACCGGCTATTATTGTTTTGCAGTTTTTAAGCAAAACATCCAAGTAGTGAGACTATTATTGATTTGGGGTTTTTAGGCTAAAGATCCAAGTAGTTGACTATTATTGTTTTGGGGTTTTTAGCCAAAAGAGTCCACTATTATTGTAAAATTCAAAAGGAAATAAAATTATTTTTGAGTAAGTGATGAATATTGAATGTAATTGAAACCTCAATAACACTATAATACATAGATTTAAATCAAAATTTCAGCACCAACAAGTTTCTTCATCTAATTTATAAAATAAAGGTGAGGAGTGTGTGTGTGTGTGTGTGTCTCACTCTCTATCTCTTTTTCTCTATCTCTCTTTCTGTCCAGGATTTTCTTCAAAACACTAAGTGTATAATTTTTTTGAAAAATTTATTTTTATTCTGTATTTGCATGAATGAATATGATCTTCATTTCTTCAGTAAATACTTTTTTTAACCATTAGAGATGAGATTTGATTTGCAATTCAAGTAAAATGTTAAGCTAGACCATTGCATTATGTCCATTTCTATGAATTGTCCCTCCACGTAATAGCCACTTTGCTTGCATCCACTTTTAAGCTTAAATTTTCTTTAAAATGAAAAAAAAATTGAAAAAAAATGAAGGTTATTTTCATAATGAGCAGGATAAGCTACACCCAGAAAATACCTTTTCTTATAAACTTGTTTATTTTAAATCATCCAGGGAAGTTATTTTAAAATATTTATTTAAATCTATCATAATTTTTGATTATATTCTAATCCTTTAAAGCAATAACTAATTTTGTAGAATATTTGACTTTATGATTTGTAAGGAGAAAATTTGTGATTTTAGCAAGTCTTGTTTGATATTTACTTTTTTAGATATTTTGCAAAAATTAATTCTGTTTTTTAACTCATAAATTTATGGATTGATTACATAAACGACTACAGATTGGATCATAGTCATTGTAAAATCCATGGTCCTTTCATTATCTGTATTGTATGTACTTTGTCAGGGATACATACAGTTTTGAATTCAGAGTCATCCTTCTCTTAGTTTGGCTGCCAACCAAGGCTGAAGAACCCAGTCTGACCTGCTATTTATTTCTCATATCTGAGAGGAAATGAGATAGATTCATACCTTTCCAAAGGATATTTGCCCGAAAGTAACTCTATTGGTATTCAAACTCAGTTCTCTGATTTTTCATTTTGAGCCATTACACTGCCCACATATTCAAATTATTATTATGTTGGTAGTTTTGGGTTTTTTTTTTTGCTGCACCTGCCTCAACTTAAACTTCTAGAAAATTCTGAAGTGTAGACTTTAAATATGTTTGATCCTTTTTCAAATACAGTTTTTGATAATATTTAAACTAGTCTAGTTATGGTTTTGCTAATGTAATTTTATGACAGACTAACATCTGTATAATGATCATAAAGATATTAAAATAGCTTCTCATAGTTTTTTTTTATATGCAAAAGATGAGATAGTGATTATAGGTTTTAGGGTTTGTTTATTCCTATATAATTATCATGTTGCATAAAACTCATTCTTATAAAAGACTCTTTACATATTGACGTTTTCTATAATATTTACAAGAATACTTATGTGTAAGTTTTGACCTTTAAAGATTTCTTGTGAGGCTAGAAAGAGAATGATAGACAAACAATTCCTGTTATCTATACATAACCTCATAATGACAGACACCCAAATAAACTCTGCTTTAAAAAACTAAAATATGTGACAGAAATTGATTTTGTTAATAAAACTAAATAGGTGTACATGAAAGTTTTGATAAAAACATAAATGAATTAGTTTTTATAACACATCAGCTCCTAAATTATGGTCTCCCAAAAAGAAAGAAAAATAATCTTTTTTGAAAATTTTAATGATAAATATTGTTTTGTAGAACATTACTGTCTCCATAAGGATTATATATTTTGAAACAAGTATCAAAATGAAAATTATTGTAACATTTTTAGCATAGCAGATAAAGACTGGCAGGTGCTATACTTTATCTAACATTTATAATTTTCTGTAACAAAAATGTCCATGTCTTTGAAGCATTTCATTGACCAAAATATTTTGTTGTCATTCTGCCACTGAACTCTGAAATCATATCACAAAATAATAATGAAAATTACATATCTTGACTTTTTTAATTCATTAACAAAGATGAAATTAATAAAGATCTTTAAAGGTTTCTTTATTCCAGCTATCAAAAAATAATTTCCAGTTGAGATTAATTTCTGACTTAACATGCTTCTCTGACAAAATTAATTCAAATACCTATTAAGAACTATAATATTGATATCTCTTAAAGTTAAAAGATGTGGCTGTATGCTATCATGTATCTGTTAGATGATTTTTCAATTTTTGTGTTTCTAAACTTTACCATTTTGGAATTGAGTGAGTTTCTATGTTTTATGACAAGTGAAATTTAATATGATCTTGAGCCAATGCAAACCAGAAAGACATTGCTAGAAACCAATTCCAAAGAGACAACTGGTCATGCAAAGGTGAACAGTTTCATTGATCCTATCTCTTGCAAGAAAGAAAAATAAATTCAGTGTCTAAAAATAATCTCAGTATTTTTCTTGTATGTCATTTGAAACTTGAGGAAAATTACTTTCCAATGTTTGTTTGAGTAGAAAAAAAAGTTTCAAATCAAAACTCAAATATCCATTTCTCTTTTCTGGTCTAATGGCAGAAAGGGTCCTATTTTTTCTTTTTGTTGTTGGTTCTTTTTTTTTTTTACAAAGACTTTCAATATTTCTCTAAGTATATATATTTAATTCCCACTATTACTAACTAAACATATATGTATTAATAGCAATTCAATACATATTCATACTGAAAACTTTTATGCAACTAAAAATCATATTTTCAATTAGTTATATTATGAAATACTTTGATTTATTATTTTAATGAAAATTAATCTCATAAAAATATCACTTCAGCCAAATTATAGAACACTCACTTTACACATTTCAAGTTGTGAAATTAATATTTCTACTTGTTTAAGGATAGTATTGACAGTTTGAAAGTAACCAATATAAAATGTTTCAACAATCTCTAACATTCATATATATTCTATATTTTAGTGAGTAAAAATTCAATTATTCACTTAAGTCTAAAACTGGAAGTTGGTGAACTATACTTTTAATTTCAACTCATGTTACCAATAAACCATAAGAACCCAAAATAAAAGAACATTTACATTTTGCTATTACAAAAAAGCTTTTTAATGTTGATACCAAATTGACAAGCAGTAGTTCTTGCACTTCACACAACAGAATTGATATTAATCACAACAGTACTTGTAAAATTCATGATAACCGCCATATATATATATATATATATATATATATATATATATATATATATATATATATATATCAATGATTAGATAATTTTCATAGGGGTTTACATGTTGCACATATTGAAAGATTTCATTATAAACCAAAAAATATCTATGGTAGCAAAATTTCATTTAAGTGTAATGATTATGACTGGACAATAGTGCATTACCTTGCTAGTTAATAACATTTTTGTTTATATTCATTTGAGAGTTAATTTTAAGACATTATATAGATTTTAAGTTATATTCTGACTTTTTAATGTTTCCAAAATTTGTTAGTAAAAGGATCTTGGAATTTTGAATCAATTCTTGCCTTGACTAAATGTATTTTTTATGATTTATTGCTTGGTTAAACAAGATGACAGACACTGATCTGTCTATGAGTGAAATACACAAGAAAAGCTTTCTTCTTGATTTAAACTAAGAAAAAATTAAAACCTCTACCTTTCAAACAGACATTTTTTCTTTTTTTTTTTTTATCCTTGGATGAAAGTGGAAAGTTGTTTCAAGTTGGCATCAGTAATAAAATGCCAAAAAACTAAATTAAGTCAAATCTTGAGCCAAATTTTTCTTTCAAAATTTCTTTATATTTGTCTACTTAATTTATCTCTTATTTCTGTTCTGCCTATCTTAGTATATTCAGTGTACATCAACTTAGATTGCAAATGACAAATCAGTTTCAGGTTTTTGCTTCTTCCTGTCTATTTCTCTGTAACTATTTAAAATTTATTCATTTTATTTATCATTCTATCCTGATTTAGTCATATTTGGCTTGCTGAAAATTTATTGATCTCAATCTGTTCCTAGCTATTATTTATTTCAATTTTCTGGGAATGCTTCAATTTCTCTTCAGCAAAATAAAAGAATAAAAAGATAAATTCTTTTCATGTTACAAATGATACAGGTTTTTTTTTTATTGAATTACCCTAAGCAAGGCATTAAAGCCACTAAGACACAAAGGGTTACTGAGTGTGAAACAATAGAAAACAGAAACATTACTAAAGAGTGAGAACAACAGAAGAGTAATCAGGAAGGCAATAGATAACGATTGATATTGCATTTAAATTTTTGATAATCAAAGTTAACTGGAAAGCATGGAGTTGGAAGAAAGTTCCACAAGCAAGAAGTGTGAAAAAAGAAACTGTTAGCATAGAACTTACGGTTACCTCTAGCCAATTCAATTGTAAATTGATAGAAACCTATTACTAATCTAGTATTTAAAGTCATAAAGTCTAGGTACCATAGCAAAAAACTCAACTAAATAATTACCATGAAAGTATTTATAGAAAAAGTGCAGAGAGGCAACCTTACAGTGATTGAAGCTGAGAGGCCAGATCAGGCCCAATAATATTACTGATTCTTCTTTGGATTTTATCAAGGAGCTCAAGACAAATAGCAGAAGTACTGGACTATAAGTAGCAGCAATATTCTAAGCATGGATGAATAGTAGACTTATAGATATGTAAAATAGATTCTGGACAACCAAGTGAACTAACTTTCTTAGCAGCATACAAAGCAATGGATTTAATATAGTCTTTCCACTTCATGCGAACCAAGAATGTTAGCCTGAAAAGGCACAACAAGTAACTCTCTTGGAGGTTAGCATCAGCCATGCTGTTTTTTTACCTTGGAAAAATAAGCTAAATAATTCAATGATTATTATTAGTAATATTAGTGTGTATATTATTAAATACAGCATGTGTTGTTAGTGTAATGGATATTGGTATGAAAAGTGGAATTGGTGAACCAAGTTCAATTTCCAAATTAGTCTGTTACATTCACTTTTGCACATACAACACACATTTTATATTTTAGTTCTTTTATGCAATAATTTAAAAGTGGTATGTACGTGATATATATCAGATACTAATAAAAGACCAAAATTTTATTAAACAAACCAACGAAAACCTTAAATTAAGCAATATCAGTGTACTAATTGTAAATAAATATTTGTTCTTATCAGTTTTAAGCCTGTCTTGCTATTTGTCCTAATCCAAGGTATGTTGTCTAGTGTTTGATTCAAATAGAGTCAAATACAAAATGACAGAGCTTGGATTAAGAAATAATGACTTGATGAAACTAACAAACTTTATCATGCCATTATCATCACAAAATATTGTAAAGTGCATTCAAGAGTACCATTCAATTTACATTTCATAAATTTTTTCAAATGAATCATCTCAGTTGTAGAAAAACTATTTATGAAGGATGTTCTGAAAGTAAAGTACAAATATTTATAAATTCAACATATCTATTCACATACAAGCAAAACATTATACATATGTTACCAAAACTAATGTTACTTTTCACATAGGTGCCACCAAGATTGATGTACTTGTCCTATTAGAAAAGAAAAGTTCAGCTGGTATTAGAATACATAATTTAATTTCCTGTATAACTTATATTTATGACATATGCACATATTCTGAAAGGTGACATTTCAACACATTTCTTTTAATATGGCTTGTCTATAATTTGTGAATTTTAAATGATTTTACATTAAAAGTGAAAATGGAGGAAAAAGAGATGTTTTTTGTCATTTGATGCTCTTTTATTTCAGGAAATGAAAAAATGCTGTACAAAAAAGATATGTGCAATTTATGAAATACTACTATAGCTGAGAGTACTATTGCTATGATATTTGAGTGCCTGACAATTTATGGTAAAACATGAATGGATCATATTTCCATCTGAAATTCTCTGTACAAACTCAAGAAAAATGACCCATTTTTAAAAAGAATGATGACAGGTGATGAAAAATGGATTGTTTACTACAAATTGGAGTGGAAAGGTTATGGAGGGGAATGAGCCACTATTAGCCATTGCAAATGTGAGTCTGCATCTAAAGAAAATGATGCTGTGTATCAAATAGTACTGGAAAGGCATTGTGTATTACAAGTTCTTTTCACAAAATCAGACATTAAATTTAGACAAGTACTTTTCCTAATTGGATCATTTAAAGGTAGCAATCTAGGAAATTGGCTAATTGAAAGAACCTCATATCTCTTTGTAGATCCAGCAGAAATTGGTGCAGCTCAACTGGGATGTTCTACTAAACCTTTCAATACTCACTAGCCCTTTCACATTCAGATTATCACTTATTTTTGTTCCTGCAAAATTTTCTGAATGGGAAGAACTTCAATTCTTCCAAAACTACTTAGACCAGAAAGATACCAAGTTCTGGTAGAATGAAAGCATGAAGCTATCTGAAAGATGGCAAAAGGTAATGGAACAAAATGGCAGATATGTTAATGAATAGATCTATGTACAAATATCTAAATATTGTCATTAAAATTAATTTAAGAAAGGTTACACATTTTTGTTTTCAAATTTCTATGTTATAAATGTAACTCAAGTACATTTGTCATTTTTATTTATTTTATTCCTAAAAATCCAGGCTGTTCCTGGGAATTTTGTTTAGTTTCATATACAAGTTTTTTGTACTTATGAAAAATGTAATCTGTTTAAATGTCAGTTATATATAGTTCCTTAAATATCATATCCCTACCCCAAATCCTTATTGTTTCAATATATATTTGTAAATAAAACAAATATAGAAATATTTCCTTAGTTGGAAATATTCCTTTGACAGGCACTTTGTATATTGGCACTTACATTTTGTTAACATTCTAATATAAATCTGAAGACATCAAGTCAAGTATACAATCAACCAACTTGAAAAGACAAAAGATTATGATATGCTGAATTACTCCTCATTCTTCACAAATCTTTATGTCAACTCTTGTATATATGTGTGTGTGTGTATATATATATATATATATATAATGGTTTCATTTGAAGGACATATATACACTAACTTTAAATAATTACTATTTTATGTAGTTTTTGTATATCACATCAAAGTATTACTCATTTTACCCTCTTTTAAATTATAGCTGTTTTGATTGAAATAATTACAGCAACACATTTTTATAAATAAATGTCATAAACACTTGTACTTGAAATTCATTTTTAAATGAAATTGTTGATAATAAGGTTAAATAAGTTATTTATATTTTTTATTAGAACTGATGTCATAATAAAAAATGTAGTTTGTAACTAGAAACTAAAGAATGAACATCATGTAGCTATCTAAAGTTAAGTGGTTGTACAGAGCAATTGCTTGTGAAATTGGATGTTTGAAAAGAACTGCTTAGAATGTTATCAATATCTATGACTGTGAACTATTTAGAAAGGAGCCAGATGTGGAAAACTGAGAAAAATTACTATCACCAAATGAATGAATAAAACATTTGTCAAATTTTGTTGAGCACAAATTCACTGTCATCAGAAATAATGTAAGCCCAAAATGAATGAGATTACCATAACAATTGTTTAAAGCAATTTGAGATCATAAGCTGAGTATCACACAAAAAACCACACATTTCCTCAAAGAATAAATAAACATATTTCCAGTTCACTAAAGAGTATAAAGATTGAGATGTGGAACAGTGGTCTAAAATGATATGAAGTGACAACGACTTTAATAACTTTGGGTTTGCTGCTCAAAAGTACATTAGAAAGATAAGCAAAGAATAACAGCCATAATGCATTAGAGTAGAGCCTCACAGAGTGCAGTTGTATGATTGGGAATGATGTAGTCTATTGAATTAAGATAATTATGGATTGTAAGTCTTATCTCAAAATAAAGTTATGTTACAATACACACAAAATTGTATGAGTCATCTGGATTTTTCAACCATAAATTCACTCAAAATATACCACTAAACAAGTCAAACCTTACTTTAAAAACAGTGACACTGGGGTGGTGCAGTGATCAGCCCAGTAACTTAATCTCAATTCTTTTAATGATACCAATCTTCCTCCTATATTGTAGAATATGCAAGTAAAGGTCATGCTGTAAGTGTTTTTCATCTCAGAATTTAATACATTTTGCACTTTGCATGGTTGTCCTTAGGACTAACATATGTTAATGCAACATATATGAATTTTCAAAGCATATTTTAATTTCTCATATCATTTAAATACCATGTCTACTACCCTTTCTTCACTGGTTGATTCATACTTATTTTGACGGCATATTCTTTCAATTGATTGTATATAAATGGCTTTGCTTATCTGCAAACTCCTACTAATCCTCTCTAACTGTTTTAACACCTAGTGGATCAATCATCATTTGCCAAACAATCAAACTTGCCTCAGTTCTATCTACCTTATGGGAATAGGAGTAAAAGTATGGTTAGAAGTCATTCTTACTTGAATTTCTTCTCTGCTTTAACCAACCGTTGACCAAATTGTTTCTTGAAATAAAAAAAATTCCAGTGGAAATATGTAGTTCTAGACACTTAAATTCTTTTCTTAATATGTCTCCTTATAAAAGTGAAAAAACACCTGCAACAGCCACAATAATAAAATACTGTTAGAGTTGCCATCTTAAAAGGTTTAAGACAAATTATCATGCTGCACACTTAAGTGTTTACATATCACTTGTTAAACAGCAACTCCAGACAACCTTGCTAGTAGATAACAAAGACAACATATGGTTATTTTATTTGGTAATTGTTTCTATATTTCAAAAGTACCTATTCTTGTCTCACTGTGTATTTGGAGAAAACACTGTATCATATATGAAGAATAGATAAGCAAAATTGATGACTTTTCCAAAGAATATTCTACTGTCTCCTTATCATATCAGAATGTTTTGTCAGTGCCAGAATATCAGCCATTCGTAAGAGTTGAGCTGATTGCTATAAAAAAAGGGAGATCATCAATAATTATTTCCTTACAATGATCACTTTGATAAAAAAAAATTAAGTTTTCAAAATTAATTTAAAAAATGATTAAATCAAATACAAAATAAGAATTTAAACTTCTCATTCATCCATAAGAAGTAACAAACATGATCTTGTTAGAATAAATAAAATCCTTAATTTTTATCAAGTAGTGCATATTACTTCAAAATTTATTTTTAGGTGATGCCTGTATTTCAGTAGACAGTCTATTTATTTTAAGCAGTATTTATTTTGTCTACCCGTTTGCATACTCAAGAAAACTTAATAAAGAAAATTTGCCCTCATGAAGCTCTTCATAACCTAGTGGTAAAAGTACACTGGATGAGATGGGGTTTCCTCTTGCAAAAGGACGCAGGTTCAAATCCTGTCAGAAGGCACATTTCTTGAGTACACATGCCAGTAGATGAAATAAATGTTGCATCTACTCAAATATAGGTATTTACTAGAAAATAATGTTTGAAATCCATTAATTCTTTTGAAATTGCTTTGTTTGTGTTTCAGATCCAAAAAATGAATGGATATGTGCTTCAAGAGAAATCTAAATGAGTGAGTGTGCTTTAAAGGCAAAATATTACGTTGCTTTATTGTGAAGCACTTCATGTCCAAGCAGTAAAAGGTATGCTGGATGAGATGGTGGTTCCCTCTGCAAATAGGAATGCAGGTTCAAATTCTATAGGAGGGCATATTTTCTTTATTAGGTTTTATCAAGTACACAGGCCAGTAGATGATATAAATACTGTTTAAAATAAATGGAGTATCTATTCAAACATAGGGTAGCCACTAAAAATAATGTTTGAAGTAATAAAAATATGTCAGATTAAAAAATAAAATCCATTAATTCTTTATATCTATCTATCTATCTCTCTCTCTCTCTCTCTCTCTCTCTCTCTCTATATATATATATATATATATATATATATATATATATAAAATTTGTTTATAATTTGCTATATTTATCAGGTGGCAAGGTCTCATCATTTTACAGTTGAAATGAGTAGATTTAACTGTAAGCTCTATACTAAAAGTTTCTTTTTGTAGAACTGTCTTCTGGATTGCCAGTTAACTTTGATCTTCAAAAATTTAAATGTAATGCTAATCGTTATCTTCTGTCTTCTTGATTTTTGTTCTTTTATTATTCTCACTCTTTAATAATGTTTTTCTTCTTTTTATATTCTTTTACACTCAGTAACCATCGTGTCTTAGTGTCTTTGTTGCCTTGCTTGAGCCAAGACCATATATATGAGTTGAAAATATGGATTAAATCTGACCGAATGATTAAGTAAAGAATAAATGATTCTATTGATTAATTATATAATAATAATAATTAAACAAGGAACAAACTAATAAACTTAATTTTTAAAACATTTCAATGGGCTGATATTGTAGGCTACTGGTTGTCCCTCCCACTTCTTAATGCTGCCCTGTAAGGAGATTCAACTGAGGAGAGCCAGGAGGCAAAATGGTAGATGGGTAGATGTCCATAATTATGAAAATTTTCTATCAGCAATTTTTAGGTCAGATGGGTCATATTGGAGTGAAAAGTCCTACTGAAACATCTCATTCTAGGGTTTGACCATCATGTACAGCACCTTAATCTACATGATGGTATTGACATTGAGACCCTGCAGAAAGAATTGGGGTGGCATAGTATAGTCCACATTTCTTACAACACCCATGACCATCATAGATGATATGTGTTTGGTATGTATCGCCATGGGTAGTTATGTGGGGTCCCCTCAGAGTCACCAGTTGCTCTTCCTTTTTAATGAATAATATAAGGCTGGTAAGTATTGATATGAAATATCCACTAAGCCGAGAAAATGCAATGTGAACACAGATGACTAATAAAGGTTTCGATTCAAAATTCCAAAAAGGTTACCAAGAAATATACCAGATACCAGAATAAGACTGGTAGGTGCAACATTGAATTTAACAAACAAAATTAATAGTTGGTCTGAATATGAATGCATTTAATAATTTACAATATCTTGTTTCTCATTTGAGTTTATATATTTCTTACAACACAAAGCAATTTATATATATATATATATATAATTAAAATGGAACTCTTAGTAACTATACTATTTTATATATTTATTTGTGAGTTGAGTAATAAAATCTTATTTACCAAATATTTTAAATATTTCTAATAAATAAGATATTATAAGTAGAAATTTATATATATATTTATCATTTAAATATATCCTGAAAATTTTACTATTTTAGTTAATTTATGGTTTCATAATAAAATATTCGGAGCTTAACTCTCAATTTTGTGAAGAGAATGACTTTTATTTTACTTCAGGATAAAGCACATTATCATATTACAAAATTGATATTATTAAAAGTAAATCATTTGAAAATGGAAAATTTATTGTACTCTACCAATTAACTTGCAAGAGATTGTCACCTTTTCCAAGAAAAAACTTCTCTATTTAATATCTCAATATAAAGCTGAAGAATCCTTCATTACTGCCATGATGAAATATATGCAGAGAGGTGTAATATTTTGATCCAAAGTTTTTTTTTCAATTTATGTTGTTTAAATAAAACAGTTATTTTGTATTAAATAACTAGATATATTGATTGATTGGTAATGAATTTGACTGATATATAACAAACAAGACTGTTCTTTTTATAAAATATTAATGATATTGTTTACCTCAAGATAACAATTGATCTTTTGTATTTGGGCTTTCTCATTAAAAGCTTGGCTCAACTTGTCATACCTGATACAAAACAAATTGATTTGCATGCATCACATTTTATCTCTCAGGATTTAAACTTTTTTTTCAGTTCTTCCTGCAAGAAGCCAGTCAGAATTCCTAATTAATCTTGTGTGTTTTTTCCATCAAACAGAATGATCTGTGGAGAAATCAAAAATGCTTAATTTGGTATGAAATAATAGACTGTCTCTGAATAACAGACAGCAAGGTGATCTGGTAGGATTCAGTATGAAAAACAAAACACTTCACAAATCATCAGATAAAGATATGTTGACAAAAATGAATTATTTTTCTGTGGCAGTGAATAAAAATGATAATGTCAAATGTTTTTTAAGCTCTGCTGTAATAAAGAATCCCTTTTAAATTCCATTAAGCATGGGGGAGTTTTTCTTCAGTAAATTCTATTGAGGTTGAAGGCTCTCCTCTTCTCAACAAAATACTTTTCATTATCATTTCTCATAATAAATTCATTTTTCATCAGTAGCAAAAATTTTATTTAACTATAAATTTATTCTATATTAAACAAGAAGAGAAAAACAAGTTTCCAATGTTCTTATTCATAATTTAATTTGGAACCAATTTTCCTAAGTTCAGAATTTTTGTTTATAAAATTGCTAATGCAGTACATTAGCAATATTGGAAACTGTTGTATAAATGTTAGCAAGACTTCTTTTTGATGAAAGATTTTTGCTCTTCAGTCTTCCCAGAATCAGAAAGCAGTCTCAGATTAGGAAGAGGCAAAATTGGTACAGTATATTTGATATGACAACTTCAAGGAAAATTCGTTGAATAGCTGATTCCTTTAGATCAAATCTTTGTTAACCTAAATAATACTCCTAACATAATGAACAGAGAAATTTTATGGAAAATATTTGACAAACTAGGATGTTCACCAACTTTTGTTAATCTCTTTGAGCAAATACAGTAAAACATGCAGACTTGTTTCACTTTTAATGGTGAAATTTTCTGAAGAAATTGCTGTTGACAGTGGAGTGCACTTACTCTGTTCTCAATCTACTTTGCAGTGCTTCTTGTCTATGCTTTTCATGATTGTAACACTTAATTTAGAAGGGGTTTTAATATGAGGCCATTCAACTTCAAGTCATTCAGAATGCTGATCAGAGAACTATATAATGTAAATGATCACTTGTCCAATACATGTGCTGTGTTCACACTCATAGTATGCTTAAAGAAGATCCACTTTTTAGCCTGGTGAACAGAACACTGAACTAAATATCTATGTAAAAGGCACTACGTTGGAGATAATTGATATGTTTGTATGTTTCAGTAGCACTCAATTTAGAGATAATTCCTTAGATACTGAAATATATTTATAATTAACAAATTGGGAAAGTGAGCACGGTTTGATCAACTCGGTGTTTATCGCAAGTTTATTGACAGTGTTTCTGTACATATTTAAAACATAGACAATATATTGTGATCACCTTAAACTCTATGAAAGTTGCTATTGTGAAGATGCTATACTTAAGAACCTAACAATACATGAAGGCATGACACCCACAAACCACTAAAATAAAAAAACAAAGATTGCATTTGGTAGTTCTGTGGTATATATATGAATATAATATATAGAATATATTGAAAAGGATTGATTCAGTATTTGAGCAGTGATGTCTTTCAAGGGTGTCAATGAAGGTTCAAGATATGATAGAGCCACTGCTGGTGGAAGCATATTAGTTGTTTTAAATGTTTTCAGTAGGTTGCCTATATCTCACTGTTATACAACAGGGATGACAACACACATATAATAGACCTCAATTTTAGTATCAGTACAACTGATCGGACAAGATGGATGAAAACAATCTATAATGGAAGAGAGAATTTAGAGTTTTGGTTGTGAGAAAGGTGTGGACATGATATTGCTAGGAAATGTGGGTGACTAGATGAGAAAGGTGTGGACATGATACTGCTAGGAAATGTGGGTGACTAGATGGAATTGATGTGTGATGAATGTAGGAGAGTTTGCTTCAGCAGAGCGAAATTGAAAAGTCACAAAAGAAGGAATGTACAGAGAGTTGAATTGGATTATGCTATATATTGTATAACAATATACCATGAATGCAGGAAGGTTTGCTGATCAAGTTAAAATTTTATATATATATATATTATAATAAAAGAAATAACAGTAAGATATATAATCTGGTGTTATTAATATTTTTATTTTTACAAAACAGTGCTCAATGCAAATTTACAGAGCATAAATATTATAAATTAACTGATTTAAAAATATGGTTCATCGCTACAGTAGCAATGGAATCATATTTTAAATCAGATTAATTTTAATATTATATATATATGAAGAGTAAAAAGCGTTCTCAAAGCAAATTTGTGGCTTTCACAACACAAAGAAAGAAAATCACTTGTAACGCGTCAGGAAAATAACTCACGAACACCCGTAGCCAAAAATGCCCGAATTTTCCTTCCCAAGTCGAAAAACACCAACTGCTTTTATCGGCAGAACCCATTTTTCCATTAAATAGACAGCCGGGATAGGATGCTCCGTAATTTGCATATTAATATACTCTTATAGCGACTCCTGCGACGGACTTGTTTCTTTTTCGTCACAGAATACACGCGACGCGCTGTCGCTTGGGTTGACGAGGTAAGTCGCTATAAGAGTTTTGCTGACTACTTTTTGGCAATCCCTCCCCGGCAGATCGCACACAAAACACGAACTTTTTTCCGGGGTACTTGATTATCTCGTTCACTACAATATATATATATATATATATATATATATATATATATACACTCTGTATAAGAATAAGGTTGGACCAAGGCATTGCAACAGTTACAGAGGAATCTCCCCCTGCTGAATATCATTTTGAAGGTCTTTGACTGTGTAGTTTCAGGTGGTAGTGTTCCATGATTGACATGATCTTCTCCCTTTCAACAACTACAGAAGAAATACCAAGAACAGAGACAACCACTGTACATTGCCTTCATCGATCTTTCATCATCACTGCCTGAAAGACATTCTGGTTACACAAAAATTAAATCTATATCTTTTTTTTAAATAAGTTTATTCCTGAGCTTAAATGTGGCTTATTTTGTCAAAGGAAAAATAAAATCCTTTTATTTTTTAAATATTCTCTGGTTTTCCAGCCTTTGTACATCTTAATGGTTGTGGATTAATTTTAATAACAATCTTAATTCTCATGCTTTTAAAAGAATGTTTACATAAAATTGTTATTACTCATTTGCAAAAATGTATCTTTTTTTTTAAGAAAACCAGTACTTCATTGTAGTAGGGAATCTAGAGAAACACATTGAAAGCAAATTATGTAAACTCAGATAGCTGCATTTTCTTCTTATTTAAATTGTGTATATTTCTACAATGTTTTTATTATTCCAAGTGTAATTCTTTGAAATTATGTAACATTTTACTCAAAGTTCTCAACAGTGGTGGAAAGGACTCCCATGAACAGACAAATGTACTTATTCATATTGTTCTAGACATCCTGGGGTATTTTCTGATCCAAGAAGAATATTAATAAAGATAAGACCATGTGGGTACCAAGAATATTAGAGAGAAGAAATTAAAAAAAAAAAAAGAAATTCTATAAAAGCCAGATATGTGCATTCTGCAAACATGTGCACTTTGTAGATATTTGTATCCTGTCATGTAAGTACTCAATAGTAATCTCTAAAAATAGATAAAATTAAGAAAAATCAAAAACTGGAATTTAGTGATGATGATGATGTATGTTTCCTTGGTTAAAAAAATCATATTGGAAAGACTTTTGTTGATATTTATTCTACAGGAAAAATCAACTTTGTTAGTAAAACCCATGAAGACAGTTTATCCAAAACAAAATGTTTTTGATTGAAACTCTCAGGATAAAAAGTGAGTAAGTTGTTTTATTTTTTCATTAAAATGTAAACTTTGAAGAGTCAAGATTGAAAGTAATAAACACATACAAGCCAAAGATTACAAAGAAGCAATAAACAAATCTTTGTCTGTTAATGTAAAAATCTGTTTTTAATTTATCAAGGTTTTTGCTTTTCTCACAGCAATTTTTATAAGACTTTATTTGATGATGTCAGGTCAAACTTTAAGAAATGTGATAAAAAGATTACTTTTCTAATAAATTAAAATTTTGAAATTAAAAATAGAAACAATTTTTTGCCACTGACAAAGCAGATTAAAAAAAAACTTATTTATAATGTGATATACAGTAAATTATCAATGCACAATGTACTAAATTGGAAAGGAAGACTGTTATCATTTCACCCTCCTTGGTAACTGAGATGAGTCAACTGGTAATTGTCTGTTATCTATAAATTGCCATGCCCACGAAGCTACTGCAAAACATGCTAGTGTTAACCACATTTTTTGTTTAAATTTTCAACCTAGTGCCCAGGCCCCTGAAATTCTGGATGGTCAATCCTTCTTTGCACTTATTCAAAACTCAACCATCTGCTGTTGCAAGTGACACTTTTGTTCCTTGGTGAATGTAAATGGCTTGTCACTGATTTGTAAACATGTGCTCCAGATACTTGCTCACGTGTTGAATGTGTGAACTTGTCATTTTCCAGAGAAAGCAAGTGGATGGGTGGCTTTACAGCCCCACCTCATACCCTATAATTGAGGTGTCTGTAAAAGGTATTAAACAAAAGCTTACTTACTCCCACATGCATTCACCCATATATAGACTTTTAAGAAGGTAGCATGGATTTACATAGACTAAATATGATCATCACTTAACATTTAGTTACATCAATATGCATAGACTAAAACACACACACATACACAAGAATAAACTAAGATACAAATATACATGGAAAAAGATATACAGAAGCATTCACACATGCACTTTCAATTAATACATGCAACAATAGGCCCAATAAAGACAAATGCATTCACAAGCATTTGTGCATGTTTTTGCTCTTCTCTCTCTCCCTGAGGAACAAACACATACAGAAATGCATTTGCATATGCATAGACTAAAATAAATGAAGCTAAGACATCCAGAAACATATAGAGACATAGCACATCAAGGAATGGATGCATACATTTGCACTGCACAGACATAGAGAAAATGACCTACACACACACACATATATATATATATATATCTATACGAAAAGGTATCTATCAATCTATCTATATATAAATATATATATATAATTTATTCAAAAATTATAAAATAAACATGTTATATCATATAGTGATGTTATAACTTGGGTATATATATATATATATATATATATATATATATATATATATATATCTTTAATAAATAAATTATCGGACCTTGTCCATTTCTTAAATATATATATATATATATATATACACACACACATGTAAAAGAGCGACAGTGTGGATATAGGTATCACCACTGCATGTTTCATGCCTAAATACAATCTTCAGAGCAAGTGCTTGAAGATCCCATTGAGTCATGAAACTGATAGTCAACATAAAGTATTGGTTCCTGTGTCCATATTGTCAATATCTATATAACTCTATCTCTGATATTGGGCTCTCTTCCTCTATAATTATAGCAAATTTTAAACAATATATAAACACTGAGGTTCTCAATTCTACCAGGAACATAAATGATGAAGCTATATTACAGAAAACTTATCAACTGCAATGGGCTTGTCAGATGTCAAGAATGGAAGAATATCATCTTCCAAAGATACTTCTATTTGAAGAATTAACTTCTGGCCAAAGAAGTGGAGTCTCACTGTTGTGATATAAAGAGTCCTTGAACAGCATCCTCATCTCCTGTGTATTCAAATGCCATCAATGGTGAACAGAAGCAGTTAATAGATCTTTTCTGAATGTTGCCCTATCAGGCAACCTCTCTCAGAGAACCAAAGTCATAAATAAAAAGTAAAAAAAATAGGAAGCTTGATAAAGTCAGATTCTCTACCAGATGTCAGGTCCTTCCCAGTAGTTGATGTGATAAAGCACAATTTTTTTATTATGGGTTTTGCCCACCATCTGATAGCCTGAAGTGGACATTTCTATTTGCAAAGCTATACTCATATATCATTTTTTGATATATTTAAATGATTTCATTCATTCTAACCTGAAAAAGTCAGAAGGCACATAAATGTGTTGTTAATAGCTTTTCCACTTTGTTTCATTATCTTTACTTTTGTTTTGAATACTATTATACATCCTGCAAGCACATCCATATCCATATATATATATATATATATATATATATATATATATATATATATATATATATATCACATATGTGCAGAAAAATTCTCAGACCAACCATTTTCTAAAAAATAATTTTGCCATTTCATCATTTAGTAGGGTTTTGGGAACTGTATTGGATTGAAAAACTTTCAGCATTCTATCATATATAACATAATACACATTGTCATATATGCACAGTCATCTCTATGCACATACACAGACATACTGTCCAATTTATCCTCTTCTTTCTTCATAATCACTTATAATTTCTCATCCCTTTGTTCAAACATTGATTCCCACTTGTATACCATGCCTTTGTATTTTTGGTCACCTTCCAACAGAATCAGTGGAGGACTGAGATGCATCTCACATATCTGCCTATTTTGTTATCTTTACTCTTACAAATCACAAGATGCAACAACTCATCTCTTGTACTCAAGGATTTCAAGGTTTCTTTTCACATGCATAGTATGCAAACATTGAAAAGATTTCCATTTGAAGGGATTTGCTTTACTTCAGCATCATTTGCTTAAAAGTCTGTGGAGTTCTGTTTACAGAAATTCTACTTCTATTTCCTTAACTTGAATCATCTTGCATAGTAATCCCAACATACCTCTGCATTCTTAGTTCATTCAGATGTTTGTATCTATCTCATGAATCACAATTTTGCATGTGATATATTCAACATTATATGCTTATACACTTATAAATATGGAAATAAGTTTAAGAGACAAAAACTGATGAAAAAAAGTAAGTACATGAAAAAAACATGGAACAAATAAAATGGGCAAAAAGTAGTGGAATAAAAAAAGAACAAATCAAAAAGAAGAAAAAAACAGGAAAAATAATGAGGAAAAATAAACAGATTAAGAAAAAAGAAAAGAATACAATGGAAGAAAAAATTAGAAGAAAATAAAAAAGAAATAAAAACAATGTAATACAAAATAGGAGAGAAGAAAAAAGTAGAAAATGATTTATTACAAAAATAATTTAAAATCAGAAAAGAATGATAAAAGTTGAGACAACTGAAAAGAAAAGTAAGAGTAAATAAATGGAAAAATGGCAAGGATGAAATGAACAAAAGAAAAATAAAGAATTAGAAGTCAAAATGTATGAAAAAAAAAGGAAAACATATTTTTAACTCCAAGTATGTGTTTAGCTATTTTTTATCAATGCAAAATCTTCAAACTGTGTTTCCTAGTGACAGATTTCATTTAAATGTTGTATTTATTTAGATGAGTCACTTATTAAAACGAACTACTATGATTTATGACAGAGACCAGACAAAAGAAAATGAATAGACAAGAGATAAATTTCTATAATATTTTAAAGAATAGATATTAAAATACAATTATTACAAATGCATATAATAAGTTTGAAAAAAAAAACAATAGTCTTTATATCACAAAAATCCTCTGAATTCTCTGCTAGAAAGAAACATGACCTGCCTGTGTTCTTAGTAATGCATTTGTTAGAACATTGAGCCAAAGGTTATATAATCTAAGATTTTAAAAAAAAATTGGACTAAAAAGTATTAACATCAAAGTTTCAATTCCCAACTTCTCTCTGCAATGATGAAAGCAGAAAAAATGGTGACAGAGATTTAAGTATCTAAAGAATATTGAAGATGAAAAGTAAATTTAACAGAAAAATTGTGTTGTTTGATTTGTGATTGATTTTGTGTGTGATTTTTATTATTATGCAAATGAGAAAGGGAGAGATGACACTTATTTTTGTACTTTTAATATTGTTTAGAATAATTTGAAAAATATTTGGTTTAATTTTTTTCTGTGTTTGAAAAGTGGAATACCTTTCAATCTGTATTCAAAATGTCTGAAATCATTTCATGTCATGCACTGAAGGACAGCAACATCCCATTTCATCTTTCCTTAACAGATACTTTTTATTTAATAAGTCCTTGAAAGCCTGTTACACTAATAAAATGATTTCACTGAATGATTACATTATATTGCAGTAGATCTGTTAGATTTTGCCTTTTATTACCTATTATAATGATATCTTGAAAACAAAATCATGTTAAGATGTTTGTTGATGGAGCAAGGACAAAAATTATGTCCCAGTTTACAAATTTTCTTGCTACCAATTTGTGCTTCCAAGTTTTCCCATAACTATAAAGTTTAATTTAACCACAATACAAAAAATTTATCATATTATATATCTTTACTTGATATAACAATATATTATTTTGTAAAATTTTATATATCAACAAACAGTATTTAGAAAAATATGACAAACTGGAAAAGTTTTTTTGTGATGCATTTCATCTGTTAGGATTTTATTGGACTGGGCTTTGTTGATGTTGCCATATCTATACATGTACATGAAATGAGAGATGCAGGTAGTTTCAAAATTTTTTTCTCAAAACTAGCCAAAATAATCTGTATTCTTTTTCTCTCTGTCATCTTTGTCCCTGACTATCCCACACTGTGACAATAAAACATCTACCAAGAATGGTGGCAATATGAAATCTACCAAGAATGGTAGATTTTATATTGACACAGTGTGGGACAAAGGTGATGGTAAGAAAAAGAATACAGATGATTTCAGCTAGATTGAGTAAAAACAAAAAAAATATTTTCTCAAAAACATTCTTTAAAAAATTTAAGAAAGTGTAGGAAAGAGAAGCTCAAAACATTTTACTTTTCAGATTATTTAAGCAACCACCATATCTTGAATCACTGATCCAGTTGTAAGTTCATAACTTTTCAGGTTGTTAATAGTTGAAAAGACACAGAGACTGGTTGTTATTTATTTGGACTAAGAAAATCTTGTAAATTCAACAAATCAATAAGTGAAAAAAAGCAACAAATATATTCAAATAGCATGAAGTTTTCCAGCCTAATATTTTTGTTTCACTCAATGCACTACTCACTAAATATCAATGTAACATGAACCAATAGCTTTATATATATTCTTAGTAAAACCTGTGTGTGTGTGTGTGTGTGTGCATGTGTCTATATATGTGTCTATATACACACACAGTTCTTTTCTCAAGAAAGGTCAGCTATCAGGAGTCATGGTTAAAAAAATAAATGTCAACCATCTAATTGTTCATTCTCCAAATACAGGAAATCTGTCAGCATTTTGGGAAAATATTGTTCTCTTTTGATTCTAGGCAATATATATCGGCATTGGTACAATTTGGGCACCAAGGATAATTCATGAGTAATGCATGTCTTTTAGGGGTTGATATTGAAATAAGACCAGGTAGATTATCAGGTTGCAGAAAAATACAGGATTTGAAAATAAATAATCTTAAGGAAGGGAATTGGTATTTGAATTACAGAAAAGATTAAATATTAATATTCATAATTAAAAAGAAAATGCATAATATCATGAGAGAAATTTCTCCCTCTCTCTCTCTCTCTCTCTCTCTCTATATATATATATATATATATATATATATATATAAACAAGTGCTAGAAATAAAAACAGAACACTACATTATCAATAGTTGTTATCAAATGTTATTTTTATTTGATACCCATATTTGAGTAGAATATCCCATTTTTTTAAACAGTGATTATTTCATTTACTAGTCTGCGTATTCAAGGAAACTTAATAAAGAATATACCCTCCAGCAGGATCTGAACATATGTTGGAGAACTTCATAAGAGTAACCACCATCTGATTTGGTTTGCATTAAATGGCTCAGCTACAGAATCTCTCCCAGTAAGGTTCTATTTGCCTTAAAACACATCTCCCTGTTCAGATTTTTCTCAAAAGCCATATAGGCTCAGTTTCATATTCAAAATGCAAACAAAGCAATCCATTAATTCTTTAGAAATTACTGTGAGCCTTTAATCCAGGATTCTGCATCCAATTTTGGTCTGTCAGTTTGGGTACTGATCATATTTAACATGTAGATTTTTCAGGATGAGATTTCTAGTCTCCATCCGTAAGTTTTTGCTATTATTGCCCATTTAAAAAAGAAAAACCCTCAATAGTGTCTGGAGGAGACGTATTCATAAATGATAAGTGTTATCAAGATATACGTGTGCATGTCACAGATCAGAAATCATTTCCTACTTTTAATTAATGTGTTATCCACTCATTAAGTGGCTGGAAGTGTCTATATAAATATTATTCCAGATATCCCGACCTATCTGAAGCAATGTCTCTAGAACTTTTCTAGTGGATAGTGAAAGGTTGTCATAAAAAGATGTGATTTTTTGATATATGCTGTTTCATTTTGTTAATTGAATTGGAAGGTCATTATTCTGAAAGAAAAGGAAACAATTGCTGATAAAAATTATGAAAAAACCCTATTCTTGGATTCTTTAGGACAGAGTTCTTCAATAGATATTAAGTAATTCTGGTTGTACATACATGAAACCCTAAAACAAAATTTTTCCTTCCTTCAACCAATCATTTAGCAACAGACTTAAATGTCTACTACAGAGATGGAGAGATTCTCAAGAGATAAATGAGCAATTCTTATGCTTCTTGAATATCTGCTTAATTCCTCTTGTTTTCTCCAAGGATCAAAATTAGAAGTGGTAGGAAGAAATATTTAATCTTGATTTCTTGTCTCTGAAAACCATCCAAAGACTTGTTCTTTAGACAGTGATACAGATGAACACTTTTAATGTTTGGATGTTGGTGGTGGCTGTTTCTCTGGTTAAACTCAATTCAGACCAGATTCTCTGGAAAGAAGCTTAAAATCAACAATAATATAAAAAAATTTCTCTAAACAATTTGCAAAGCCAACATTACTGATGATGTGTTTTTTTTCTTTTTTCTTTTTTCTAGCTGAGGAATCAAATAAGAACAGGAAGCCTATAGTTTTGTTTGGATTATATCAGACAGTCAAAAATGATTCATGACTTTTTGTCAAGAGGATTTTTATTGTCAAATTATATAAACTGTTTTACTGTAATAAAAGGCCATGTCTGTCATATCTAACCTGCTCATAAATGTCAACAATTAGATTTTTATCTATGACTTGATGAATGATTTAGACTCATATCCTGATCGCTATTGCTTGTAATGTTTCTACTGGCCAGTTCTCCAGTTTTCATCAGGTAAATACTGTATTTAGAATATGTCATGGGATTTTCAGATAAAACTCATTATTTCCCTTAAAGGGTCTTATGCTTTTAACACTTTACTTTTATAACAGTCCATTCTTTTCCTGTAATTTTAATTTTGCCTGTTAATCTGTGGCACCATATCACAAACATATATTGTGTATATACACACACTCACACATGCACTATTCAAAAATAACAAATTTAATAAAAACAAATGATAAGAAACAGAAACACATCTAAAACATTACTAGATAGGAAAAGGTTCAAAGTTATTAAAATATATGAAATTTTTTTTAAATTTTGGAACACATGGTGCTCATGTTGAGTGCATGCAAGTTGAAAAAGTTTCCTATCTAGTAAAGTGTTAAAGATGTGTTGAGGGGTCCACCCTTTTTTATACAAATGAATTCACCCAGTATATACATATACTATTGCAAGAGCGAGATGAAGAGGAAGACCGAGGAGTCGAGTCGAGTCGAGTTCAGAGTGATAGAGTAAAAGGGTGTAGGTAACCGGAAGAGTGAGGGTGAGTTAACAGCATTGTAGGAGTCACAGTGAGCGAGCACATAGACTCAGTAAGAAGTCATACAGCAATACTTCAATATCAAAGACTGTATAGATATTTTGTTACTAACCCGTATTCCTGGAACTACTAACCTGCTTTACCAGTTTGTATTATTACATTAATACATTATTTTCATATATTCATTCCTGGCGTTTGTTATTTATTGGTACCGGATTTCAACCCAGAATCCACAACAACTTGGCAACGAGGATATCGAACTCACACAGGAAGAACAAACAACAAAATCCTCCCTCGTCCACAACAACTTGGCAACAAGGATATCGAACTCACACAGGAAGAACAAAAAAGACAAAATTCTCCCTCATCAACTTGGTGACGAGGACTTCGAACTCACATGGAAGAAAAAAAAAATTTCCTTCTCGTCGACCACAACAACTTTGGCAACGAGGAAATTCGAACTCACACAGGAAGAGTACAAAGAAAATTTCTCCCTTGCCAACCACAATGACTTGGTGTCGAGAAATTGGGACCTACACGGAAAGAAAAAAATTTCTCTCTTCTCACCACAACAGCTTGGGCGACAAGAATTTGCATTTCTCGGAGACTCAAAAGAGAAAATTGCTGTTTTGCCACTATCCACAACAACTGGGTAACAAAGTGTTACAAGGATTAAAATACGGAAAATCGAGTTTTTTTGTAAGACTCTTACCATGTAGGATTTTAAAAGTATTTTAGTAGAACTTGTTGAACACCAGAATGAACAACAATTACAACTCCAAGAAAGAATGGAAAAAATATTACTCCGAACAAATGAAAAATCATGAAAGATTAATGCACAATGAAGAAAGACAATTACAACTCCAGGAGCTAATTGTAAAAGTAGCGAGTAATACACAACAACAAAATATTGAAAAAGAGGCGACTTTTTCTCAAGACGCAGTATGGAACACGATAGAAACATTCAAATATTCCCTAGAAGAGGATAAAAATTTCAGGGACTTTTTCAGATGTTGTGAAGACATCTTCAACATCGATTGTCAAAACTAGACAGAAGCAAAAAAGCTATGACAATTACTCAGAAAATAAGGAACGGAACAATACACAAAATTCGTGGATTACATTTTTCCAAAGGAGACAAATGATCTAACGTTTGATGAAGCAGTTACATGCCTGACAGAGCTTTTCAGCCCAAAATGTCACTCTTTCACAAAAAGTGGAAATGTCTTAATTTCGTAAAGGATGAAAATGAGGACTATTCTACATTCGTAGCAATCGTGAATAAACATTGCGATGATTTCAAGTTGGCAGAATTAACCCCATACAATTTCATGTGTCTTATTTTTGTACAAGGGTTAGTCTCAGCAAAAGATAGTGAATGCTTTCAAAACTGCAAAATGAACCTGGATTAACACTACAAAAACTATCGGAAGACTGCTAAAAATGTCTGAGTATAAAGAAAGACTCGAAGGATATTGAGGAGTCAGGAGTATCACATATTCATAAGTTAAACAAAAGTTTACATTTTTCACCCTCCCTGGAAAGAAAACGAAAATTCAATAAGGAAAAAAGATTTTCACCCTCCCTGGAAAGAAAACGAAAATTCTATAATAATGAAAAAAGTACAACATACAAGGCAAATAATGACGAAAATCAAAGTAAATATAAGCCCCCTCCATCTGCATGTTATCGATGTGGAGGACTACACTGGAATAAGGATTGTCATTTTAAATATAAAAACTGTCTTGCATGTGGAAAAATGGGTCACAAGGCATCCCAATGTAGGAACAGAATATCTACTAGTAGGATAAGAGCTACTAGAATGCATGATGAAGACAATACTAACATAAGGAAATATGTGGAACTTGAAAGCTTAAATATAAAGATAAAATTACAACTTGACTCAGGTTCCGATATAACAATAATTAACCTACAAACATGGAGAAAGCTTAATAGACCAACCATGTTACATACACAAAAAATTGCTAAGTCTGTTACAGGAAAGCATATAAAATTCGAAGGAGAAGTAATACTAAATGTAAAATTTCATGGGAAAACAAGAAAACGCAAAATATTCGTAATGAAAGATACAGAAAATCTGGTGGGCACAGACTGGATGCAGAAGTTCGACATATGGGATTTACCTATCAGTTTGTTTTGTAAGGCTTCAGCTAGAATTGAATTAAAAGAAAACGTCCAACCAGTATGTAAAAAGAAGCGATACGTGCCAACTGCTACCATAGATGAAAACAGTAAAGAGTTATACTAGGCAGTAAAGGAACTACCTGTGACTTTGCGAGAGATAAGAAGAGAAGCGGAAAAGGATGAATTTATGTAGAGGATGAAGGTAAAAATACGGTCTGTGTTTGATAATTTATTGCCTAACAAGAATAAAACACCAGCATACACCTATAGTACCCAAGAGATCAGTTAAACCAGGAGAATGGGTTTACTTTAGGATGTTCAGGAACAATATGACTTACTGGGAGCCTGGCACAATAATTAAAATACTGGGAAATGTGATGTACACAGTACAAGGCAAAAAGTTTACCCACAGAAGACATATTGACCAAATACAAAAAAGACGGGTTGAAGAGCCAAGCTCGTCACCCGCTGAAAATGATGATTCAATGGATGCAATCTTTGAAGCTTTTGAGATTCAAAGACCACAGGAAGACACAGAAACTAGAAGGTCAAACAGGAAAATTTACTGAACCTCTGATTATCGACCATCAGAGAAAAAAATACTAATTCCTCCCCCAAAAGGGATCTAAGGATGGGGGGTGTTGAGGGGTCCACCCTTTTTTTGTACACATGAACTCACCCAGTATATACATATACTATTGCAAAAGCGAGACGAAGAGCAAGACCGAGGAGTCGAATCGAATCCAGAGTGACAGAGTAAAAGGTTGTAAGTAACCGGAAGAGTGAGGGTGAGGTAACAGCGTTGTATAAGAAGTCATACAGCGATACTTCAATACCAAAGACTGTATCGATATTTTGCTACTAACCCGTATTTCTGTAACTACTAACCTGCTTTACCAGTTTGTATTATTACGTTAATACATTATTTTCATATATTCATTCCTGACATTTGTTATTTATTGGTACCGGATTTCAACCCGGAATCCACAACACTATGTTTTTGTCTCTTATCATTTGTTTTTATTAAATTGGTTGAAATCTACTCTTTCTTTTTTGCTAACATTCTGTATGTCTATAAACATATATATATATTTATAAAATAAACATATATATATATATATTGTTAAACATAACAGTGAATGTCTATTATGTTTGATGATGAGCCATTCTAAGCTTCATATATTGGCTTTAGTTTCAGGAGAAAATAAAGACAAAAACTGCCCAACATTTGGATATTTTTATTATGCTATTCCTTGATTTAAGCTTTTGGCTCCCATGAGTCATCATCGAAGTGGTTATATGGACATTACAACAGAGATGTTCACCATCAAAGATGACATCCTATTATGGTTACATAGAAGATTGCTATCACTGAATAGCAGACACAGGTCATAAATTTGTAATGTGGTTCTATGACATCATACATGATCACATGAGAGAAAGAAATGTTATCAACAGAATCATGTATTCAGGCAAATTGTAATATGTTGTGACTGGTTTTTATATATATATATATATATATATATATATATATATATATATTTGTGTATTTAGGCAGCAATCTTTCTTTCATGCACATTTCATTGAATACAACAAACAAGGTGCTTTGATTTAGTTTTCTCATGTGATCTAATAATTTTTTTCTTTTCAGATGATAAATTATATAAAAACTCTCCGAATGTTCTTTTTTTCTGAACACTTTCAGCTATACATTTAGCCATTTTCAAGGATTAAATATTTTAACTGTTAAATAAGAAATAGTTTGTTGCATGGATGTATTTATATAATGTTTTCATTAAATTAATTAATGCCCATTAAGGAATTGTATTCCTGATCAATCAAAATTCATAAATAATTATATAGGCCACACTACAACATGTTTGGCATGCAGACTCACTCTGCACCTTTCTGACAATAGCTCAATTAGATCTCATTTAAATATTCATGGAGACCTACCAGACACTATTTGTAACATACTTGTTGACAACACTAATATCATTAACATGCAAAAAAATAATGAAGGCCTTATTAATAAAAACAAAAAAAACAACCCCCAATAATATGAACTATGAATATGGACACAATATTTTGTTTGTGTTTAGAAAAAAAAATGAAAACATTATATTATATTGTCTGTTGTATTCAATGAAATGTGTCATGAAATGTATGTCATTTTTATTAAATAGGTTTAGATTTCATAGTAATTGTTGTAAATAGTTCTTGTTGCATGTTGAGACATATGCCAGAGTTTGTTTGATGTTACATTTCTTTCAATTTTGTAGTTGGTCTAGGGGATTTTTTTTTTCTAGTTTAAAACCTTTGTTTATTAGTGTTTGTAGTGTAGCCTCGTTTTTTTTTCAGAGTTCTATGTAGTTCTTCTAGGTGGATTTTTTTGAAGGTGTTTGTCAGCCACTATATTGCGCTATGGGTCTGAATGTAAGGTCACTATGGTTTGAGATGTTAATGTATTCAGATTTTTGTGTCTGGATAGCTGTTTTTATTTCATTCGATTTGTGAATTTTTGGTAGTCCATAGAAATTGCTTGTTTTTGGTACAAAGTTTATTAGGAAATCCTTTTTTCTTTTGTTAATATCTTATTATGTGTTGTGCATAGTTTTGCAATTTTTGATATGGTATTTTTATCTATGTTGGTGTCAATTAATTTGTGTTTGTTCTTATCCCCAATGCCTCTAGAATTTTTGTTTTATAGTATATTTTATCCATGATCACTGTAGCGCTTGCCTTTATCTGCTTCCTTTATAATTATGTTGTTATTTCTTTGGATGCTCTCTAAGGCTAATCTGTGTTTGTATGTAAGGTTGTTGAATGGCTTGGATTTTTCTTGTAGATAGAGGTTCTGGAGTTTTTCAAAAAATATGTTTAGCTTATTAGTATTATTATTTTTGTTTGGGGAGAAATTAGATTTGTTTTTTACTAATGATTCATCTGTGATGGTTTTGTTATTATTAAATGTTTCTATTAGTCCGAGTTTGCATTCAAATTCACCAAGGTCTTTTTTTATGTCTGTTATATTGCTTTTCAGAGCAGGGCAGAATTTTAGGACATATTTTAATAGGTTGATTTAAATACACATAATACACACATAATTATCAAATACAGTAGTCAATTCTGACATAGAAAATTGCTATGCGATGGTAACGGTCACAAAATATCAGACACAAATCATAAATTCATAATAAAGTTCTATGACATCATAACACATGAAAGAACAAAATATTAACAAGAGAACTATATGCAATATATATATATAAACTCAGTCCAAGAAAGATATTTGAATCACTACCATGCAAAATATTCATTTTTATAATATGTAGAAATATCTACTCATTCTTGAAGAAGGTCACAAAACCAGAAACATGTGTAGCTGAATTATGGAAAATAGAGTATAATATATATTTTAAAATAAAAAATCCACATTTCAGCCAAAAACGTTTGTGATTTATCTTCTTTTTAAAATATATATATATAGTAAAGGTAATAAATCCATTGGTATATAATCCAAGTGGATCATAGTAATATAAAATATCAAAACTGATCCACAGAAGGGCTCAATGTATTTATTATACAGTGCACATGAATAGTAGTAAACCATAAAATACAAAATTACCTCATATAGGGTATAGACCTATTTCAACCAATGAAAACTTTGTAAGTCTTATTCAACCCCGGTATACAGACTGAGTTTGTGTCAAAATTAGAAATTTAACTGTGACAGCATTTAAAAAATTGATACAGAATATATACATTTCCATGTTTCAGTCAGCTGAAAGGCACAAGACAGTAGTTAGGAGAGTGTGGAAGGTATTAGCCTTAAAGGGAAGAAGTTTTATAAAATTAAACCTGGATATTAACCTTATGACACTAAGATGAGCTTATATGAAAAATGATGTGTTAATTTGAAACTAAGAGAGGAACAAAAAGGTTTTCTTTTAATAAAATTATATAGATAAGGTAAGTTCCTACTTAAAAACACTCTTGCAAATATAAATTATACTTAAATGTAAAATATATTTTATAAATTAAAAATAAGTTATATTTAGAAAATTTATATTAAAATTAAGGAAGATTATATAATTATATTTAAAAAAGAACTTAAAATATCTAGAATAAGAGGTGCAAATGATAAAGGAAAGAGAGTTCTTAGAACAGGGGACAAATTGAAGATATAATTAATATAGTGTAAAATTAGAATTAGTTATACATTCAACATTTGAAGAGTTAGAGAAATATAGTAGCTAATAAAGTAAAATTTATATTATGGAAATTTGAATCTATTTTTATATTGACATTTTAAAACTAATACATTCCTTTGATTCAATAGTTTGCTTTAATTATTGTATTTTATTATTTTAATTTTTTTCTTGTAAACATACGTTACAGCTATCTCTAAGACTATTAGGAGTATGTGTGGAACCTATAATCTTCCAATCTACCTGTGGGTTCAGACCTTTCTCCTTCAATTCCCAAACTTTTTTTGAAAGAGCTGTCTGGTGTTTTAAATTAACACTTCATTCTTCATATAACCCCATTTTAATGTCATAAGGTCAATTTCCATGTTTAATTTTGTAAAACCTCTTCCCTTTAAGGCTAATACCTTCCATCGTCCCTTGACCAATGTCTTGTGCCTTTCATCTGATTTTCCATTGAAATGGAAAAATTCTGTATCAGTTTTTTGAATACTGTCAGTTAAATTTCTAATTCTGACATGAACTCAGTCTGTATACCAGGGTGAAATAAGACTAACAAAGTTTTCGTTATTTGAAATAGGTCTATATCCCATATGAGTTAATTTTGGATGTTATGGTTTTACTATATATATATATATATATATATATATATATATAATGGATTCTCCTGTCGGTTTCGACGTATGAGGATCTGACAGCATATTGATTCAGTTATGAAAGTTTGTGTGATAATCTTAAGTGGCAAAAAGTATATATATATATATATATATATATATATATATATATATATAAGCATAAAAGAAACTTGAAATTGAACAATGCACTCACACCCTTGCATACTGCTGATACATTTGTGATCAAAATTTTGTCCTGGAAAATAATTTTTTTATAAAAGATGAATATAATTTACCCAAAGAAGCATAGAAAGTGCCATGATATATTAATGCCCAGTGATTAATATCAAACTGAACTATTTCAGTTTATGGCTCTTCTTAAATTAGTAGGGAAACGATATGAGACGTGTAAAATTAAAAATAAATGAATAAAAAAAAATAGAACTTGAAATTAATTAAAATCTAATTTCTGAAATGCTTAATGTGAATCATGTTTTGTCTCATTATTTTGTATTTTAGATATTTTTATTTATAAAATATATTTTCTGATGACGCTAATGCATCAGTGAAACATGTCAAAAAACAAGTTTTCCAAATTGTCTTATTTATCAGATATATATAAACTTTTTTTATTTATTTCATTATTTTTTGTTTAACATTATAGGAAAGAATCATACACAAATATACATCTCTACTGTAAATAAATTATAAAAATGAAACATTTTTCTTTTATATTTTTGTAAATTTTTCTTCTTTCCATACCAAAAAACTATTTTTTTTATATATATATATATATATATATATATATATATATATATGGCTTGATGATTTCATTTAAGTATGAAACAGACTGTTACTACTGGGTGTTGACCTCAATGTCTATTCTTATATTTACATACACTCTATCCCTGATATTGAATACTTTCACCCATAAATATAGCATACCTTAAAACTATATTTTTATCATATACACAAACAAGATCTATTTTTAAGAACTCTTCATACTGTTAATGTTAATAAACTTTAACATGACATGATAGACAGGTAAACAAGTACATGAAGTGAACTCTTTTAAATACAACATCTGAAACAGTTCTACTTATCATTGATAAGAATATCGTATGTTACTCAATATGTACAGAATTAAACTTTACAAAGTAGATTTCATGGTGGAATTCTCTAAATAAATGAATAGAATGTCAGTCATAGTAATATTGTAATATATACTATTTTGGGGTTGATAAAGAAGGTAAAAATAAATACAGAAATGTAATTTATTCTAAAGCAGTATCTCTACCATTTTGTAATCTTCAGAATGAAAAATTTTTGCTTTTGCTTGATGTCTCTGCAACTGTATGGATTCTCATTGGATTTTTCTGCAAGTAAAATAAATCGATTGATTTTTTTTTTTTTTGGTGTGGGGAATGATTTGTTTTCAATATGGCTAAATCCAAAAAGTATTAATATATTCCTTTTTAAATGTCATTCAAGAAAGATATCTTAACCCAGTAATTTTTTCTCTTTCTGCTGTTTGTTTTCTTTTCCAATCCAATTCAAATAAATTGCAAGTCAGAATTCATAGTATTCATGACTGAAAAATTATTGGTGTCTTGTAAATCATGAATCATTGCTTGAATCCTCTTTTGATGTGACTTAAGTCAACTTTAAATTTGCTATTTAAGAATGTAGAAAAAATTAATTTTGATATTAAGCTAAGATGAATATTTTGATTGAATAACTTTTAAAATTGACACAGATAAACACTGAAATATTAATTATCTTCCATTATATTTTTTAAATTACTTTCATTCACTTTGTTTTAAAATTAGTTATTAAGTTGTTCAACATGAAAATGCCTATTTTGTTTTAATGGCATTTTTATAAAGGTAATATTTTTAATCAACATTTTATTTTAAGTAACATATTATTTATTGATTATTCTGTAAAAGTTTAATTTCATTCTATTTATTTTTACTCCATTTAAAAAAAATTAGGGAAATATGAATATAACATTATATAACATTATTTCAGAATGATTAAGAATTTAATATGCATTGACATGCAGACCAACTTCAAACAATACATTCAGAACTAAAAGAATTTCCCTAAATTGATTTCAATGTATTTTGAACCAGTTATATAAGTGTTTGGGTTTATCATTAAATAAGGAAACATAAATTAATGCTTTACAAGCATAAACATTTTGCTTTTCCTTTCCAGAAATGAAAATTTGTGTGTTATAGAGTATTAATTGAATTTCCTGAAAAATTCTTCATTATCATATAACAGAAACATCAAACATTTAAATAATTTGATAATGAAAAACAAGACACAATTAAACTTGACCTTTTACACAGTCTTGTAATAATTTCCTTTAAAGTTGTTGGTATATAAATGGTTATAATATGAGAAAATCAATCATGACCTTCATGAAGGAGTATAAAGAATTAGAATTTCTTTAAAAACATTTCAAGTATCAACAAAGACAACATTTTATAACATCATTAACAATAATCCCAAATTCAAAAGCATTTTATAAATAATCATCAAAGTTTACCACTAACAAGAAGTGGAAAGATTATATTCAATCAATTGCTAAGTCTAGGAAAGTTGGTTCACTTTGTCATATTAGACAATTTTTCTTGCCAGAATCTATCTTACATATTTATAAGTTTGCCATTTGTCCTTGCTTTGAATATTGCTGCCACATCTATCTGGTGCTCTTTAGAGATTCTTGATAAAATCCAAAGAAGAATCAGTAATATTATTGGTCCTGACCTGGCATCTCAGCTTCAGTCACTTTCTCACCGCCTAACACAGCTTCTCTCTGACTTTTCTATAAATGCTTTCATGGTAATTGTTCTGATGAGCTTTCTTCTTTGGTACCTAGAATTTAGGTGCTGTACTAGATTGGCAGCAAGGTCTCATCATTTTACAATTAAAATGAGTAGATACAGTTGTATGTTCTATGCTAACAGTTTCTTCTATAGCACTTCGCACTTGTAGAACTCTCTTCTTGCTTCCCAATCAACTTTGATCTTTAAAAATTTAAATGTAATGTTAATCATTATCTTCTGTCTTCTTAATTTCTGTTCTTTTATTGTTCTCTCTACTTAATAGTGTTTTTTTCTCATGTTCTCTAACATTCAATACCCCCCCCTTATGTCTTAGTGGCTTTACTCTGTTGCTTGGGGTGAAATGATTAAAAAAAGGTATAATTACAATCAGGTATTTGTTTAATATTATAAATTAATTTATCATAAGTTGAAGGTTTATTCAGAATAGTGTATTCATTTTTTAGCTGTTATAAGCACATTTGGTTAATTTAAAAAAAAATATTTCAAAACAAGAGACTTTACCTGACGAAGGTTGGATAATTAATCAGCTAAAGAACAACTATTGATGAAACTCTTTTTTATGTAATGAAGGGAGGCCCAAAGTCACCAAGGGATTTAAAAATTTAATAACTCTTATTTTTTTAACTTGAATTCATAATGCTGTAGTATTATATAGAGTAGATATAGGAAATAAATGGGTGCCAGATGGATGAGAGACACTATTTCTGAAACTGTTGAGTGTATTCACATCCCACAATTTATGGTGTACTGGGAAAATTTGACTGATCATCATGGACAGCACAGTGATTGACCATGGGTCCTTAATGTTTATAACAAGAGACATCTGACTAGATTTGTTCATGGTAACAGACAAGCAACATTGGCTAAATCACATCCACATTCATTACACTAAGTACCAGTTGTATATTCAGCAGATCATTTCGGCATTATTTAGCTTCTATGGGATATGGAAGCAGAAGACTCACCAGAGTGTTCCTATTAATATTCTGACAATGGAAACAATATCTCATATGGGGTTGTGACATCAATAGTATCCTGGAAGACTGGTAGCATTTGACATAATTTAATAAATTATGATAGTAGTTGTTTCAGTTTGATGGTAAAATTTCAGTATAGCACAGCACCGTAACACCATCAGACCTAGTTATCAACAAGGTACAGTGCAGGTTGGTAGTGGTTCCATAATGGTTTCATGGCATGGGTTGGATTTGCTTATCCACCTAAATCTACCAGTAACCAGTGACCACTACATTGCACTGCTTCATCACCATTTATAGACTCCATGTGCCCCAACAATAATGGGTTATTTCAGTAGGATAATACATTATGTCACAGGGATCCAAGTGGCCCAAAATTGAATTGAGGAGCATTTTGGAGACTTCTGAGGAATGTTGTGGTTACCATGTTTACCCAACATGGTAAATGCTTGATTGGGCTCATGTTTACCCAACATGAGCCCAATCAAGCATTTATGGGAACAAGTGGAAAGGTCACTTCATCACATACAAGGTCCTGCACTTACAAATATCAATAAGCTGTGGTTAGTTATCATGACAATATGGCTTAACATCTGTCCAGAAGTAGTCCAACTGCTTCTGGAATCAATGCCAAGTTGCTGCATTTCACCAGGCTAGAGGTGTCCTACACAATACAAGGTACCTATCCCAGAGGGGTTCCTATGCAATTCAAAATGCCATGCCCGCTTCAGGACATTGGTGATCATGGCTTTATACAGTTTTTGTTTCTGTATTATCTGTGAATTAACATGCATTCTTTGGAAAGATAAAAAAAAGTGGTTTCCTCATGTCTTCTCCATTGTTTGGAATTCAGTTATTACTTCTCTTTGAGTGGCTGCCATTCAGTGCTAGAGACCTAGTGTATTTTGTTACTTAATCTATAGTTGGGGGAAATGAGATTTCAAGCCATTTTTAAGAGCATTTGTTCAAAAGTAAACACAGCATGTTAGATTGGATTTTGAACTCAGCTCACTGATTTCACTTTCTGAGCCAATATCTGTTATACTACCTGCACAAAACAAGGTACTTACTAAATGACTTTTGGAATGTTATTTTATATCTGATACTGATGTGTAATTATCATATTTTTAGTTATTTAATTAATGTCTTTTTTTTGGCTACACTTTCATTATGCTTGTCACTATTATAATTTCTTTCCAGTTTTAAATGAATTCTTACAATTAATTTTAAATATGATTCATTAATCTAATATTGTTAACAAAAATATTGAAATTGTAATTTTACCATTCAGAGAATAAATTTCTTTAAATATTTTGTCTAGCCACCATTTTTGTTGATGAAGCCTATGTTTGACAATATTTACTAGCAATCTGTATTCTCATTCATATTTATAAATTATATAACTAATAACTAACAAACATTAAAGTATATAGAGGAAAATAAAATATTGAGTATATAATAAAGTATTTGTAAACACAAATGAATATTAAAGAATGAAAAACAAAGTGTAATTTTCAACATTTAATATTAAGAGAACCAATTCCACTTCTAGCTAAGTATTAAAATATTGATTATATACAAGCATGTTTTTCAGAATTACTTTATTAGTATTTTTATTATTGATTAGAATTTTATTATTTGGAACAAATTCACCATTTTTATATTTATTTGTATTTCACTATTCTTTTATTTTTGTATTTAAATGACTATTTTGTTAAATGTGGATATCACAAAATAAAATTAGCCACAGCAAGACAACATTGATTAACCTTTGTAGTCAGGTTAAATTGATTTTACAAGAAAGAAAAAATAAATGGTAAAAGATCCTTCGATGATTCCATTAGTGAATGGTGAGCTGAAACACTGGTATAGTTTTTCAAGAACATTTTTTAAAAGAGTCATACTTCTCTGCCTAATCTCTGCCCTAATACATGATTGATGGATAGGCAAAGAATTGAAAAGATCTCAGACAAGCTCTCTGTCAGATATCAATTAAGTTTGACTCAAAAATAATAATGAGCTTACTTGAATCACAAATAAGCTTGCTTTTTCTTCTTTTTTTATTCTAATGCAATCAGAAATAGAAGAACAAATCAAACTTGAAATGATAAAATATCATCCAAATATTTTCTGTTTCTTAGGAACAAAAACAGTTTCAGAAACTTTTATTACAAATGACCAATTCAAGCAACTGCCAACCATTTTCTGAGAGGAGTGAAAGTTTAATATTAAAAAGAAATTTGTAAAAAGAAATTTTTAGATAAAAATCCAATCAAAATACATTTTATCTCTAAACCTTCATCTATTCTCCAATTCTCTATTGTTCTTATTTTTATTCATAAGAATATTTAAATGGTCAAGCATTTGTAATCACCTAAATAGTTATTGCTTAACGTTTTTTAATTAAGCAGAAGACAGTGTTACAAACACACTCAAATAGTCACAGCAAACTGTCATATATGCAAATTAGCTGATCTTAAAAAGTATCTATAAATAGAATTTTCCACCAAACTGACATAAAAAAACAACATAATCACAGTCATTTGATGTTAATGATTATTTTTCTTACTTAAAAAGAAATTAAGAAAAACTGTGCACAAAATATTTTCTTTATCTTCTCAAATACATTTTCTGTATTTTTCTACATATATTCTCTCTCCTTACAATTTGTGTCACAGAACAATGTTATGTTTTTCCTCAGGTAAATGATAATATCAAAGTGCATCTATTTTTCTGTTTATTCTATTAACCTTTTTTATAGACTCATCTTGGATTTTACAAGTATATCTCTTACAATTACTATGACCTATGGTTCTTTGTTTCACGTTACAATATTTATGATTACTTGCTACTTGTAATGAGGTCTGACACTAATTGTTTTTCCTTGTCTCCTCACCCACTCAAATTGTATCCATAAATGCCATCCAGTCTGGTTCTTATTTAAAATAGTGCAATCTTATTGAGCACTTCAGATGATCCTCTAGAATTCTAGTATTCAGTTCACTCCTCTATACTCAATGCAGATTCATTAGTAGAAAACTTGCCTACATTTTGACAAGTAGCTGTTTACTTTGCTATTGTGAGCATGTTTCTTCTTGAAAACCAATGATAGTGAGTCTAGTCTATGAATTCTTTCATAGACTAGCAAAATGTATTTTTCTTAAAGATACATCATAGGTGTTTAGATGAAAGCTGTTGCCCTAATGTGTGTGTGTGTGTGTGTGTGTGTATTTTACTTTGTGAGAAAAAGTACAACTTTGTCTTGATCCCTGTGCTTTTATTTTTGCTTAAAGTTTGCTATATAAATTATAAATAATATACATTTTTTAACCTTCAGTGTATTATTATATTTCTTTATGGTTTTTATAATAAAATGCAAACAAACATTGATTGCATACTAAATCATAGAACTTGAAAAGTATTTCTATAAAATACATTATTCATTGGATAATTGAGGCTTATTCAATAAGTTAAAATACAACAATTTTATATAGACAAAGTCTGTCCAGAAAGGCAATCAATTAAAAGAGAATTCCCTGCATAAAGGTGAACAAACCTCCTGTGGTATTACTTAATCAGTAATGAGACACCACTGACTGAGCTTTTATATTGTGTAATCATTACATTCATAGAAACTATGCATCAGTTTTGATTGAAATCTGAACATTTATCCATAAACTCACACACTCATTTTTAAATTATTATTTATTTTCTATCAGAAATATTGTTGCATGTATAGTTGCTAATCAATCATTCTTAGTCTAAAATTTTCTCAGTCTTATATCATTTCTACCAGTTGTGGGTTTAATGCCTTCATTATGTCAGTAGACAATGAATTTTATGACTAGGTTACAGGAAAGTGGGTTTCAATAGATATTTTCTCGACAGTAACTGGACTGAAATAACTAGTTGAAAGAAACACGTTTAAGCAGTGATCATTTTTATTGAATTATTTGTTGGCCTGTGCTGATAAAACATAATTTTCTGTTGACTTCTAAGTAAGAATACAACAAAATAATGGTTGCTTATGGAGGATAAAACAACGTATTCAATTTATTTGGAACTGTCTATTTTTAAGGAATTATTTAAATATTTTTAATCAATTATTTATGAAATTTGATTCTTCTGTTTAATGTTTTGGACAGAAAATGTGATTATTTTGTCAATTCATATTACTAGATTGAAAATTGTTGGAATTACTGGACGAAATGGTCACAGGGAATATACTTGAGTTTAATTTATAAAACAGAATATACAATAGGCTTGTAAGATAAATAATGTCCAATCTTAATAGTATTCTCTAAATATAGAAAAATAATTACAGGTAAAATATTTTCATGGTAACTGCTCTGATGAGCTTATTTCTCTGCTACCTGGCCTACATGAGTTTAAGTGTGCTACTAGATTGGCATCTAGGTCACATCCTTTTACTGTTGAATTAGTTAAATGTAACTGCGACTTCTACTCCAACAGTTTCTTTTCTTACACTTCCCACCTGTGGAACTCTCTTCTGTTTCATTGCTTCCCTGATAACTACAATCTTCAAAAATTTAAATGCAATGTCAATCGCCATCTTTTATCTTCTTGAACCCTGTTCAGCTTTTATCCTTTCCTCAGTCCCTCCCCCCATACCCAGTCTTTTCTCTCACCTTCACTCTCTGTAACTTCCTGTGTACCAGTGGCATTCTTGCCTTGTTTTGGATGAAATGATTAAAACAAAATTGAACAACAATCAAGTTAAATAGATTATGTTCAATGTGTTCGCATTATTTTAAATTTATCAATAAATATTACAAAATGTATGTTTTATTTTATCCCATAAAACACTCATGGTTAGTTTATTAACCAATAAAAATAGAAAACCTACACTTTCTGTAGACTCTCTCTCATAATTTGAGACACCCAGGCATATATATATATATATATATATATATATATATATATATATATTTGGTTTATGCAAACTTAGGTAATCTGTATGGGTAGACCTGAGGAGGATGATATCCAGAGAGCTCAATGTAAAATTCAGAGCAGATATGTTTGAATAAAAGACAGACCACGTTAAGATTCCATGTATTTCACCATAACCCCTTTAACAGGGTTCTGGATCATCAGACTTTACTTCCAAAAGCTGAAATGAAAACTGAAAAGAAATTCACACGTTTTTTTACGGACCTCATCAAGTATATGTAAAGTTAATGAAGTGAGGTGGGAGAGAGGATATGAGTGTGTCATATGTATCATTTTAGTTTCCTATTTTAACCCCAGTGTGTCGGCTAGATGTTGCTCAAATTTAACGCGTCTTGTCTCTAGATATAGATGGCTAAGGGGTGAATGATAAGAACGACATTAAAGGAAGAAGTTACAACAACCGCAATAAATTACACGACAGGTTTCATTCAGATTCTTAGACGCTGTCAGTTCGCGTTACTTTAACATGCATATTTGGGAGGTTAAGGTTTGATAAATATCTAAATGTTAAAACAATCTACGAAGAAATTAATTTAAGAGTTTTGGGTATTTTCTATGAAACAATCGATTGGAAAAATCCATAGACAGAACATTGAAAGAGCAATCCATTTTATATTTAGTAATTTTTTTTTTTTTTTTTTTTTCCTAAAACTTTTATCTTATAGCTTGTTAGGTTGACATCTATTCGTTTGATTTTTGTTAAGTAAACTCGTGATTGTTTTTGATTTTTGTTCATTAAGTAAACTCGTGATTGTTTTTATGTACCCAATTATCAACGGTTATTCCCATTTAAATAATTTTATTCTCCACACTGGGGTAGTATCTTTCAATCTCAATTAAAATACCAATCTAAATTTTCCCTTCGTGCTATTTAAAATTCACTTCCAATTGGAGAATATTAGAGGAGATATTTGGAAGAGATGTCACTAGCAGAAAATTAGGTCTTTCTTTTACAATTTTTTATCTACACATGTCTTAAACCCCTACTTGTAACCACATACCTATATCTTCTTATATGCCTATGAGTTCCTATATACACCTACACACACATTCACACGAAACGACCATATGTATATTTCCATCTTTACACATATACACCTGCAGAGAAAACGCACATCCACATGTCTCCATACCTATCTCCATATATACTTATACTTACATATATACCTATACACACAAGGACATCTGCATATCCATATATATTCATACGCGCATATATATATTTACACACCTATATGTATACACACATACATACACACACACATATATGCATACATACATACACACATACATATACATACACACATACATGCATATGCATACGCAATATGCAGCATATCTACATACCCACATATGCGTTAATTTGCACTTACATATATCTACATATGTATTTGTCCCTATCCTCATGTCCACCCGTGCATCCACTTATGCCTGTGTTCGAAGACTATCTCAGTATTTAATTACATTATCTATATCTTTACACATATAATATTACCCGATCTTTCATATTTATGACAAAACATATAAGTACCTATCTAATTGTACATCTCCACACTCACAAAAAAAAAAAAAAAAAAACCTGATATGCTTCTTTTTCCATATAAAAACATATACATGTACATATCAACAGGTGTCTCAGTGTACAAATACATTATCATAGTTGTATACATATACTCATGTGTTAGTGTTCATGTGTGCATAGTAATATTTCTAAAAACAAAGGGAATATAAAACATTCAAAATTGCTGTTCCTATATGATTATTTCTCAATGTACTTGCTCAGGTCTAGGTTGTTCCTGTGCTGGCACTTAAAAACTAGTTCATTGTGTCTATTTAGTAGTATGTCTGGATCTTTATATTTGATTATGAAGATTTTCTCCTTCAAACATAAGTTGCATTTGTCTCTGAAGTTTTTGGGAGTTCTGGCTCTTGATATTATTCTCCACTTTATTTGTGGTGTTAGGCCACTCTCCAACAAAAAACAATAATGATTTGATAGTGCTGTTTGGTTCTTTTTACATTTATTTTTGAAGAATTGGCGATGGTTGTATAGTTGGTGTTTCCAATCTCCCGCTGATATTCCTATGTATATCTTTTTCTCTTCAACCTTTTCTTTGGGGAAAATTGTTGCTTCATATATTGTGTTCTCTGCCATGCATATTCCTTCAATTGGGCACTCTGATCCTGTCCTGCAGTTGCATGTTGATTTTTCCATTCGTGTTGTATCCTGATTTTGTCTTAGATTATCCTGAAGGTCTCTTAAAATTTTACTGTTGTGTGAGCTAATAATTCTTTCCATATTGTTCATGCAAGAATAGCTAATCTTTAGATTCATCATGTTGAATATTTTTTTCAGAGATGCATTTTTGCTAAAGTGTTTTTCTATCAGTTTTATGAAGTATTTACCTATATTAATATTGGAGAGGTTACAAAAAGGTGGTTTGAACCATATAATTTTCCTTTTCCTATTTTTGGGTTTAGTGGATTTTTTATTTACTGACTTATCTATGTAATTTAGTGTTTGCTTAAAATTACTTTTTAACAGGGCTTTATTCTGGTTAAAAATGGTTTTACTGGAGGAAGGTTTATTTATTCTAGCATTTACTGTATTTGGGATTTATTTAATTATTGATTTTGGGTGATTGGAGTGGATATTTATATATATGGGTGATTGGTTTTCCTTTTGGAAAATATATATATATTGGTTTTGACATGAAAAGTTTAAGCTTGTCATATATTTATTGATAACCCTTAATTATCATAGAATTTCTCTGTGAAGAAAATCATTAAGAAATGTGTGTAGAATAAGATAACTTGTGATTGCCAAGAATATCATGAAAATCACTTCAAATTCATTACAGCATATTAAGAATTGATATCCCACAATGAGTAGTACTTTGTATCTTATATATAAAGTAAGGTATGATGCTGTACGTTGTTTGTTTTTATAACTACTGAATAGCAAAATAACTTATATATATAAATTTCATAAATAAGATATATTACCTGCTTAATGAATTCATAATTGGTTTAGCTTTCATGTCATATGATACAATAAATATAACAGCAGTATGAAGAGAATAAAATGATGACACTTGTTATTTTTCCATACAAAAATTCACTCAATTCAGGATTCAAGAGGCACTCAAGATATAGAATTACTGTTAAAATGTTAATGTTGAATGATGTGTATATGATATGAGTAAAAGAAGAGGTAGCAGGAAGTGGAAATTATGAGGATAAGAAGGAAAGATAATGATGGATGTTTAACTTGAAGAGATGCACCTGAGGGGGAGTCTATTCCATAAAATAGCAGTTGATTATTACATTATACTATATTATACCATTGAAAAATTCCAGACATCAACAGATTTTTCAGGATCATGGACCTTGGATTTTTTTGTTTTGTTTTTTCTTGTGTGTTTCTGTTTTAACATTTTGAATTGTTTACCTTGCTAATTATATTCTTACAAAATATATAAAGAAGGCAGCAGCAACTGAACTCTCATGTTAATTCTCTATTTACATCTTATATTTAGAATCTTATGTTCACTATAAATGATTTCTTCATATATCCTGTCTAAAAGATTTAGTAAATATTCATCTTATTGGGATCTCAACAAAATTAATAGAAATGAAATAATCAGTTAATATTATTAAAATAGCCTAGTAACTAATTTACAATAAAATTAATAATTGCAAAGTAGTATCTATATACTTTGTATGATGTTAAGAGGTCTTTAAACCTTGAACTTAAATAACTTAAGAGCCAAATTTGAGGAGAAAGTACTTGATAGACACTGTGAATGGCATAATATTTAGAGTCTTGTCTTGTCTTCATAGTCATGACAAGTAAGCCAACTCTTCAGAAATGTCTTACAAAATAACTGACTTTCCCAATTTGATACTGGTGAATTAAATTTTTCTTTATGAATGGATAAAGTACTTTCTAAATTTGCCAAGAATGATTCAGTCTTTCTTCATTTTTGTTCTACTATTTTTATTCAATCCTTTTCTGATTTTGCTATGTCATCCACTCATTATCAAGTGACCAACTACAGAATCAACCAAATCTTTTACATGGCCATGGCAGCCTGTTGATATTTAACAAGAGTATCATTCTCCTAAAAGATGAAGAGGTTATATTGAATCCTGAAACAGAATCTCAAAGAAAGTGGAAGATGGTGAATGGTGTCTTGAAATGCAACATTGTCTTTTCACTGTGCACTGATCTTTGTCAAAACTCATTTCTTAATTCTCACTGACACTGGTGTCAACATTAGCATGCAAATGTATAGTAGTCAGGGAAATATTGTTCTGACATTTTGAACATCAAGTAATAAGAAAGAATGTAAGAAAACAAAATAGAATCTAACAGCAGAAAACTTTGCCTCAAACCCACTTCTGAAAAGAAAAGCCACACACTTTTCTCACAACTTACCAAATAAATTGCCGGGCTGACTGTCAAAATTTCTTACTTAATTTTTGCATATTTTTAAAAATAACTATTTCTAGCACAATAAGTAAAAAAAAAACAAAAAAAACAACGTGATGCTGAATTCATTATAATTGTTATATATTTCATTATTGCCATCTGGTAAAGAATATCTACAACAAGCAAAATTTAAGATAGATTTGTGTAAGAAACTTCAGTTTTATCTTTTGCTTAAAATATGTTCAGATCAAAAAATTATATTGCAACAACACTAGTTCTGCATTTCTGGAACTTGTTTAGATCTTGTTTCAATTGCTTCAGCTTGTTTAGAATAAAAATTTCACATAACATTGTTAATTAATGTTCCATCTTTGATAGATAATTTTAACAAAATCAAAAGATTTACAAATTAACCAATATATTACATTTAGTTTTAATCAGCGATAGTTTGGTTATGTTAGATAAAGACGTTTGTACATGTTTTTATGATTTTCTGTAAATTATAATGAAAATAGGTGCTAATATAGCATTTGTGTGCAAAGAAAACAGTAAATGATTTTGTAATTTGCTATTGTCATATAAGAAAATAACAAGGAAATTGACTTTGAGTGGTGAAGAAATAACTGAACTGTCAGCTTTGGAAGCAACTGTAAAGGAAAGTTAATGTTTGCTTCCACCAGATGCACATGTGTGTCTTGTAAGATATTGTCTGACACACAGACACATCCAGTTCACACTTTATCCATAAAGTTTTTCTTTTTTATCTGTTAGTTTTTTTTTTATTTCTTAATTCTTCTCAATGTTATTATATTTTACATTGATTTGTAAAGTGCCACAAAGGAAAACAAAGCTAATGTTGATAATACACATTAGCAGCATTTGTTATAGTTGAATTTTATTTACCAAAAATAAAGCATAACATATCAAGTTGTAATGTTAACTATAACAAAAATATAGATGGCATTATATGAAGGTTCAAATATCCAGAGAGATGGAGAAAAGTGTTAATAATTTAATTTTATTTGCTAAGAAAATGCATAAGTAGTCTTATATAGCAATTTCTAATGGTAATTCTAACAAAAATATAAATGACATTATGTAAAGTTTCAAATATCTAAAGTATTTAAAGAATTTCAGAAGACTTAGTTGCTTTCATTGAATTCATAGAAGGAAATCCTTTTCAGAAACTGAAATCATGTTTCCATTTCAATTTCTGGAATAAAAAAATGAAAATTCTGGATGTATACTAATTAAAACTAGTACTTTCGTCATTTTTCATGAATATGATTCCTTCTGTTGCTAGTATTTCAAAATTGACTGTCAATAAGATGAATGAATAATTTCTGAGATTCATCTCAAAGTAAATAATTAATACCTTCACCAATCAATGCAAATTACATTGTTCACTACACCTACCCCCTCCCAATAACCATTTCTGATGATTGAATCAATAAAGAGAATTCATGAAACAAAAACTGAAATATTACCTACTGCCTTACTTGATTATGTTTTATATACACCTTTACTCAGTTATATGATGATAGATTCTTGCCAAACAATTTAATCATCTTGTCAGTTTGATTCTTTTGGGTGCCAAAATAAATTTGCAATCATTATTCTATATAAGCATATACACACATTACACACACACACACACACTCTCTCTCTCTTTCTTTCTGTGTTTGAATAAAAAATATTTTTATAACTGTTTTGTCAATGTTAAAAAAAAAAGAGAACCAGAATTGCAATGTATAGCTTCCATTCCATACATAACATAAACTTATAGTAGTGTGAGGTTTAGGGGTTAAAATGAATATTTGATTTACCCATGCCAAGAAGATTAATGAAGGACAATACACATGGGTAATTTTAATAAATATGATAAGGAATTTATTTATGAATTTGCATGCTTGTAGTTGTGTCAGTAGCTTGTTTCAGGAAGATGAATCAGATATTTTTAAAGTCTGTAGTTTTAACAAATCATAGATGAGGAGAGATAGTTCGAAATACTAAACTTTCTTCGATTTTTGAGAGAAAATTCTTTGAAGTGTCACATGCTTGGTTAAAAGCCGATAATATAATTGGCAAGTAATTTGACACTGATGAAAACTTCAACACTGAACACAGTGGACAGAAATGATACATTTCACATGACTTCAGACATTCTTCTCCCTTTAATTTAATTTTTCTCCTCATTTTATGCCAAAAAGAATTTTGCTTAAGCTTGCTACATTCTTTTCCTTCTTGGCTCAACAGCTAATTTCTGTGAAGACTTGGTTTTCATTGGTCTGAAACAATTTCTCATAGGCTCACAAATTTATTTCCATCTTCTTCTCTACTTGCTGGCCAATCTCTGTGAAGGCAAGGTTTTCATTGGTCCAAAGAAAATTTGACATAGGCTTGTAAAATCCTTTCTGTTTTTTTTCTCAGTTTACCTGAATTTGAAGGGAATGGGTAAAGGGAGTTATTATTTTGCACTACAAACTAACATTCATTAACACAAATATTTCTGGAGACCCTTTAACAAGTGAAAAGGCTAATTTTAAAAGCATAAAAAATTCTTATGTAATATGATTAAACATCTAAAAGCTATAATTATTTTAGCAGATCAGTGAACGACCCTTATTTTTATAAACATCAGAAAAGCATTATTGAGAAACAATATACTGGTTTTATATGACCAGGAATTTAAAGGAAACAAAACATTGAATAAGTCACATTTATGCAATTTCAACAAAATGGTTTAACCTAATTTCTCTTTTCGTACCTTCTAGTATCCATAGCCAGACAGTGAACCAATGTTCCCCAGATGGCTTCAATTTGGAAGGATGTAAGGAAGAGCTGCTTTCAATCTATACCCTGCACCAGTTGTTTATGCCTAGCTTAGCCTGGCCTGGTGTTGAAATAGGATTTAAGTGGGACCCAAACTTCTGTAGATAATGTAGGAGGGTAAATATTATAAAAATTCTCACTTATTCATAAAAAACTAAAACAGAATTTAAATGTCAAATGGGCAGAGTGATTAATCTTTTTTTTAATTTTTGTCAATCCATAAATTTAAAAATATTATAAATGCTATTGAACTAATTTTTATGAGGAAATATCCAGTCTCTATTCTGGTGTTGCTTTTTATATTTTTGTTTTATATTGTTTTTTCTTTTCTCAAAATATATAATGATTATAAAAACTCAGTACTTACAACAGAATTTCACATCTGTCAATTTTAATTCTTCATTGACTTTGACAACTCTTTCAAGTGCCAATTATTTCCAAAATTTAAAAGAACACTTATGCTTGGTTATAAAAATTTACAAGTATGGCCAGAAAAGAGCTGGTTGCAAACAAAATCAAAAACAGAACATTTGTTTATAGGCCAGGTATTCAAATCTCCACTTTTCTTCATCCTAGATGTTTGTTTTTTGTCCATTTTTTGTTTCCTCTCAATTAAGGGTTTAAATATTCATTCCATCCACTTCAAAAAATGTTATTCTTTTAAATAAGTATATAAATTTCATCAAATTTTAACAATTCTTTTTTATTGTTTTTGTGTAGCAAAACAGTAAGATACCCAAGCAGATTCAATGAGCCATCTTTATTGATTTCAGCATGAGACCTGAGAGACTAATGAAGTAGAAATTGGCTGGTTCACAAAATACTTTTGATCTGATCCAAGTTTTAAGTCATTAAACAGAACCTGTCAAACAACAAATGCAAATCAATAGCAAATGTTATTTTTAGTTGGCAAAATGACAACCAATGTAAACAAGTTATGGAACCATAAATGATTGGCTTAATAAATGTAGTCAATTATATAAATTATAAATAATAGTTTGCATCTAGACTGTTTTCATTATGCATGTTGTATGATACATGATATATTCACAAGATGGATTTAATACCTTTATTCATTTATTTTTAATTATTTTAAATTCATAAGTAGCAATCAAAATATATACGTGATCAGCATTAGATTAAAAACCATCCTGTAAGGATGACATCAGCTTCTATATGCAAATATATGTTTTGAGGCCAAGAGTCAAAAAAATGCTACAGTCACTCTTACCTTACATTCAAAAGAGGTTTCACCCTGCGGTGACATCTCTGCTAACCCAAACTGTCTTTAGAAGAGATCATGACCAAAAATTGCATAGATTCAATTCTATGTGGTTGTAGTAGTGAATATAAAGGCAAAACTATTCTTACAGTAAAAGTATGGCAGACTATCATAAAGCTATAAACTAGTAGAGGAAATGATGAAATTAAGTATGACTGACCATATACAGAGGGAAAAATAATGGTCAACTGAATCTTGAACCCTGGTCAAATTTGAAGGGATCTATAATTTTACTGCTTATGATATTAGTCCAAAACATTACTTTGCCAAAGTTTGTCTGATTTTCTGGGATGAGGAGTTATAATTTTCACTATTTATTTTCAGACTATTGTTCTCATTTTGTTGTTGCTATTACAGTGTTTCAGCCATTGTGCCTTCTTCAGGTGTTATCGATCTGAGTAACCTACAGGTAATTCTGAACTGAACCCTTTATTTAATCTCTGGGAGTAGACTGTTCTCATTCCTCTGCTCGTCTAGTTCTTATTTTAATTTAGTACTGCTTAGTTATTACTTGCCTGTTTCTGCTGAGTGCAAGTACACACTGCCCTACTCAGGAATTGAACTCATAATGACTGTCACCAAATTTTACAAACCAATGCTTTAATCCACTAGGCCATTGTCCTGTGGGACTACTCACCACTGTTATCTTCTCAGTCATCTTGATTGACTCTTTTTATAAAGTATCTAAACTCTATCCCAGATATCAGGTCTATCCAATGTAACTCTATTCATTATAAAAATATTTTGTTGAGAAAGTAGTTTTCATGTACTTCTTTGTCTAACTTACACATTTCTCTTTGTGATGTTTACTTAAAAGCAGTAAGTTGTTTTCAATGTCTTTATCCAATGATCTTAATATTCTGAATCTCTTGTCTAAGAAATAAATATTGATAACTGCAATATATATATATATATATATATATATATATATATATATAATATGTCATCCACAGACAGACTGTTTCGCTGTTTACAGCTCATCAGTGCGGCTAGACATCCGCTTGCCTCTAGCTAGATCGAAACCCCACTGAATTGGTGTCAGTCGGAGCTTCTAACCACTAAGCCGTCGGCGCACGGTAGGAATGGAGGTAGATTTTTAGTATTTACTTTTTTGTAAACATGCCCAGTGACCGACAGTGACTCATTGCTTACGCCAAGAGTCGCGCTATATTAGCTATAATAGTCACTGTTTACAAATCACCCCTCACTCCAGAGAGTGCTCAACTGAAATTCAGGAGCTAATAAAATGTCATCCACAGACAGACTGTTTCGCTGTTTACAGCTCATCAGTGCGTTAGACATCCGTTTGCCTCTAGCTAGGATCGAAACCCGACTGAATTGGTGTCAGTCGGAGCTTCTAACCACTAAGCCGCCGGGCGCACGGTAGGAATGGAGGTAGATTTTTAGCGATTTTTTTTTTGTAAACATGCCCAGTGACCGATAGTGACTCAATTCGCCACGCCAAGAGTCGCGCTATATTAGCTATAATAGTCACTGTTTACAAATCACCCCTCACTCCACAGAGTGCTCAACTGAAGTCAAATTCAGGAGCTAATAAATGTCATCCACAGACAGACTGTTTCGCTGTTTACAGCTCATCAGTGCGGGTTAGACATCCGTTTGCCTCTAGCTAGGATCGAAACCCGACTGAATTGGTGTCAGTCGGACTTCTAACCACTAAGCCGTCGGGCGCACGGTAGGAATGGAGGTAGATTTTTAGCGTATTTACTTTTTTGTAAACATGCCCAGTGACCGACAGTGACTCAATTCGCTTTACGCCAAGAGTCGCGCTATATTAGCTATAATAGTCACTGTTTACAAATCACCCTCACTCCACAGAGTGCTCAACTGAAGTCAAATTCAGGAGCTAATAAAATGTCATCCACAGACAGACTGTTTCGCTGTTTACAGCTCATCAGTGTCTTGACTAGACATCCGTTTGCCTCTAGCTAGGGATCGAAACCCGACTGAATTGGTGTCAGTCGGAGCTTCTAACCACTAAGCCGTCAAGCACGGTAGGAATGGAGGTAGATTTTTTAGCGTATTTACTTTTTTAGGCACTTGAGGGATACAGTAGCTGAAACACCATGACATTCATTCTATTAATTAATCTGGAAGAATTAACTGATATAAAATATCTTCTGGCATGGATAGAATAAAATGAGAAATAATTTACCCCAGTGGATTGAATAAAGTGTTCAGTTTAAATTATGTCAGGCACCTGAAGGATATAATAGTTGATGATTAACTAGTAATTAATCAGACAAGCATGAGACAAGCTATCCCCTAGCATGGACATTGCAAGGAACAGAGGGTTCAGTTCAATATTCCAGGAAGTTTACCAACTGTACTAGGCACCTGAAGAAGAGCAAAGGATAGAACAACCAAAAACATTATTTCACTTGCAGAGAAGATTGGCAGATTCATCCAAAAAGAATTTTAGTCTGCTGCAGAACTTTTCTATACCCCTTGTATAAAATTGATTATTGTAAGAATTAAGATTATTGTTTCATCCAAAATATTTCCTTATTTAGATTGATTCATTATAACAAATATGTTATTTGGTCCTGCATATTGGTTGATATGAATTTTATCATATATATATGTACTAGCAGCATGGCCTGGCGTTGCCCCTGCTTGATTCAAAAATCGTACGACTCATACAGCAATCACTATCACTTGACTTAAAATATTTTTGCCCTTCCTTGCCTTTAAAGGAGTGCCCTTTGCCGTGCTGATGCTGCTACATGCCTTACTTCTTGCCTATCTTATACTGTGAATTTTTTCTAAGCTCTATACTAAACATTAAATCTGTTATGAAAAAAGAACTAAACAAAATGAACACAAAACGATCAGCTGGAAAAACCAAATGAAAAAAGAATGTTAACAACAAATACTTTTTCACACCTAACCCAGTTCTGTGGAATCAGAATCAACTTTGAGTTTAAGCAAGCGAATGAGCCAATTGGAGTAAAGTGCCATGCAGACTTAAATTTTTCCCACTTGTGATGAATGCAGCTATCGATTTTTTTTGCATGCTAGCATGCTAGTTAACATTTGTGTCAGTCAGCTGTTGGCTCTCATGCTGGCCAATAGAATCTTCCTGCCTATTCATGGCAGCCAGCTATAGGCTCTCACTCTGGCCAGTAAAAAATGGCCGCAGACTACATGAAAACTGCCGTAGAAGCATGAAAAAATCCATTATTTCCACTATTGATGGGAGTTGGGAAATGCTAAGTTGATCTTGGCCTTCCCGCTAACTTGGAGCATGTGCATGTAAATTTTGGTGCAAATCCGTCGAAAATTGCGGCTGTGCATTCGTTACACAGACACACACATACTGCCTTTTATAGATAGAGATAATATATATATATATATATATATATATATATATATATATAATAACTATACTGCATGTACTAAATAGTATATAAATCTGTATATAAAATCATAATTTTGAATTTTGATTATTTAACATATTTGTTTCCTTTAATTATAATAAATTAGAAATTATGTTCTGACTAAAATTGAAAACAAAATATACTGAATTTCTTGATGATGAATTCTTATTACTTCTATTATTTCCAATGAGTTAGATTGTATAACATAGACTTGGAATCAATGGAAACATGTTTGAGCAATAACTGAACAGTACAAGATCAAGGTGACATATCCCTAGACATGGACAGTGGAGTGAGAACAATCTATTCCTGTAGTTAAACCTTAAGGGTACAGTTCAAAATTTCCTGAATTGATAGACACCTGAAGAAGGCAGGAGGTCACAACAGCGGACACATTGTGATAATAAAAACAAAGATGAGGAATTTAGTCCCAATGTAATTTATTAGGTCTGTGTGTATGTAAGGACAGTTTTTCCCATGACACCATGTTTTTAACTACCTTCACTCTTCGGTAATGTTTGTTTTAAAAAGTGATGATTAAAATTGGAATAAAATATATGATGAAATTAAATTTATATGTTATTTTTGTTCTTGAGAATTTATAACAAAAATATTAAACACTATTTATTAGATTGTTAATTAAAAGAATGATTTTATATTTAGAACAGTCTAAAAGTTAATACAATTAGAACTAAATACAATGTATTGTAATATTTATCAATTACCAATTTATAAAGAAATAAATATGAAAACAATTTTTATTCATACATTTACTAAATTATTAAAATATGTGAACCAACTATAAGGAAATCCTTATTATCTGCCATTTTATAAAATTTGAATCAATTAGCAATATACCAATGTTTTGCCAACCATTCCAATGAATAGTATAAGAAAATAGTGTAAATAAACAATTTTATAAATAAATAGTGTTTATTATTTTTGTTGCCAATTCTCAAGAACAAATAAAATGTACCAATTCACTTTCATTATATGTTTAGGTTTTATTAAAATTCTAATCATCACTTTTTAAAACAATAAACATTGCGAAGAGTGAAGATAGTTAAAATAATAGTGGTGTGAAGGCAAAAACTGTCCTTTTGAAACTCTGTCTTATTGTGGACACATTTCTCCATGTTTGCCAAGAAGACTTTCCTATCCCAACTTCATTATTTAAATGAATATGAACATGACTTTCAAGCTTCCTAGTTCTGTAAATGACTTTTTTTTTCTTCAATTACAGCATTCCAACTTCAGTGGTGTGCAGTAACAATATCACCAAGGTTCAGCAATTTGTAATGCAGTATATTTTTCATATCTCTCTAGATATAGAGCAATAACTCCCCCACCCAAAATAGTTAAGTTTTGATGTTGATATTGCAATTCAATCATGATTTTAGATGATTTGGTTTATCATTGATAATGCAAATAGTGAGATGCCACCCAATAATTAATTTTATAATTCATGTGGAGCCCATTTTTCCACTTTTTGAATCTTCCCCATAATGTCTTACGACTATTGAGTAATTGGTACTCAGTTTTTCAGCCAATTCCAATGTTGACTGAATGGAGAAAAAAAAATCTTGTAAGTTATTATTTGCAAATTCTTAGTCTATCAATGCATGGGTTACTTTCAAGTCAAATTGACATTTCTTGAACATTGCAAAATATTCACCATGCGTAAAGCTGCCAACCAAACCATAATCTTCATCAATCATCATCTTCACTCCAGTTGATGTTTTCTCCTATTTCTCTGTCATGACTTTCTTTTTCTCAACACAGGATAAATGAACACTAAGATCAGTTTTCAATCATGTATTCAGTCTCTAGTTTTCAAAAAAAGGGTGATGGGTAATCTTGCATGTACCTAATACAATTTGATTCAAGACACTGGTAGCAAAAAAGTAGATTGAAAAGGAAAAATGTAAATAAAACTAAAAATCATGTGAATCATTAAAGAATTTGTTGAAAAACTTTAACTTCAAATGAAAAACTTATTCAGAACAACTTCAAAATATAAATAAATATACACAAACATTAAGATTACATTTATGCTGTATTGAAACTTCATAAAGACAAATCAGGTTTACAAAGACAAACATATCTGAAAATACAATTACTATAATACAATTTTAAATTTGACTTAAACTTTGACTTTCAAAATTAAAATAGTTTAGCAGATTTATCAAGATAGCATGATAACTCTGCTTCTATGAGGGACACGAAAAATGTGATTTTATAAAGATGTTTAAAATATTGTAGTTTATAGAAATTTCCCTTTCACCGACAGCAAGTATCAGGTTTGTAACAAGAAGAATCTTTGTACTTATTTTCAGACAATACACACATGCATACACACATTTTATCTGATGTATTTATCAAATCCAAAGCTAATTGTTTTGTCCTTTCAGGATATTTTATGACAACATCTATTCCCACCATAGGGGTCTATATTGGGTTTTGTATATTAGCCTTGTGTAAGGATTAAAATAAAATCCACAGATTGTCAATATATGCAAAATAAAATTTTTATATAATATATATATATATAAATAGTGAATGTTAAAGGTTCAAGAGTTCAATTGTAAATGACCTGGTGCGAGAGGTACAGACAGACAGACCGGAAGAATTCAAATACCGGGTGTAACACAAAATTGTCCAAATTGTGTAATAGCATGGGATAATTGTCCATTCTACAAAATGTTTAATGTTTAAAAACACACCAAACTAATTGAGTTTCTTTTTTCCAGGTTTTCAAGTAAGACGTTTAGCCATTTTAATACCATTTATTGTAAGAATCACAGAAAAAGCCTTTGAGTTATTCATCTAGAAAGAGAACAGCTTAAAATTATTTTGTGTTAGACCGTTTTTCCAACTGAGCAATGGTGAGAGGAAAAAGATCATTCAGGCCTTCAGTAATGGTACCAACATTCATACTCTGGCTTTCGTCTTCAAAGTTCATTCAAGAACCATCAAGAGAATGGGGAATAAGTTTAAAAAAGAGAAAAACTGGATCAGAAGGTCACAGCAGGAAGAAGAAACATCATTTCAACTTAGAGCTAAAGGGATCAATTAGAAAAGATCCAGCTAATTCATAAAATGTTTGGCATGTGAGAAATGAGTTTCAGCTATGAGCAGTGACAAAAACTTGAAAATGAAATTGTATGTGTAACCTGTGAGGCACCAAGACAGAAACTTAAAAAAGTTAGAGAGGGCGAAGATCATCTGAAATAATATATATATATATATATATATATATTATTTCAATCCTTCATGAGCTTCTAATCCTTAGCTATGATTAATTAATGATGAACATGTCATTTTCATTTATGATGCATTTCATCATAATTCTTCTGTTAAATTTGGAGAGTAATTATACATTCTTATTGTTCAAAGTAGAGTCCAATACTGTTATAAAAACTTTAGAGATTTCCAGTAAGATATTATTAATTACTTTTAAGATACAACAGTTCAAAGTTTAATCTAACAATTGAATGATTTTACTGTTACACAATCTGGACAATTTTGCTGTATATACAATGTATGTATTCAAATGTAACAGTCACCAACCAAAATGTAGTGAAAGAAAGGATGTTTTAATTTCAATACAGTAATGTGTGGATGTCTAAGTTTGTCAGTGTGTCAAGTATATGTTGTATTTCTGTTCTCTGTATGTTACAATATTGGAGAATAGATAAAATTAATTTATCCATTCTGATTTAGGTTGATTTTCTATCTTATCATATATACATCCAAAGATATGTGCTACTCCACTTCTGATTGCCTCATGACCTTATATACTGGTTGAGAACAGCTCTTGTTTCTGATTTACTTGCCAGACTAGGATGTTCATATCCTGGTTGAGACATTTTCTGATTGGTTGGTTGAAATATGGTTTAGGGATTCTGAATATACAACTATTTTTAGAGATGGTAAAATTTGAATCTCTTTGTTATTATTTATTTATTTTTATTTACTTATTTTTTTATCACTACAAGTGGTTTCCCATTGCCTTCTCCAAAGTTTTCCTTCTTAAGTCTAGAGAGCTAAAGCTATACTATTTAACCCATTGCTGTTAGAAGATGATGAATTCATACCTTTTCCAAGGGCATTTATGTGGCATGAATGCAACATACAATGCAGGAATTTGAATTCAACTCTCAAATTCCAATTTCTGTCCTGATAACTGTTCTACGTACCATGTCCTTTCAGAACATTGGCAATCATGGCTCGCCATAATTTCCTGTCCTTTGTAGCTCTTAAATTTTGTCAAGCTCATGTAGTATAATTTAATACATACATTATGGACAGTTTAAATTTGATTGTTTTGATTGAATATAATCATTTATAATAAACATGACATGATTTCTAATATAAGGGTGATAATTACTTTAAACTACACCCATTGAGATAAACATGATGGGAGTGTTGAAAAGTTCTCAGCCTTACTAGAAAGACATTTAAAAAAAAAAAGATTCAAATGTTTGTGATGTTGAAAGCTTTTCAGCACCCCTCTCATAGATATAAGCCTTGTTTTAAAAGACTGATCCTTTATTCAAACTTAGTTGGACTTATTTAATACCAAGTCCCATTATAAAATTGCATCAAAATTTAGTTCTGATTCAGGGCATCAGGTGATATAAAACAAATATAGAAACTAATATTTTTTGTATTCTGAATCAATATGATCCTACCTATAGTGATGTCCTTATTGTGAAGCCTGAACTTCCTGTAATGTGTCCATGGCTTTGTGATGATCCATTATCTAAATACTTGTATGCCCGATCTCTCCCTAGCCTCAATGACTTGAACAAACTGTGCTCAATCAACCCCAGGCTCTTTGTCTGGTCATAACTCATGATAATTTTTATTTCTGACCCATCCAAGCTTCCTGTCACTGACAAAAACATATTGAATATGAAAATCTAGATCTATAACTCTGTTATTTAGTCTCTTCACATGGTAGTCATGGTTATGTCTTAGCAAACACAAGAATGCAGAGTTGATCGAGAGGAAAATCACGTTCTGCCAGGATGAGATTTAGTGATGTGCTCAGTTCAAGCTTTAAATTTCTTCATACTTAACTCTCATGGATACACTGTCTGGATTTTCTTATGCACTCATTTAATTAACAGCTCCATCTTAATTGTCCATTTAAATTGTAAGTTGGCAATTTGTTTTTAGCTTCTTCATTTTTTTTTTTACTTCAATAATCAAGGGATCTTTCCAGTTTAAAATTGGAGATTTCTTTATCTACAAGAAAATCAAAGTTCAAAATTAACATAATTTTTAAGTTTATGAATCAAATCTGTCACACACAAACCTGAAATTGATTAAAATTCACAATTTCAGAAAAAGATCCATTATATCTTATGAAATTTTTTCAACACCATTTGAAATAATTCTTCAACTAATAGCCAAGAAAGGTAATTTAACAGTTGTTATTTGTATTTTGTATTTTTGTATGTCCTTTTAATTAGGACAGAGAAAACTGATAAAATTAATTAACATATTAATTGTCCAGTATAATTAATTTTGAAAAGAACTTCTCAAATATCCAGGTCACTTTTTGCTTACCCTACCTCACTTTCTCTCTTAAATCACTTTATTTACAGAATAGATATATTCCATATGTACCTTACCATCTTTAGTCCAATGATAATTAAGATTTCTCATGTGAACAATTTCTATTTAATATTGTTAAAAATATTAAATCAAATATTGTTTCAATATCTTATTTAGAGTGAGAAACTGGATTTTAGAAGCTAATCTAGATTTAGAATTGATAAAGTTTACTAATCATATTTGCTGGCAAAGAAGATTTAATGAACATGCAAAAATGTTTTGTTGTGTCAAAAGTTCAATCACATCATCAAATTTTGATTATCTATCAATGTGCTTTTAGAATTGTTTTCAGCCTTTATTTTTAAAAAAGACGACATATACTTAATAAGAGAAAAGTTTTAGAAAATGCTATAAAACTATATTATAACTAAATGATAAATATTTATAGTAAATATGGCATCTTTATAATATATAAGAAATTAAATATATGTATACTATAGATATTTTTATGAATAATAATAATCAATATTGTATATACAACTTATTAGAGTAGAGCAATAAATCCATAATCTGATACACAGTTATATGACAAATGTTAATCCGGTATTTTCATTGTAAAATGTTTGATATATATATCATTAATATTCCCCAAGGAATTAATTAACAAGGAAGCTGATGTCGAAAAATAAAAATTTGTTGGTTAAAATAAATCTTGTTTTTTTATTCATTAGGCTATTGGGTTTGTGATATGTCTAGATAAATTATGTACAAACACACACACACAGATATATATATATATATATATATATATATATATATATATATATATATTGTTATGTTTATATACAAGGGAGTGGGAAAAAGTTTTCATCCTGACTTCTCAAAATTTATTGTTAAACAGACAATTATTAATTACCAATAAGAATGCTTTTCTTACATGCAGATGCATACAACAGATTTTATTCAAATTTAAATATAGATATTTATTTGTTGGCATAATAGTAATTATATGCAAGTTTGTATATATATATATATATATAAGTGTGAAAATATATAGAAAATAGGAAAGAACTCCTTAGGTAAATAATCCGAAGTTCTTTAGTATTTTTGTTTTTATTTTTAAAAAACAGAGCTCGATACGAAAGTAGAACCTAAATATAATTAATTATTTAAAAATATGATTCTTTCACTACATCTAGATAGATATTGATACAAATGATTAACCCTTACACCCCTTATTTAAATAATTGCTCTAGCTGATATCATAGTAATTTTAATTTTAATAATGAATATGCTTATATTTCAAGAATTAGTTATTCCAAAAATTTTGCTTGAAGATGGAACAGAGCTTGGTACTTTAATTCAATTTAATTCAAATAATTATATTGAAGTTTTCGGCTCTTGTTTTGAAACATGAGAATGCTTATGTAGCAAAGGAATCATATTTTTAAATAAATAAATATAAATATATATATATATATATATATATATTGCTTCAAATGTTATTTTTAGTGGATACTCGTATTTGAAATAGATGCCCCATTCTTATTTTAAACAGTGTGTATTACATCTATCGATCTACACATTCAGAAATCTTAATAAAGAATTGTGCTCTCTGGCATGGATCAAACCTGCATCCCCCTTTGTAGGAGAAACCAGTTTGATCCACTATACCATAGATCACTCAGCCACATAGAAATTGGTACAGAAAATTAAATCAACTTTAAATTTTTACCAAGGCTGTTTTATTAATTTCATACTAATGCCCTGAAAAGGCTTGAATTTTTATCTTTTCCCATTCGCTATGATTAAATTAGTAGGGTAAACTGGGCTCTTTAACTGTAGTTGGGCACCCTGTCTAAGATAACAACTCTGGATTCAAGCCCCCTACCAAAATGTCATGGGCTTGCATGGCAGGGTAAGTCCCATCAATCCCTATGTCTTAGATACTTTGAAGAGCCCTGCAGTGGAGGAGAAAAAAGCTGGTTTAACAAAAAAAAAGAAACAGGTAAATATGAAGGTCTGTTGGAAAGTATTCTGTCATTTAATACTAATAGCAAATAGCCTACCTGTGGCAATGGCTTCTGAGTCCTCTTTAAAATACTCCTCTTGGGACTTCACACACTTATTCCAGTGTTCCTTCCACTTTTCAAAACTGTTTTTAAAGTTCTCTTTTGGGTTCCCCATCATATTTATTTCATTAAGTTTAAGGTTCCAAGTTTGAGGTCTCATGGGACAATAGCCTAGTGGATCAAAGCATTGGTTAATGATTTTGGTGACAAAGTTCAATCTCTGGGCTAGGTAGATTCAGACTTAGATTCAGTAAAATATCCATAGAGATGAACAGGAGAATGGGAACAATCCACCCTTGTAGATTAAATAATGGGTGCAGTTTAAAATTCCCTGAAGCTTACCTGGATTAAATGACATCTGAAAAAGGCTGGAGTGTACAACAGCTGAAACGTTGTGATAATATTAACAAAGATGGTGACAATAGTCTGAGTGTAAAAAATATAAATAATAACTCCTCATTTCAGAAATTCAGCAGGAGTTAATTTTAATATTACTATTGTGTTGGAACTTGATTAAATGACTAGTTGAATGCAACCCAACACATTCATATACAAGAAAGTTAATTCATTGTTTTCTTGCTATAGCTTTTTTTTTTATTGTATCATAATTCATACGTTAGCTTGAAATAATTATAAGAATTTTTCTTGATGCATATTTAATCATTAGACTAAGAGAAACTATAAAAATTTGAACATCAGACATTGGTAGGCTTACCATAATTTTCAAACCTTAAATCAGAAGTTTTCAATTTTTATTATAGGTTTAATTTGCTTGTATAATAGAGTATCATCATAATCTAACATCCCTTAAGCTTCAGCAGTGACACCAAAAGAAATGAATACTGCCAGCTGTTATAGGGCATCCTGGACAGATCCCTCAAACCAGGACAGTCGCTCACAGACTAGGATGTAGCCTAACTAGAATAAATTTGAAAAAAATGAAAGTGAAGCAGATCTGAACAAATTCAGAGAAATAATAATTGATTTAAAATAGTTTGTATATAAATATCTGTGCTTTTGTTTGATATGCTCCAAATATGAGGTGGATTTTCAATTCTTGGTCATCTCATACAAAATTGCCTTTGCCTTTCCAAATCTGTCAGAAGGTTTGGCATTGTGAAATGTCCAGTTTTTATCAAAGTCATCCATACAGTGTGATGAAGACACGCTATTTCATTTTCATATTTATTCTAACTTTTCTCACCATGCATGCATAATATGAATTGCTCTAATAGCCAACATGATGTTCATCTTTGCAGCACGCACATCTCTGAAAATGTATCAAAATAAAGGCATAGTGCCAAATATAAAAAATAGTCTCCTGATTTTTACTTTCATACTTTCTCCTCTTTTTTCTTTCTCCTTTCTCTTCTCTTTCTACTTTCTCCTATTTATTCTCTTTTCTCCTCTTCTTATGAGTTTTCAGTTTCTCTTTTCTCTCAGTTTCTTGTCTCACATATCCTTTATTCTCAATTTCTTTATCATTTACCCTCTTGTGATTTTTTTACTCTTCTTTTTTTCTCTTCTCTATCAAATTCTTTTTCTTCTCTCTCTTTCATTTTTTGATGCATCATAGTTTTAAGACAACTGTGTGAGTGCTTTCAAACCAGAGTTATAAATTCAACTGATATTGAACATTGTGAAAATAATAAGGAATTTAGTGAATGTTATATTTTCATATATATAAAGCCATTATCAATTGTGCAATATTTTTGTATCTCACCACCACTTTAATGCATGAAATACATGAGAAATGATAAAGATTTAAATAAAAACAAATAGCTGATGTATATTATATGAAATTAATCTAAATGATGTATATATTATTAAAGTACAAGGAAGTCCCAATCAAACAAACCAAATTAATAAAAAGAGCATTTATTTTGAAAAAATTCACTTTTTTCTTAATTAGATATTTGAAGAAAAGCTATGTCATATAATTTTTGAATACTTTTCATTTTTCTCAACTTTATATTTCCAAAATGCCTTTTATGGTGATTTTGGAAACACTAGTTATTTTTTCAGAATTCTTAAAGTAGGGATAAAAAGAAAAATTAATGAATTTTTGGTAACTATAGCAGAAAAGTATAAGGTCCTATGACTGCTGCATATCTCTGAAATATAATAGAAAATATGGTGTAGTAATAGGTTACTTTATTAGTGGATATTTTAGATAAAAAGGACACTATTCATTTAAAGCTAAACTTATTAAAAATGCTACTAAGTGATTTTATAGAAAAAGAAAAATATTGTTTTTCTTTTTCAATTGTTATCAAAATACTTTTAAAATACATGTTCATATGAAATACAGAATTAAAAAAAAATGAAAACTATCTTATCATTTATTTTTTTTGCAAAGAAAATTTCCAAAAATCATTGTAATTATTTATTTTAAAGAGAATCCAATAATAATGCTTTTTATAAAATGCTTTCAGATTTTCTTTTTATATATGTAATGGTGGCTTTACCCTTAAGAAAAAAAAGTGGAAATGACAAAGGACAAATGAAGATAAGACATGCTGGAGATAAAAGGATTTTTATTTCCCATGATTTACAAGGTTGATTGCTTGCTAATTCTAGGTGTGTTGGGGATATGGGGATATCAGTGATATCAAGATAGGCACATTGAGAAAATCGACAGATATATGTAGTCAAGAGTTAGTTTCTGCTGCTGCTGCTGCTGTTGGAAGTTCCTTGGTATTGTTGCTGATGTCCTGGTTAAGCTTGCCTGCTGTTGGGGTCCATCACTAATGCCAGCCAGGTCAGTGCTGAAATCAGCATTGGCTTTATAGTAAGTCAGTGACTCAAAAATGGTTGCTATAAAAAACATGTGGGCTTTTTCGGATTGGTCAGGAAAGATATTTTATGATCATGGTATTTCTGGATGATATGCTGGAAGTAGATGCATGGAACCAGTCAAAATTAAAATCTGTTTTTTGTCATATGAGCTGTGGATGTTGAAGTGAACACTTTCATTTAATTTTAAAAAATTAGAGTTCCAACTGGATAAGTCACATACCTCAACATCAAACTTAATACATTTTTAAAATATTTACTATTTATAATATTTATAATATTTGAAATAACAAATAATTAAATAAATAATAATGAGTTTAGGTAAAAGCATAATGACAAATTTTTCATTACTTGAAAATTTTTTCCTTCTTTGAAAAAATATTTTTTGGTAAATAAGCTTTAAGTTTTAATAATTATCCATAGAAAAAATATGATAAAAATATGTGAATCATCTTCCAAAAATTTATACAGCTACTTTGACCTAAGTTCCCAAATTTCATCATATGAAAAGATTCAACTTATTTTTTATGGATATAAGATATATTTATTTCAAAATTTTGCCAGTTTTCAAGTCAAGATTTACTGAGAAAATCTTTTTAAAAAAGCATAAATTTTTTGAAGCTGATAATACATCTTGAGAAATTGGGCAGCAACTAAACTAAGACAACATAAATCAGTGTAAAAGCAGAAAATATTAATATAAAAAAGTTATACTCTAAAAGTGATAAAACACAAAATTCATTTCTGTTTAACTGATATTTTTAAGCAACTTTCTTCAGGTAAGCTTCACATTTTAATTCCTGATTTCAGTAGCTAAAAATAAAGAAAATTCTGACATCAAATTCATCCAACGTTATTTATTAATCTTAAAAGTAGAGATCGCCTTGGATTACTATGGCATTATATAGTGACGTCAAAGAAAGAGGAAATAATGGAAAAGTGCCAATATTCTTTGAAGGACATGACAACACTATTTCTGTTGTTATTTTAAAATTTCTTTCTTATTAAGTGATGATATGAAAATGATGAAGTTGATATACACTTTCTTATTCTCTGAATATGTCTTATTTTGAAAATTAGAAAAGAAATCAGCACTGAAAAGATTATTCAATATTTGGCGAAAATTCTAATTTAAGCATTAAAATATAAAGTATATTTTATTTAAATACTGAAAATGCATTTATGCAAAATAAACAACAATAGCTTTTGGGCATAAGAAAATTTGAACAATAAAACTTATCTAACACTATAGTTTGTTTTAAATACTGACAATGAAATTTAAATTTTAATCATGAAATTCAATTTGATAATTAATTCTCATAATTAAGATTTATGTAAAGAAAAAAAATCACTAATTTAGGAAACAAAATTATTAACACTGTTTTTCTAAATAATAAAGATCTTGTAAAATTAAAACACAGCAAATGCAATATAATTTAAAAAACACTGTTTACTAATAATTTAATTTTTTTGTTTTTCACCCGAAGTCAACTCACACAAATCATATCTTGCCAATGTGTTTTAACATAAATTTTAGATGTACAAATATATTTCCAGCAGTGTTAAATATTGAACTAATTTTTTTTTGCTTTTGTTGTTACCACATTCCAGCTGATCTACTTTACAGTCTTACTGAGGTGCATTCAGCCATAAGAAAGGAAATAGATTTCTTTTTTCAAGACAAATTTAGCAGCAAATCAAAATGATGGCTTATATATCAACCAGCTTAGCTCATTCCCAGCAATGAGTCACATATCATTCTCAGTAATTTGTGTAACATAAGTGATTCCATAATTATATTATGTGGATACTCTCTAATTCTAACCTTGCTGATCAATAAAAACTACACTATTTTGAAATCCACACATCTGATGGACAAAATAATATGTACCATTTCTTTCAATTTTCCTATTCTCCAAAAATGTAGCTTGGCTATTATTTGGAGTTTGTCTCAGTATGAGGACATGAACCCTTTATGTGGTCTTCTCAATGAGAATTTACTATTTCTTCTTTTGGATATGGTGTTCCCCATATTAAGGTAAAAATTGATGTCTCTCTCATATTCTCTTCTATATTTGCATATATAAGTGCAATGTTTGTTAAATTCTTCTCTCATTGAGAATCAAATCTAGTAAGGAGGAGTAAACAATGGTTATACCATAGAAAATTACACCCATGTGCTAATGCCCACAAATCCTTTTTTTACACATAGCAGGCTTATGATAGTTGCATATAAATGATGTTTCTGGTGTTTATTCTGTATTCTTGTCTAAGAAATATTATTCGACTTGGCAAAATTTCTGCCCTCAGCATTTCTTTATCTATGCCAATTTTTCTCATGTTATACCTCTACAATTTCTGCTTCTTCTAGAACAATTTCTTTTGGTTATGAGCACCAGTCAAAAGTAGAATCATTTTCTTGCAATCTCTTTTGAAACATAGATTTTTTTTAATAGAGACCATTAATAAAAAAGAACAAAGGATGAATTTAACAATAAATAATTCAAAACAAAATATGAAAAGTGCTGGTAAAATCTATCTGGGTTTAACTCATGGATCAAGGGAATAACTACTGGGTGACTGGTATTTGTACAAGAAATGTCTTTCATGCATTAGTGGCAGTACAGAGCAGAGATCTTATGGCATGCAGGACTTTGAGCAGAACCACTTTCCACTGAGATTCTGATAAATTTCTTCAAGCCAAAGTCAATGTGATGAGCTTCCATTGTACTGTTTACAGTGACCATTCCTTTGAAGGTTATAAGAAATAATTTGACTGGTAGCTTACCTAAATTATTTAGATACTCATCTAGTTAGTTAGATAAAGATGAGAACCCCCCCCCATCAGAGTACTGTAACTATTTTGGTTCAGACATTCAATTACTACACTTGTTGTCATATATAAGCAAGCAAAAAGAAAATGTAAGTACTCATCTATTAGCATATAACAGTTCTTTGAGTTAAAAGTCATCTCTTAACACCTATGCTGAGTTGCTTCATCAGTTGTGTGGTTTTGATAAGATGAACAAGTTCTGGAGTATAGAATCATGTTTTCCATCAAGCATAACCTGAACAGTCTGCACATACTTTTTTTACATTTTCTATAGAGTATGGAAAATTCCTGACTTTGATGAAGTAGGCTAACCTGGTTATGGCAAAATGACAAAGATGATTGTGAAGTACAGATAGCTTTTATTTGTAGAATAGCACATGAGAGTGCATCAGTTGATATGTTATTCTTCCTCAGTTTATGCATAATGTCATATTCATAGTCCACCCTTCCCCACCCCAGTTCTATTCTCTATCTTTTGATTTTATCATTTTTAATTTTTCCAGTTCTTTATCTATGAAATATGAAATTCACTGCTTCTTGGTCCATGATGGTGGTAAAGCATCAAGCAGATAATTAGTAGGAACAATTTAAGCAAAGCTTCCACAAGAGCTGATGCTTCATTTTCTACTGAAGTGTACTTTCATTTATGAGTTTTCATAAGAAGAAAACTACTGGATGGCTGGCCTATTTTAGAGTAGCAGCAATGAATGTATCAGAAGCATCAGTTTTAACTACTAAAGGAATACTCTCATCAGTTACATGAAGTAAACCATTTCTGATTTTAATGCTTTCACTGATTCTGGATTTAAAGGAAGTGAGTCAGACATATTTGATTTTGTCTGAAAATTTGCATATCCATTGGGAGTAATAGAAAAATAGACCAAGGACATGAAGTAGGGCAGCATAGTCTTTTGGAATTGGTATTTCTTTTAAGCAGGCATAATCATTCTACATGGCGTTTGAGTACCCCATGTGATATGGTGTAGCCAATAAAGTCAATTGAAGTGGTTGATAGACAGGACTTTTTCCATTTAAGGTGAGATTATGTAATTTATGTATTTGTAGAAATTACTAAATGTTTTTATCATGTTCCTCCTGAGTCTTCTCAGCTATGAAGATGTGTAATTTCCATGTAAGTTATTCTTCCTCTTATTAATGTTATCCATTATTCACTGGAAGTATGTAACATCATTTGTGACTCTGAACAGAATTTGGCAGAACTAGTATAATTTGCCATTCACTTCAAATGTGGCATATATATATATATATATATATATATATATATATATATATTATTATCTTGAGTGAGTACCCGATGGTAAGCACTCTTCAAATTGAAGGAATTGTAAATGTTATATGTGGCAATTTCCAAAGCCAGATTGTCAATTCTAGTTGGGGTGAATCTACTAATAGTTCTATAGTTGACAACTAATCTCTTTCTATGATTCTCGTTATTTATAATTAAAACTTGTGCTCTCCAAGGGAACATGTTTTCTCCAATCATCCCTTCTTAAAACATTTTATTAGCCTTTGTTTCAATAAAGTGCCTATTGACACTTGCAAATCTTCTACATTTAATAGCAATAAGTTTGCAGTTAGGATTAAAATTTGAGAATAAAGAAGGCATATCTATCAGAAGATAAGCTACAAGAAGTTGGGTTTGAAATTAAAATGTTTTCAAAAAGGCCACTAAATGCAAACCACTCACTAGAATGCTGATTCGTGAAGTTTTGGTTAAGTATAATGTCACAAGAAAGATTGGGAATGGCTGAAATTTGAATATTCAGATACTACTTACCTAATAAGTTTACACTGACTATACATTGTCCTTTTATTGATGGCATTAAGTGACAACAAGGCCATGGACACATTCCCTGCAACAGGTTTTTTTCTTTTATCTTGTCCTTTTTGATGTAATCCAGAACTTCCCATGTCCATTAGAGTAGTTGCTTCATTTTCCCCTAATTACTACATACACACTGGCCTGTTTTAATAATCCTGCAGATAAAAAAATTAGAAGCAATTTTTCATATAGTAGTGGCCAGTGTGTGGGATTTAATTAAAGTTAGCATCAGTATACAAACCAGTTGCCATATTTTGGAAAAATGCCCTTTCTTTCTGCATTTGTAACATGTAGCCTCTCATTTGTGGATGCATCTTACAAATGTGGTGAGATTTGTTGCTAAAATAACGTTTAGTTTTTGTGTTCATAGTTGTAGGTGAGTTGTTATTCTTCGACACTATGGCACCCACAATTGATGTAAGAGAGTGTGAATAAAATTCTGTTTTTCTGGGCTAAATATAAATATAGAGCTCTGGCTTGATTAGTTGTTGTGCTTATGTCAAGAGTTCTATTTTCTAATAGACATTATCAAATAGTTAGAATATAGACAGGTTATGATTGTATTTTTAATGAAATTGTTTTGGTTTTGCATAGCATTTAACTGCATGAAAGTTGCTTTCTTTCACTAATAGTTGTTGTCCTTGGATGTATCAATCAACATCAATTTATAGCCCATTAAAAATGTTCCCCAACATATAGCACACCCTTTCTTTCTGTTTCTCTCTCTTCCGTATATATATATATATATATATATATATATAGCAATCATTTTTTACATTGATAAAATAAACATTTCAAGCCTTATAATTTGCTTGTATCTTTCTATGGGAAGTCAAAAATTTGTTTTCTTTTAATGATAAATCTTCAAGTTTAATTCCAAATTATAATTATTTCTATTTTTAATAACTGGTTTAAAAATAAAAGAATGAAAATCTGCTTGTAAAATTCAGAACAAAGGCAATCATTCTTACAAAAAACTCATTTGTAAATTTGTGAAATGGTCCTTGAGGTGTGGGTTACAAGAATGATGAAGTAAGTTGTGTGTGCAATGATTTTGTTGTGCAGATCAGGTGAAAAAAATTTGCCTGGAAAAGTAATTTGAAAAAGGTTTTTTTCAATTTCTCATTATTTTTCCTCTTTTGAAACTATTTATTATTTTGGCATTTGAAATGTTATAAAAACTTGGCAAAATTTCTGCCCTCAGCATTTCTTTATACTTGCTAATTTTTCTCATTCATCTGTTATGCTTATAAAAATTTTCCATTCTTCTAGAACAATTTCCTTTGGTTATGAACCCCAGTCAAAAGTGTAATCATTTTATCGGAATCTCTTTTGAAATAGAAATTTATTTCTTTTTTAATATTTTCAAAGTTTCATGTTTACTGAGAAGTAATGGCCGAAATATAATATCAGTTAAATGATCTGTCAGTTCTCAAAGAAATTATCAACAATTGCATCTTGTATAGGGAAACAGTTTCATCATAAACATGGCATATTTTACTTTCCATTATTTTTGTTATCAGTTTATAACAAGATGAAGTACAATTGTTTTACACATCTCCTTCATATATTGATATATGATCAAAAATAGTTTATAATTTTTTATCTGTGTATATGCAGTAAGCTAAAGTCACAATTCACTAAATGTCTTTTGAAAAAGATAAATAAGCCATCTCCTATTTTTATACTTGAAAATGAATTTTCAAAGTGTGTGTATCATGTCAATAAGCCAACATGTTGGATTTAAAACTGAAAAACTATAACATTGATATTGTGGAAAGATATCACAATCCCCCCCCCCAACCAATCAGATCTTGGAATAAACAATATAGGGGAATTTCAAAAAAAAATAATAGCTAACTATAAATAACAGGAATATACTTCCTATTTTCTTTATTGCTAACAATAATTATGGTCATGAGTTATCACTTAAGAAAAATAAATAAATGTAGTCTCTAAATGAGCTCAAGATCAGATGACCACATCCAGAGAAACCAGCTTATTTTGAGCTTCCATTTTGCTAATTCAACCAAGGCCTGCAAAAATTGCTAAAATTTAAAACTGAAGTTAGAATGTTTATTTTAAATACAATTTTATCATATAAAAAGAAAGAATAAATAAACTTTGTCTTTGACTGTACATTTTAGCTGAGAAGAACAGTAAACCATTACAATTTTCAGATAATTAATCTTATTCAACCAATCCTTATAAAAGTTTACCATTTTTCAAAGTCACAAAGCACTGACATGGCAATAGCAGACCAGGCAATATTTGAAAAGAGGAAAAACATCATTTGACTTGCAGATGTAACTCCCCATTCCCATCAGCAATGACTAAGGATGCAGCAGCGTTGAAGACAATGTTTGGACAATTGAAGACATGATGATCAAAGTCACTATCATGGCAACTAGCTGTCAGAATCTACATTGCAATCTGACTGCTTGATGTTTATTAAAAGAAAAAGTTCTTATCTCCATATTTTGGTATCAAAGACACAAAAATGAAATATATATACCTCTTAGAATGAAAAAAGAAGTCATATTCATCCCTCTAAAGGTTAGCCATAGACCAAGAAATAAGAAAAAGAATTTGTACATTTATGAAATGATTAACCAGTCATAGTTCACTGATTCCTCTTCTGATTTCATTGTTGATATATAAGTGAAAAAGATAAGCCATTCTTCAAGAGAAATACAATGTAGAGAAAGGAGTTGGTAAAGACTTACTAACAGAGAGAGAGAGTTGCAATCTTATAAATAGATTCAATTTCAGTTAAAAGTATAGATTGAGATATTTTAATCTTGGTCAGAAGAGTGAATTTTCACATGTTCTAGGATACCAATATAAGTATTTTTCTTTATTTTGAAACATTTCTTCATAACCATCACAGTGATAATTTATGGGTTTAATTTGTTGCAGTTTAATAAGGTTCTTTCCTGTCATCTATTTATCTGTTGCCCAAGTAAATCTCTCTAAATATACAGATTGTTTTCATCAAACTGGAAAATCACAGTGGCCTTACTCTTAAATAAATCATATTTAATCCAATTCAGGAAGCCTTTTACTTATAATGATTTCCCCACTGTCTTTATTTCAAAAGAACAGCACATTGCCTAAATGGACAAGACTTCCATTGTATAGATGGTGAATATATGTGTAAAACCTAATCACAAACTTTCTTCAACCAGGAAGAGCAACCTACTTTACAGATAATGTTGATTGACCAAAAACCTAAGACAAGTATTTGGCTAAAAAGCTTATTTTACATTTCTTATAACATGACATTAGGAATGTTTACTTTTAACTGACTTCATTAAAAAAAAAAAAGAACACTTTTCATTACATTTTGAAACCTGTCAAGTGTTATGTGTTGTCTCTGGATTCTAGTGATCTATTGGCAATTCCTCAGTAGAAACACCACACTGCATCAATAGACTCAAACAGTAATAGATAATTTTTATTGAATTTCTTTAAACTGATTTTATTTCAGGGGGGAACATATTACACATTGTTTTTGTCAGAAGCCATATTGAGAGGGAAATAGAACAGATGTCAACCGGTCAATAACTCATCCTCTGCTTGTCTCTTTGCTGAAATAAGTTATCCGAAAATTAATCTGAGAGAAGAAGTCATCAAAGCTCTGAACATCTCTACTGCCACAAACATACTGCTGGTTTTCATGTGTTTTTGTGTCTTATATCAAAACTTAAAGACAGTCTATCACTGTCTGGATTCCATTCCCATGGGGTCCAAGCCAACCACAGGTTCAGGTCATCTGACCAGTGTGGTAGGGTTTGCTGTTTTTGTCTAACCTACACATTCTATAACATTTGTGAATATGCATTTTTAAAAAAGATTTTGTAAAAATTGGCATAATTTTGTCTCTTGTTTTAGACATTGAAGATAAAAGTAAGTAAACAATATTTTTGGCATTTTATGCCTTTTTAAAAATAAATATGGTTAAAATCAATTAAAATGCCAAAAATATTTTTGCAAATTATAGAGGAGTTAATGCAATTGAACAAAGATATCAAAAATGGTTTTTAAAATTTTTCCCTGAATGATTCTTCATGGTTAGGTAAACCAATTGAAAAGTAATCAAATCAAGACATAGTGAACATTATATGGCAAATGGGAAGTAATTTAATTAATTTAATAAATAGACAGTTATTTTAAAAAGCTACAAGTGAGATAATTCATGGCAGCTTTAAGATAGTTGACTACTGCATATTCCTGAATATTTAAGTGTTTATCATTAGTTGTCATTAGAAAAGTTTCATTTTAAATAACTTAATTCAAAAATTACTTTTCATTGTATTGTGACAGCTGTCAGATAGCATGCATTTAAAAAATAATCAAAACCTGGTGTATTTTTGTTTATTGATTCTAGTGTTGGAGAAAATAAGCAATAACTTTTGGCATATTATTTTAAGAACAGCAAACATATGACTCAAAAAACAATTTGTGTAGTTTAAGAAGGTACTATAAATGAGTGAATGTGTCAATTAATGGCTTGAGAAGTTTTATACTGGAGATTTCTCATTGAATGAATGTCTATAGTTTGGTAAACCAGTTGAAGTTGATAGAAATAAAAAAAAGACATTACTTGAGATTAATCAATGTAATACATTTTCTGAAATAGCTAACAGACTTAAAAAATATATAAATCAAGCATTAAAAATCATTTGCACAAGCTTGATGTTATGTTAGATATGTGTTTTCCGCATTGAAAGTTAAAAAAATTTCCAGACTCTTTATTCATAACTGATTATATTGGTTAACAAATTGTGATGGACAATGAAAATTTTATATTTTATGACAGCCTGGAATGCAGTAAATTATAGGATAAGTGAAATTAACCACTGCTAATTGTACCAGATACTAAGCTTCATCCAAAGAAAGTGATGCTATATTAAATGGGAGTTCTCTATTATGATTTTCTTCCAGAGAAACAGCTGCTTAGTTTAAACAAGTACTGTTCCCAATTAGATTAACTGAAAGCAACAAATAATGGATTTCATCTGGAATTAGACAAGAATAAAATACAATATAAAATCAAGACAGCACTAGATGGCATGTATCTTTGCTGTAATCTTTTGTCTATCCATTGTAGTCATTAAATATTGTGACTTTAGATTATCATTTTTTCAATCTTTACAAAACTATGATAGTAAAAAATAATTAAATTCCATAAAAACTGCAAATGTCACTTCAAGCATTTCTTTGTTGTGGAAAATAAAAGAAATGGAAGATGGAATTATGAAGCTGTCTGAAATATAGCAGATGATATGTAAAACAATAAATACAGTGTCTTATAAAAGTTTGAAAATCTTACCCAATAATCATGAATACAAGGAAAGTATTTATCTTTATATTACTGCCTTGATTCAGGAAATCATTAATGCTACATGGCTTTTACACATTGATTTTTTTTTGTGTCCAAATTTTCCTTAATACTTCTTATGGATGATCTGTGCTTTAACTGGTGTAATTTTTCTTTTCATGATATTCCACAGATTCTCTATTGGATTAAAGTCTAGTTAGTTGGGTGGTCATTCCAAGAACTATATATGATTCTGAAACCATTTTTCTTACACATTTAACAGTATTGCACAGAACACCATCCTGCATAAAAATGTTACTATTTCATGTTTGCATGAATGGTATCATATCAAAATAGCTTTTGATCTGTTTTAAGACATTTGAACAAGACACAACTAATTTTCATCAACTGCAGCAACATATGTAGAGTTTGTTAGGTCAGTTCAAGGGGGAAACTCCTCTTGGTCTACAACTTATGTCTGACTACAAAATATTCATGCTCACTGCCCAGTTTGTCAGAGATCAAAAAAAGGTGACAGTTGTTCTTATGAACATTCTTTGTATCACTGGAAAAAAAAAAAAAACAAGAAATAAAAACAAAATGTGTGAGTTGGCTGAATTGCAAGCTAATTCTACTGGATCAACTGCAGTAGTTTATTGAATTATTGGACACAATAAAATTGGTATTAACCAACCAATATTTGTAAATCTTTCAGGATGTATGAGCCATACATTATGTTCATTATGTTTCAGCTTAGAATATCAACTTTTGTTAGAAAGATTAATAATATCTTGCTTTATAAGTATCAGGTTTTATAATGCAAACTAACTTAATGGTAACAAAACTTTTACTCTATTTACATTGTTCAGATTGTTATCCTCATCTTTATTGTCATATTGTACACTCCAGTCTTCTTCAGGTGATATACAGTGGATAAAAGCATTGGTTGAAGTAATCTGGTGACTTGACCCAAAGAGCTTTGAGTTCTATACCTGACCACAACATAGGTGAACAAAATTTGTGTTACTAAAAGGGAAATAATTGAAATTGGGATATCCATAAAAGGCATGGCATGTGGAACTAGAACATGACTTGCATCCATTTATATTACTTCCAGAAATCTTTGCTTGAATATCATTTTCTTTTTCACATATAGGCCACAAGTTTTCTGTTAGATTAAGATCTGGAGAGGCTGGGAACTATTACACAAATATGATATCTTTAAATCCTTTTTTTGGAATAGTGGACAATTATTTATTGCAGAATGTGAAAGAGCATGGTCTTTAGCTTAAAACTTCTCAGTTGTGATCAATAACACACAAAAAATGTTGAACAAGAATTCTTTGAATTTGTCTTAAACAATCTTCAACTCTTAAGGGGTCTACAGTTTATACAACCTACAATACATTACCCCACCTTACAACTGTTGTCCTCTTGTCATATAGATTGACAATTTCCATGAATGATATAAACCAAACCTCAGTCATCAGGTCCCTCAAATGTAACTCTACATTCATCAATAAACATTACTGGATAGAAATCAATTTACATATACTGCTTTCTGCCCCTTATATGTTTCTTTTTGTGATGTATACTTCAACATGTTAGTTTGGCTAAAGGCATGAAACTAGCCAATGCTCTATATATTCTGCATTTTTTTTCTGTTTACATTCACATCACTGGCTTCTTCAAATATGTTCAATCCACTCTTCTAACATGTTATGGCAGATGCTAACCTCCAAGAAAGTGACTTGTTGCAGCTTCTTGGGCTCACATTCTCAGCTGACATGAAGTGGAAAGACTATATTGAATTCAACTGCTAAGAAAGTTGGTTCACTGTCTCTACTGTTTTTCACTGCATAAAACATAAATTTTTAGACTTCCTTATCTATATATGATTTAAGCTTGCTAAAATTTATGAGCATCTAATGGGACAGCTGAAGTATAGTGAACTGAAAATATCAAAACCTGATATTACTCACAATAGCATCATATAACAGACAACTCTCTTATATATAATATATAGAATGTTTCCTAAGTATATAAAATACTAGATTTGGTTTCATTCTGTCATATTCATTATCATCATAATTGTAATTTGATAATGCTAACTTTATTCTTTTTTGTGCACATGATGCAAATAACAATGCAACTGTATATTAACAACTTAAAACAATAGTTGTTTTGGAGACATAAAAATAATCTTGGGGGCTTTCTGAAAATTTGTTCCATTTTAGTAAGATTTACTGCTGTAAAATTTTCTTTCCAGTTGTTCATAGCAACAGTTTTGTGGCAGCTTTTGGATGCATAAAAACAATGAAACACTGTTGCACCTATTTATTCAAAGTTATTCTATGAATTTCATCCTTTGTTCATAGTATTAAACTGTTTTCTCTTTTGATTTATTACTTGTTTCTTCTATTGCTGAACTTTTCATTACTAAATATATTCTTAGCTTGAATATTCTTAAATAGCCTTTTAAAAAGCAAGTTATTGTAAGGTAATTAATCCTCTTTATATATACCTGTCCACATAGCAAGAACAGGCTTTAATGAAACTTAATAGATAAGTTCTAAGGATGAGTATTTATTTTATCAAAAGCTTATTAAAATGATTATGCTGAATAAATTAGAATCATTATGTCTTTAGATTTAAGCCTGAAAATACTGAATGAAAGTAACTTTCCTGCATTTGAATTTGTATTTATTTTATATATTGATTTTCACCTTTTTAAATGATCCAATTATTTTGTGTTCAACACTGATTATTTGGCAAGGAATTTATTGCACACACACACACACACACAAAACCAATTTACATGTAACCAGTAAGAAAAAAGTTTCACACATACAAAATTTGGGAAGAAAACACTTTGCATATACCAAATGCAAACATTTTTACAAAAATCTCAAACATTGAAACTTATTAAATATATAGTTATATTTCTAAAGAAATTATGGCTTTTTATTTATTGATCCAACAAATTTTATTACTTTAATGCTATTTTTAGTGGATACCCATTTATATATCGGAGAGTGCTTGTTTTTCTTTAATAATATTTCTCAAATATGTAGGCAGGTAGACAAAAATAAATAAATATATTGTTTAATAAATAAATGGAGTGTCTACTCAAGTACGTGTATCCACTACAAATAATGCTTAAGTAATATATGTATGTGTTTACAATGCTGTAAACAAAGCAATCATTTTTTCTTTCACTTTTTCTTACCTTGGTTATCAAAATCAAGCAATTAGACCATTGTTTTCTCAATTCAGTCTCTGAAGTGAATGCACCACATTCTATAATCCCATTCTAATAGTCAGTCAAAGCAAGCAGTTATATATTACACGTTGGCAAATCCACACTGACTGCAATTTTGTTACTCAGGTTCTTCTTTGTCAAACTTTTACTCTTGGTATAATTTTCTTTTTTACAATAGCAATCATGATGACACCTTCATCTACAAAGTTTTTTTTTTTACCTGGTTTATCAGCAAACTACCAAAAAGTATATTATAGTTTGTTTTTTTTTTCATCATCACAGTCTTAGTAAAGTAAAATAAAATATCCTCCATACTAACTCTAAAACTAATTGTCTGTTTTGAAATTAACATTGGGATTTTGCTAAGAGCTTCCATCATGTCTCCATTTATTTTATGACTAATTTTAGACTTAAAAGTCCAATTTTTTATATCCTTTGTAGTAGATATCTAGTCTTACATTATGCTTTTAATTTAAGGTTTAGTCATTCAGTTTTGGGATTTTGCAAGTTCAAGGTTTTACATATGTCTACTAGCTAGCATACTTCATCATTAATTTTGAATTGATAAATTGGTATATGAAAGGAAACTGAAGATATTTCATAAACAGGAAATAAATGATGAAATTAATGTTTCAAACAAATTTATTATATTTTCTGTGTGGTTGTTCAAATAAGAAATTGTTTCAGAATGTCTTCATGGTACAAAAAGGAATAAAATGTAAGCCATATCCTTTACTTTGCACTCATTAGTGTGATACTAGAATAAAAATTCTAGATTTGTTAAAAAATTGTTCAAGATAAATATAAAGAAGCCATCAAATTGATTTATGTGTTCTATAAGAAAATGTTAAGAATTCACGGACTGCTATTGTCCCATGTTAATTAATCTTGCTGGAAAAGCGATTTGCCAAAGATGCATTGGAATATCAAAATATGCCTTACAGAAACTAAGCAAAATATTAAGAAATAGGAAAATTTCATTGGAAACAATAAGAGTCACAACTATTTTGTAGTATAAATCCTCCTATATAGCAGTGAATGCTAGACAATTTCCTCAAGGAGGAAGAGGAAACTTGAAGTAACAGAAATGTGGTTCTACAGAAGAATGCTGAGAATACCATGGATGAAACATGTGGACAATGAGGAAGTTTTAAGAAAAATAGAAATGAAAAGAATACTTTTGCTTAGAATAAGAGAGAAAAAGTTCAAATTTCTGGGACATACAATGAGAAAACAAGGGTTGGATAATTTGACACCCACAGGACATACTGAAGGCAAGAGGGACAAAGGGAAACAGTGAGTAACCAACCCTAGTGAGTTTGTGTAAATGGATGGTAGAAAAAGGGATATGTTGGAATAATGAGGGGAGAAATATTGTTTAGTGCTACAAAGGTTAGCAAATAATGGAGAACCATGATTGCTCATGTCCTGAAGGGACACAACACATAAAAGAAGATTCTAACCTGACCTTATGATAGATTAAGAGAAATAATTATCAATTTCTTACTATTTCTCAGATCAGTCACCAAACTTTGAAAATATTTTCAATGTTGTCCCATTTCCAATCTGAATGTCTACATTTTTATTTCTTTATCTTTTCTTTCCCCCTTTTTCAGTCAAGAACAATCAACTGATCATGATTACAAGTCTTGTAACCCATTAGGATCATTAGGGCAACATATGTGGTTGTGTCTAGAGCTAAACAAAGCCCATTCCTCTTAAGGCTTGTTTTAAGCTCAGTTTTTTTTTTTTTTTACTATACGGGTTGCTAACCAAGGCTAGAGAACCTGATCTACCCTGCTATTTCACCTAGAAGGAAGAGATGCATTCATGCCTTCCCAAGTGTATTTGTGCAAAAGTAGATGTAACAGCCTCGTCAAGCATAACATAGTAGAAATACTTTTTTTTTGCCTCTTAACCACACACACACATGCACAGACATACATACACAGACACACACACAAACACTCACTCAAGTTAACAATTTCTCTCAAGTCAGTTCTTTTTTCTCTACCTTCTTTCAAAAAAAGAGATATTTTATTATTACTTGTATATAAAAGCTTCCTTTTCATCTTTCTCAAAAACACATATACTCACTACTTTCTCCCTTTCTCACAATATATGCTCTGTCTCGTGCATATTCTTCCAAGCTCTGTCAGTATATTTCTCTTTATTCCTCTTTCTTCTTTTCCCCTCTCTGTATTTCTCATCTTCCTTTTTATAATCTTTCTTTCTCTATATACCATTCCCCCCTCTCTCTTTACTTGAGTTTCTTAAGTTTGAACCTCTTATGGAATGCAACCAATGACAAAGAACTGTCCACCATTTCTAATAAATCCTTTACAATTCATATTTAAACAATCTTCTTCTTTCTCTCACTACTCCATTGACTTATACTTCTATTCATTTATTCCACTCTTTTAAGATGTAAGAGATTTCATTCATGCAGAATGGTGATTGAGTAAAAATGTTATCAACAGGAATGGAAGAATACCATTTCATATAATAAAGGAACTCATGAAACTGTTTCCAAGAATTTATCTTAGATTTGAGCAAGTAGAATTACACTTGAGTTGTGACCTTTCAAATTTCCATGGACAACTTATAATAAGTAAGATTTGGAAATTCACAGGATAATGGGTGATTTACCATTTAGAACTGTGATAATCCAAATTTAATAAGTGGATATGGAGGTTTATCTAGTATTTAATAACAGAAGAAGATTTATCCAGAGGTTCAAATCCTACTGGTAACCAATATCAAATAAATAGACATTATTTGATATTGATTACCATATTTAATATTCACTTTTGCATTTTAATTTTATACAGTGCATACATTTCTTAGAGGAGGCACGGTGGGGTAATGGATAGTGGCTCAGTTTGAGGAATGGAGGGCCGAGTTCAAATTCCAGTTGAATCCATTACATTCACTTATGTGCCAATAACCTTGGGAAAGATATGAATCCTCTTCTCCCCCTGTTATGGGTAAATAGCAGGACAGGCCAGGTTCTATAGCCTTGGATGGCAACTGGTCTACCACAGAAAAACATGGCAACCTACTGCGGGAATAAATCTGCCTTGTCAGTCATGTATTGAAAGATACATGATTGCCTAAGTGTGTATCACGCATGGCACATAATCAACTGATACATTTTGTGAGAGTTGATTATGCAAGTCAATATTTTCACGATGAAATTAATGATGATAACATGTTAATAATATATTTATAAGATAAACACTTACTTATAATTATAAAATAAACATGGGAATTTCAGTTTATAATGTACTTTTTATTAGAAATATTTACAGTGACTTATTTAGCTATGTAGGAATTTATTTAACTCAAGGGTTGTTCATTTTATTGTCCATATATATATATATATATATATATATATATTTATATATATATATAATTGTATAGTTTTTGGTATTTATTTTTTTTAATTTCAGATATATAAAGATTGTCATGAGAAAGATATAACTTTGATAAAAATAAGAAAGAAGTGATGTTGGGAATTGCAAAAGGTTTAACAGAGAAATAATATCAATTAAAAAAAAAGATTGAAAACATTAGAAAGGCAAGTACAAGAAAAACAAACTAGATTTAAGAATGTCACAAAAAAAAAACAGATTTGAGAAAAATACAAGGGCAATATGCAAAAAAAGTGAATTGATGAATGGGAAAATATTTGAAAATGTTAAAATTGTTATGATTTTCAAAAAGAAAAGTTATGAAATATTAAAAGCATTAGCTAAAGACATGACAACAACCAAACTACCACAAAGAGAAAACATGAATTGTGTGTGATGAAGTACATGAAAATTGAGTTCTCAACAGTAACTTTTATTGATGAATGTAGAGCTACATTAGATGTACCTGGTTCAGCTAATGATTGGATTCTTGATAGAAATAATCAACCAACACAACTTAGAAGACAATAAGCAGAGTAATGTTTTGGGCCTGTATCACAAGCAGTAAAATTACAGGTTCCATTAAAGTTTATGATAGTATGATAATAAATGCAGAGAATTATTCTTAGACATGACATACATACTTCATTTACTCAAAGCCATTTTAACCATTGATTTGAGAAAGTTGTTGTATATAGATATTAGATATTTCTGAATTAGTTTGGTGCCATACATGTCATATTTAAGAATATGCTTCATCTTTAAGTTAATGTTTTGCTTTTATAGGAATTTATGGCATTAAGCAAAAGTACCTCTATCACAGCTTATTCTATATTCAATTTCCTTATCTCCTCTACTAAATTTGTTATAACTGATCAGTATACTGAGGTATTTGAAGTGTTTAGTATTTATTAATACTATATCCTGACTTTTCACAAAGGATTCAGGGTTGGTGCCATCACTGCTTTCATTCCAATCCCAGATCATAGTTTCTGTTTTAGAAAGATTTATCTTGACTCAATTTTCTTGGAAAAATTAGTAGAGGATGTTATTTTTTAATTTTTTTTTTTTTTTGGTTTAAGATGATTCACAGTTCTGAATACCTATAACATTAGTATAGCCCTTCATCATTAATACACTGGTCACAGGATGGAAAGCAAAAATGTTGTTTTCTAATAGTAGATTTGTTTGCGATGGAATGCTTAAATGATCAGTGCCCATCTCTTCAGATCTGTGCTAATATATGCATAGTGTATGGCCTAGGAAGAGTGTAAATAGATTGGAAATCTCAATTCCTCCTTGAAAAAAATTTGGTATTGGGGTCCTTGCCAGACTTTGTGGGTTGATATAGTTCCTCTGTTAGATGTAGGCATTCAGTGGATTCAGGGCTTAGAAAGTGGTTTCTAATCAATATTGATGTGGTTGTAAGCTGCTGTGAAGTCAACCTAGCAGTTATACAATTTTCTATTGGAGAAGTATGTGATTTCTTGGAGTTGCTTGATGAAATATATGCCATCATTGCACCACTAAAGCCAAATTGGGTTGTGAGTAGTTGACTTTCATAGAATGGTGAGAACTGAGTTAATACACTGTTCATCAGTACTTTCACCAGAATGGATCTGATTAAGATACTTCTGTATATGTGAGAGTCTTCATGCCTACCTTTTTTGACTCTGTAGTGCATTAATGCATTATATACCTCACTTTTTAGGGATGCAATTCTGGTTCCAGACTTCCTTCATGAAATTTAGAAACTTTTTTTACATTCGATGAGTGTGTATATTATTTTCAAAAGTTCAGTCTCAATGTCAAGGGATGCTTCATTATACTACAGCTTTTTTTATAGCATTCTTGACTTCCTCATCATTTGGTTCATTATTGTTACATCAGGAGACAGAATTTATGATGTTCACATGTATACTCACCTATGCTAATTTATCTAATTGACTATTTCTGATAACTAAAACCCCATTTAAGCAAAATCCATTGTAAAATATTCTGTGAATGAGAAATAAACTTGATTATATTAATAAAATCAAGTACCATATTTTATTTTTCATCTCATATTATGTACTTTTTATTTTTTGTATGCCATGAATCAATAATATTTAGAAGATATATATTAGGCTGTACCTACTTTGGTACAAAGTCATATTTCTTGAGCACTTGGTAAGAATTAAATTAACACTTAATGGCCTGTAAGATAAGTATAATAACTCCTGTATTATCACTAGCATTCTACTAATATTCTGTAAACACCAACTGCAATTATAAATAAAGTAATTTTATTTCTACCAAGTTCAAATTTTTACCACTTCAACTTTTTATTTTGAGTGATTTATGTCTAGCAAGGAAAGTAAGCAAGAAGACAATGTGTACTTTGTGTGTATTCTTGCATGTCTCATAAATTCATCCTCCTATTCAACATTCATTTTGCACTGAGAACAAGAGTAGACTCTATCTTTATATGGTTGGCAGGCAGGAAGTGAATTCTGGACTTTTGGCTGCACTTTTATACAGATTCATTCATTGAATTCTCTTAACCATTCCACTTGTAAAGTAAAACAAGGAATTAATTCTTCTTGAGTTGGAAAATCTATTTTGACATCAAAAGTAAAACTGAAATTCCATTTATGATCTTGTATGCATGTATGCACACATACACACAAATTATTTCTTAAGTTTTGAGTCTTTCTAATGGACTGAAGTTATGTTTGAATTCATTTGACAAATCCTAAAGCAACCAAGGAAGATTATTTTCATTGCATTTGAATATATGCATGCACACACACACACACACACACACACACACACACACACACACACACACACGAAAGTGCTGAAATGTTCTTGCCCAGCTAAGATACTCTTCCAAAAGTAATCTCTTTGGGCATTTGGCCTGATTTGGGAAATAGGTAAAACCAAAACCTTTTCAGCACCCTATTGTAGACATTTACTTCTCTGTGTGTGTGTGTGTATATATATATATATATATATATATATATATATATATATATATATATATATAATCCATTTATTTTAAAAATACAGCCTAATAAACTCATTTAAATAGTAGTTTAAATTTTATTTTATTTTTTTCTGTGTTTTTTAAAATATCCTATGTAACAAGTATTATATAGTTGTATGTATTTGAAATACAAATGATTTTTATTTACAACTATTTGTTTTTATTTTCCTATTTTTAAAGTTATAATCAAGTATTAAATAACTAGAACCTAGCATTACAACTGAAGATTTGATTTCAGACGGAGGGTTAAAGAGAGATAACTGCAGATTTGATGTCAGAACATTATCATTAATAACTCTCTCCTCCAATTTGCAGACCCTTGTTACTATATTCTTATTACTTGATATAATGCAAAAATATCACAATGATAAAATCAGTCAATAATTGTTTATAACTATTTATATTGGGACTCATGCATGCAATTACAAGTAATCCATAATAATATTTTAAATTTTGAAATCAAAATTTATTTTTGCATATGAATTTTTTGAAACTGTTTCTAAATCTCTCATTGTCTTTCAATCATTCTGTCTTACCTATGAGGCACATCATGCTGTTTGGGAACCACTATCCTAAAGAGACTCTTCATTCAATGTTATGCAACTGCAAGGTGATAAAGCTGCATTGGCATAGACTTTTTAATAGTGTATATATCTTTAATTTCCTTGTTTACCAATAAAATTAAAGATGGTGACAAAGCTGGAATAGTTCAAAAAATTGTTTTTGACTCTTGATCATATTTGGAAATTGAAATTATATAGTACTTTCAAGAACATCAAAACTAATTTCTGTCTGAATTTCTGGGATGAGGAGCTATCATTATTTATACTTGACTATTGTCCCTATTATTTACATTATTTACACACATGCTAATGAGAAGTACTAAAAAAGAACAAGATGAAATATCTCTTGGCTCATGAATTTGGTGATATAATAATTGTGAGTTCAGTCTGTAGACCAGGCAATATGTACTTGGACTAAATAAGAACTAAACAAGATATCCCTGGAAATGAACAGCAGAATGAGAACAATCTACTTCCATAGATTAAATAGTGTTCAGTTCGGAATTCCTTGAAGGTTACCCGGAAGAGTAAGCATCTGATAGAAGCTGGAGGGCACAACAACTGAAATGTGATAGCATCAACACTACTTTGCTATTATTCAGCAGTTAAATATTCTCACAGACATACACACACATTCACTCAGTTTCTATGTTTAAGATGATTTTTTTTATTACATATCAATTATCTAAAATTTCACTGTAGTTTTTATTGTTTCACCTTCTCTGTATTTCTAATGTTTTATATTTTGACTGACTTAGCAATCATAATTGGATTTATAATATTATCAATATTATTGCTTCTCTATAGATTTCTCTAATGCTTCTTACCAAAGTTGATTGATGTTCAATGTCCAAACTCAATCGTTTGTATATTAGCCCTTATCCTTTGTTTTTGTTTGTAGATTGCGTCTTTCTTTCATTTCTTTTCTTTGTTTTAGCTTTCAACTTTTCATTTAAAAACCTCAGTATCATTCCTATTGTTCTCACATATTTAATGAAAGTATAATTATTTAAATAAATGTATTATCTTAAATAAACATGACATCTTAAATAAAAAAAATATAAAAGTATTTCAATACTTAGGACTTCAAACATAAAAACCATCTTCTTATATTATCAACATAAATTTTTAATTACAAATTTTGTTTTATTTGGGGATTGTTAAAAGTGCATATATTCACATGTGTCCATATTAGAAAATACCTTAATAATTTCATTTTAGTTAAGTGTTTATGTATATAAGTTTCATCTGTCTCAAGTGAATTATTTTGAATTTCAAAATTCATAACTGATATTATCCAGATTTTTTTTTTTACATTTGCATATTTTAATGTTATTTTAAATGTTTTGCATTTATATATTTTTGAATTCTGTCCACCATCTAAAAATACCTTTACAGATAAACTTTTGTAAGTTGAGATTAATAAATACATGATCTATAAAACTGATGAGCAAAATATGTTCTTTGGCTGACAGTAAAAAGAGTTGTTCCCATTTCATAACACTTGCAGAATGTTTTAGAAATGTCATGGAATGGCTCTTAAATTCCGGATGTTTAGACAACTCCCTGCCCTTTCCTTCTGACTCACTTTCTTCCTGCCACAGAGACTAGAATCAGAAGTTGAACTGTAGATATGTTTATTTTTGGAGGACACATCATCACCAGTATTTTATGCCAAAGGAAGTCACTGGGGGGATGATTTTTTTTTATCAAGTATCATATTCATTTCTGTGTCAGAAAAAAAGAAAAGTAGAATTTTTAATTTCCAGCTGATATTAAATCATTTTCATTTTATTCAAAGAAATATTTTACATTTAGAGGAAAGGCAAAAAATATGAGAGTTTGTGTAAAACTGTGTGTAATGTTCTTATTTTTTAAAAAAAATGATAAAATTTTGAATGTAGATTGTTTGCATAAACACACAGAAATATCATTTATTTTTTGAAAGCAGTTATTTTGAATGGTAAAGTCTCAACTTTTAACTTGCAGTTTAACTCTCTTGAAATTTGAGGAAAATGACAAAATTTAAATGCAATTGGATAAAACTTTACTAATAAAAAGTAATAAAAAATTAAGTACTTTTCAAATTTTTAATATATGTTCCAATAAAATAAATTTAAAAGCATAAAGGAGAACAGTTACTGAAAAATATTCTAAATGAATCAAAAGAAATCCAAAAAGTGTGGGTTTTTTCAGCACAGTAAGATAAGAATTGATTTGTATGTCACTTTCAAAAGGGTGTAAATACAAAACAGAGTATAAGGTCAATATTATATATTATTATTATATTGTCAATATAATAAAAATGAAGTAAATAAGGACAGAACTTGACAATCACATTAAGAAAAGAAAAGCTCAAATAGTAGCAACTCTATACATTTTAAAAGGCAACCAAACAAAATTGTAGAATTTATGTTAAGAATATATAAAAATAACAAATAAAAAGTGACCAACTGATCAACTCAGCAAATTATAAACATTTTATAAAGATGTTTAGATAAAATATAACCTACAAATGCCAGTCAACCTCAAATTATAGAAGTCAGTAAAATCCAGTTGATGCAGATGCACATGAATAAGCTACTATTGTCTGACAAGTTGTGTATATTCTCTGAGAATCTACACCTGGAGATACATCTAGATGCTGGTAATTGTACTAGTCAGATAAAGCCAAAGGGGAGCAAGTATTGGAATTTATGGCACTCTGTTGCTCCCCGAATTTACATTACACATGCAAATGATTCTCATCTACCTGAAGAGAGAACATGTTCTGAACACTGAACATTTTGATCCCTGACATGATTTTATGCACACAATACAGTGTTGTGAGATAAGGAAATCTTCCCAGTTTTGCTGCAAGTGATTCTCAGTCATCTGTGTTAACACACCTGGAGCCAAATTTGCTCTATTCTGTACAGATGTAGATGTCATTTGGTCTGCTATTACTGTCAATCTTGATAATTGTTTGGACTATGTGGATATGTTCATAAACTGGTCATCACTGATGTATCACCTTCAGTAATCTCTCAAACAACTCTAATTGGGAAAAAAAAGAGAATCTGATCTTCTTGCATTTTAATATTGCAACATGCATCACCATCTAAAAGTCAGATTCAGATGCAATAAATGATACTGCATCACAAAATGGTTGAGGAATTTGAAAATATTATCACAATATCTATTAACTCACTCAGCATGAATATACTGTACTCAAGTTAAAATCGGTGGTATCATCTTTCAGATAATTTTTTATCAGCATTTTTTTCAAAGTTAAATCAGAAAATATAAATTTATATTTTCTGATCTTCAACATTAAAATTCCTTGATGCTTTATATTTTAATTTTCTGTTACTTTTTATTGGGATCTTTGAATTTGTAACAAATTTCTGGTAAAATTCTTTTCAGGAAATAAATGACTAAGAATTAGATAATTGAAAATAAAATCTTGCTTTTTCTCTATATGCTATGACCCAAAGTTTCTCTACAGTCTTAAATTACCTATACATGCTAATAAACATCAAATACTGGTTTAGTTTAGCCTAGAGATATTTTTCCCCTAGAACAGGATCACATGTAAAATCTGACTCATGTCTTCCTCTGAAGGAGAGCCACACTTTCATAAGCTCACATAATGGCCAGTTTGTATAATAATAAAATAACAATTCCAAATAAAAAAAAATTCAAACAGAATCGTGGAAGTAACCTTTAGTCATACATAAAGATCGTTTTTATAGCTTTTTAATTCATCTTGTATTATTTAGAATAGCCAACCTCTGTAATCTATAGGGCTTTTTGTAATGAACACACCCTTCACAGGGTTAGGATATTTTTCTCAGCCTATATTGATAAGAACATATACAATGAGGTAATGTGTTTATTTGCAAGGATGTAAAAAGGAAGTAGATAAGTTATTTATCTTCAAATGGGTAAAATGTAAAACTAGAAGGACCTGGTGGTGTTGGAGAGCTATTTTATACCAAGTTGACAACCAGCAACCAAGGGCAATTAGTTTAGACTTTTACATGTTGCATGATTAGTGTAGGCAGTGACTATGCTGTCACAAAATATTTATCATTCTTTCACTGTTTAAGTTTCTTTCTTTTTTTACTGCCTACACATAATTTAGGTTTTCATGACTAGTATTATATCCTGGATTGTTGTTAGTAACAACTTAACCATATTTGAATAATTTTTTTCTTCATATATTTGAGCGAGTGCTGAAAAGTTTTATTTTATTTTAAAGTAATTTGGTTGGTCAGATTTTAGGAAATGGGTTTCAGTAACATCTTTTCTGCACCCCCCCATGATATAAACTGATAAGCCAAAACATGACCACTTGCCTAATAAGGAGTTAATCCTATATATGCCTGCAGATTATGGACTCTGCAAGACCTCTAAATATTTCCTCTGCGATATCAGAATATCAACATCTGTACCTATCTTAATCAATATCTGAGATAGATATTATATCTATCAGGATATTATCATCTATACCTATCTTAATTAATATCTATCAGAATATCAACATCTGTACCTATCTTAATCAATATCTGAGATAGATATTATATCTATCAGGATATTATCATCTATACCTATCTTAATTAATATCTGAGATAGATATATCAGGATATTAACAAAATGTACTTTAACGGTTGTAAGTTATATGGTCAAGATTATGAATAGTGAACATGCTGGTCAAACATAACATAAATTTTCAGTAAGATTAGAATTTGTGGAATTTTGGTGACCAGGTAAACACAGTGGCATCTTCTTCATGTGCTTGAAGGTATTACCATACAACTCATGCAAGGGTGTGTTGTTCTGCTAAAAGATGCCTTAGGTGAGTACCTGATTTTCAATGATAATGATATAGACAACATGCAACAAAATAGCTTGTACATGAATGAGAAACCCCAGCTCAATGTTAACCATACCATCCCATTGTCTTTGCCAATTTGTAGTTTTCTGATATTGCTTTCTATTTCCATTCCATTTTCCTGGGCAAACTTAAATGTGCCGCTTTATGTCACAATTTCATTTTTCATTTTACTCATGGTCTTGCCTAATTTTGGCAGTAGTGTTTTTGCTCAACTTTAGTCTTGTAGCAATGTTTTGTAGCAATTGTTCCAATTGTGGAAAGAAATAATATGTTCCTTCAAATCAGAAGAGAATTCTTTCCAGTATGGAGTCATTACTGAACTAAATACCTCTACTTATAAACTATAACTAAAACTATTTTTATGATTGCATACTCTATTTAAAGTTCTATTGCCTTTGAGAAAAATATCAATAATAGTTTTAAAATGTATTCACTGTTTAGAATAAAGTAAACTTTTTTTCAGAGTGACATAATCATTTTTAGATGACAATATATATATATATATATATATATATATATATATATATATATATATATATATATAATATAATTTAATGTTCTAAGTTTAATTAAAAATAATAATTGTTTGTAAAATGTTTCATTTGAAATGCTAAAATTCTGCTATGTTTGATTAAGGAGAAAACTTGATGTGGAAAGCAATAGAGGTGTATTCCTTTATGGATGGTATTGTACCCATACAATTCCAGTATCTCATAAAGTCCATGCCTACCATTAATTATGTGAATGAATGAGTTAAAAGACATTATTAAAGAAAGCTCTCTAATAATTTTTTAAAATATTTTTTGTTTTTTCTTTGTACATATAAAGCTATAGGCCATAATTTTGTGATAGTTTTTGAAATATAATGTCATGATATAAAATTATTATTAAAATCAGAAAATTTACATTTTATGCATATAAACTATAGATGTATCTTTTGTCATAGATATAAGCACTGCCCAATATAAAAAGCACAATTTCTAAAACTCTAATTAACTGAAAAATATGAATGCATGCTCTGTCTAAAGCATTCTTTATAACTTCTTTTGACATTGTTCAAATCTGAGTTTGTTTACCTTGACATTTGATATGATTTTTATGTGTTACTTTTTAATTAATAATTATTACTTTTGTATTCAGAAAATCAGATAGCCTATCATTATGACATGAATTAATTGTAACCAAGAGTGAATACAAATTTTCATTGAAACAGAATAATTTATGGAGTTTCAAAGTCATATATTTACTTCCTATGAATTATATTTAATAAATTATTCCAATTATATTTGATAAATTATACTATTTTGACTGGACATATAGAACTAATTTACTTTAGGTCAACAGGTCCCTCTTTATTTAAATTGAGCACATAGAATCCCATTTTCTTAATATTTAATAGTTTTAAATGCAATAAAATTATAATTGTACCACTAAGATTTTCAAAAGTTTCAGAAAAGAAAAATCAATAAATAATGGTAGAGTTTATATATCCAGATTGTGATAAATATATCAGTGACATTGAATTTGACATTTAATTAAAAAAGAAAACCATCAAAAAGATTTTATTCAAATTAGTTGTTGATTAAAAGAATAAGAGGATTATCCTTTTTTTATCAGAATCTAATAGGTATTTATTTTATTATATCAGGTTTATTTTTGTTAATAAGAAGCAAACTCCCATCGATTCAGTCAAATTGGTAGCAGATTCATTGAAAAACAAATTAAACATTACAAACTTACTTATCATTCATGAAAACTTTTACTGCAAACAAAATAGAATTAGAGAAAACACTAAAGATATAGCTGGAATGACAATTGACTGATACCATTTCTGTTTGATGAATATTTGAAAATATATTGAATAGCTGTAGTGTATGATGGAAAATTTTGTTGTTAAATATTTCAATCTGATTTTATTAACACATCATCTATTATTTACAAACTCCATTAAAGAATATTCATGTATATAACATCAAATGAAATTGGTTAATTCTTTACATTTCTGTTTATAATCAGTAATGACCTACAGCCATAATAAATCCTCTTTCGTTGAATAAAACACATTTTACTTTTTTTTAATTCCCAAAGTTTTTTCAAAATCACTGTGTCCAGTTGGAAAGAAAAAGATTAAATGTCATTGCTAGTCAAGAATTGATAAGACTTTTACTTTTATTCTGCTATGAATTAAATCAGCCTCTGTAATTAAAGTTCAGTTTTAGTGCCAGGTCAATAATTAGGTGCAATAAAACAATTTTTATTTTAAAAAGTGTTTGTCATTCAGTCAAAAAATGCTGTTTGATGACAGTGCTGTAGACTAAATTATATAGTGTTATACTCCATTGCAATTAGATCTCTTTCTGATTCATTCTGCATCCTGGCCAGGTGTGAATGCCACGAAGGCAGAGAATGAAATAAAAAAACATCGCATGATGTCTGGTCTATGAAGCAAGCTCCGGCAGTAGCCAATTGTAAACATTCCTGCCAGAAAAAGAGATGCCTCTGGGGACTACCAGACCTGCTTAAAAGCAGGTCTCTGAGAACGACCAAGTTAGTAGGCAACTGGCTGTCATGCATAGTGCTGCTGCTATGACCATGTCACTATGACAACCACAGTTGTGGGATGGTGAGCTACTGGTCATCACACAAAGCTGACATTGCTCTCTTAACAACCATTATCACTCCCAAGAGTGACTAACCTCTTCAGCTATCCAGCTTCGACCCAGCTACAAGCAAATACTGATGACATCTCCCAGATACAAGCCTTCATAGTCGCTGATACAGTCACCTCGGTAAATACCAACCACATCAATCTGACACCACCTCAGCATGCCCAACTTGTTACAAGGCATTCCCTTGCAGTTGTCACCATGGCTCTATTCCAAAGAACAGGCCTACCAAACCACACCAATCTGACACCCCATTGTAACCTCAGCAATCCATTGCCATCACCTCAGCATACCTGACTCAATACAAGGCATCCCGTTCACAGTTGTAACTGCAGCCCCCATTCTATAGAACAGGCCTATTAACCAACACATACATCGACCATACCCTGTGATCTCAACCAACACAAAATATAAATCCTGACCTTTCTCTTAACCCTGATCACATCCTAACAATATACCAGAATTGGACATTCCACATTTGTAACTTCACTAACCACTCCCTACAACACCTTGCCAACCCAACACTCACCTTAGCATAACCAACATGTACACCAACTATATCCTGTGACCTCAGCCAGTACAAAAATAAGTTGACTCCTATATTTTCTCTTAATCCTGATCACCATCCTGACAACATGCCAGAAATGAACATTCACTTATTTTGTGATATCTGTATTAACAATAAACACTGTTCAAATTCTAATCTTTGTTTTTCCTTTCTCTCGCAACCAAACACTTAATATAACTTTAGTGATCCTGACAGCTGCAGATTTCAAGTTCTTCAATAATGTTTCCAGAAACTTTGCAGTAAAATTGAGATATAAATGAATAAGTTGTTTTTATTAATAACCATGAAAAAAGAATTCCATGTGAAACGATTGTCAAAGTTTATGACAAAATGTAACTCTGGAACAAAATACAAGCAGTGTGTTTTGAAATCCATCTATGAATATTTGTGTATGTATTTTCCATATGACTTGGAATATGAAACCAGACTGTTTTTAATATATCTTCAAAAAATACCTGTAGAAAATGAAAATATAAAGGAATATATTTACATTCTCTGAAGAGAAAATGAAAATGGATATACAATGCCAAGGCAAGTGTGATAATTTTAGATTGGGAAAGATTATAAAGTCTCAGGCAATACAAGGAGCTGACAGTTTAAACAGAAATTGAGTAAAATGCCTTTTAGACTAACATCAGAAAATCTTAACAGATCCCATCATATTTATATTCCTTTGAACTTATTTAAAATGTACATTATTATTGAGTCTGGATTGGGTGGAGAAAAAATAATTCTTTCTACTCTTAATTAGCATCAAGAGTACCTCAGATTATGTATGAAATAAGAAGGCCATTGAGAACTTCAGCCAGTTCTTTGCTCTTTGTGTCTATTGATGTCAGTGAAGTAGAAAGGAAAAAGCTTCCTGCTTGTGGGAAACTTTGTTTGTGTTTCAGATAAGGAACAAGCCAAAGAAGACTAATTAATCTTAATGAAAGAAACAGAACATCTTGTCACAAAAACAATCACTAAGATGTTCATTTCACCCACTGCCTGTTCATCAACATGAAATGCACAATAAGGAGACTTGTTCTGGTAATTTTGCTTTTCAGTCTAAAAGTCAAGCACTTACCTTGCTAAATGAGCCAAATCTATCAAACGGGTATTCTTTCAGTTAAAGACTCCTGAGAAACAAGAATCTAATCTTTTGCCAAAATTTACATAATTCATTTTTTGTTTGTCATTATAAGAATGTGCAAAAATCAACTGTCCTTTTATACATCCTTTGGTGTTTGGGAAAGAAAAGTTGTCAGAACACCTATTTTATTATATGTACAATAAAGCTTAAGGCTTTTTTTGTTAATTGTTTTTTTTGAATTTATCCAACAGATAAACGTTTTCGGTTCTTTTGTCTCAGAGAAATTGAAATATCGTACTCTTGGAAACTTTGTATATTAATTGTATAGATTTAAACATTATACAGTGAAAATTAATAAAGATTCTTGTAATATTTCTGAGAATTTACTGAATATTCTATAAATAAACATGGAAATAATAATAAACATGCCCTATTTGTTATTCCAGTAATAATGATCTAAAGAGTTAAATTTTATCTCTTGCTCTTAACATAATATAGATAAATGCTGATTGTTATACTGATATAAATTTTGTTATCAAGCTTAAGCCAATAAAGAGATTGACTGGCCCAACAACTAATTATGAATAAATGTGCAATTCTTAATACAAAGCACTTTCAATCTAAGAAAATAATAGAAAATTACTGTTACTTTATATCAGTGTTTGCCAACATGGGTGCTAGTGCCTTTTTGTGGGTGCTGTTTTGATAAAAGGGGGCACTGTGAGTTTTTATTTCATTTGAGGGGTGATGAACATACTCTGGGTGGGGAGGGGGATATTTATCAATTTTCTTTAAAATTTTCAAGAATTATTCACTATTATGTAATATTGGCTACAAAAGGAAATTTTTGAAAGGTATCTAAAGCTGTTTGAAGCTATCAAACATTTCTTCATTGCTTTTCCAATTTGAATGTGGTTTCAACGCAGTTACACACCTTCTTACTAAACAAAGAAACCACCTGCAAATTACAAAACGAGGAGATCTATGATTACTTCTAAGCAACATTGAACCTAGAATAGGAGCCTAGCCAGTAAGCACCAAAGTCAACCATTGCATTGTAAACATAGAAATAACCTATCAAATAAAATTTTTTTAGCATTTTTTTAAAATCATTGGCATTTATAATAGAAAAGAAAACAATATTAAAATTATTTTTGTGCTAATATCTAAGTGTTATCTTGCTATTAAAGATGAATTCAATATAATATTACAAATTTTATTTGACAGGGGGGAGGGGCGTTGGCAAAAAGCTTGTACCCAAAGGTGGCATTGGTTGAAAAAAGATGGGAAACACTTCTTTATATGGACAGATCTATTTTTAATTTGATTGTTTTTTTTTTTTTTGAGTTTCCCTAAAAAAGAAGAGTTTTATATTGGGAACTTATTGAGAAAAGCTGATTAATTATTCTTATAAGTATTAGTCATCATAGAACATTTAAGAAATCAAAAGTATAAAAGCAATAAACAAGATTTCTGGAGCAGATTTTATTGAATTTTAAGCCTTCATCTCATAAGAAATATTTTTACATACATAATGGCTTCTTTATTCTGCTTAATATCCTCTCCTTAACAATGAACACAGTATCCAAGTAATATTTCATTTACTATTGAACATTATTAACCACCAGTAATTCTATTTCATAGAGCTTGAAGTGAAAATCAAATCAATTGAATAACAAAAATGATACTTCAATTGAGATATGTATTTATATATGTATGTATACATATTGATGCACACACACACACACACACACATGTTACTACATATATATATATATATATATATATATATATATATATATATATGAGGAGTTGGTGAAAAGTTCTTAGTCCACCTCACATATCAAAATCAATATTTCAATGACCAAACAGTAGAATACTGATTTGGGTATATTGGTATTGCTGAGTGCTTTTCAGCTCCAACACATACATAAGTTTATGCATATGTGCATATATGTCCATATATTAGTTATTATGAAGTGGATATCAATATTTTCTATATATTTGTAAACATGCTTATACCCTTTCTTATGTGTATTGTGTGAGTTTATGCAAATACATGGTTTTTTCTTCAATGTGTTTCTCTGTGTCTATACATAGGTCTCTATAATTATCAAAAAGTGTATCTCTATATAATGTGTATTTTATTCCCTAAAGGAATAAATCCAATAATATTTAGATATTACAAGAGCCTAAAATTTTCTATAGTAGTTTTTTCTTTGTATTTAAAAGAAAGCGTTTGCTAAAAATAACTGTAAAAACTTAAAAATATACCATGAAATAAATGTATTATAAATAATTGCTTCCTTTTCTCTCCGGAGATGAATGATATTAAAAAGAATCAAATCAAAAGAAATATAAATAAATAAAAAAGACCAACGTGTATATGAATCTGGAAATATTTTGTAAAGACCAAATTTGAATTTAATGCACAACTAAATTGTCTTTTCTACATCTCTTAACATAATGATTAGGATCACCATCTATGCAGACATTGCCAACATCATGATCATCATTGTCAAAATGAAGTAGCTCTTGGGCAAGGCATAGCAACCAATCAAACACCCAATTTTATATTTAATTAAATTCTTGGAGAGGTTCATTGGGGCTATTCATATGCTGGATGTATTATATATGTATGTACAGAGTGTGATTAGTAAATTGTCACCATTTTATATTTTTAATTTCGTGCATGTCCATTATTTGTTTTTGAATTTGTCAACAGCACTGAAGAGCAGGGTCAGTTGGGCACCGTCTGTGAGAAAAAGAGCACCATGATGTAATTCACTCTGCCAGAAATTTGGAAATGGCATGCTGTACTGCTTGCTAATATGAACATTTCAGAGTGAGTGTCAATCTGAGGACAGTGCAGAGGATTCGGAAAGGGTTGGTTGAGTCTAATAGGGATTACAAAGGTGTTTGGAGTGATCACTAGTGATGGTAATGTTATGCCTTCATTCATCTTCCCACAGAGCCTCAGACTCAACATGGAGGCCTACATCAAGAGCTTTGAGGAGGTAGTGCTGTCCTGGGTCAAGAGGGTGGCTATGAGAAGACCCTATGTCTGGCAACAGGACTCGTCACCATGCCACCTAACTCTCCAGACTGCAACCTCCTTGATTATTATGTGTGGGGTGCAGTTGAGTGAAAGACCAACAAAACTCCTTGTAACACAAAAGTTGAACTGAAGGCAAGGATTATGGTAGTATTCACCAATTTAAACAAGGAGACTGTTGTCTGGAAGTTGTGAGTAAAGCCATTGGTGATTTTATTGAATAAATTTACTTTTTAGTATTTCAAGATATTTTTGTGTAATTTTGATAAATATAGCTGTTAAAATGAGATGTCAGTGTTATTTTCATTTTTGTGTTATTTAGACAACACTTTATCCATCACACCCTGTATATATAGTTTAAAATTTGCTATATTTAGGTAGAGAAGAGTTCATAATATTTGAGAGAGATCATTTATAGCTATAGACTTAGGAATCAACACTGCATGGTAACTGTTAGTTTCATGCCTCTAGTTATCATTTTAAAATTATTATTTTATTCCTCTATAAATTTAATTTATTTTGGAATTTAAAATAAAGTTTATTAGATTTCAGTTATTGGATTTTATTTAGGCTTTTTTTTATTTTTAGGTCATTTTTTGGTTGTAAGTAATAGGTGGAAATATTTATTTTTTTGAAGAAATTCACCCACCCCCTGTTAAGACCACCTTGTTTATTAATTTTTCACTTTGTTGGCCCTCTTTTATTAACCACTCTGTTCATTGAATATTGAAACAAATTCACCCCCACCTATACCAATTATTAAGACCTCCTTGTATTTGGCATCTAAGAGTAGCATAGTAGGAATTTGTGCCCGTGTTTGCATTTGGAAATGAGTTCTGAGGTTTTATTTAGGAGTTTACTTTCTTCTGAAAATGTAATTATTACTATTTTCTCATCTAGGCAAAGATTACCTCAGTTTTATATGTTTGTAAGCTGATGATGTTTTTTGCATTTTCATGTTATTTTTGGTGTGTTTTTGAGTTTCCATATATAATTTGAGGTTGTGTGGTTTTCATATTTTTTGTTAAATGATGTTTTATGCAAGTAGCTTCTCTGTTTCCAGGGTTTTTCTGCTATACTTATAGATATTTTTTTATGGATTTCTGTTGAATCTTACTGTAACTTGGTATATTACATTATTTTGTAAGCAGTTACTATTTAGTGGGCATTTTGCAGTTATAGATGGGTGTTGTGCATATTTTAGGTATACTGATGATTTTTCTGTTCTTTTTTATGATTTGTAGTATTTTTTTCCCATACAGCTATAGCTAAGTTTTAAAGCATTTCTGTTGAATATTTTATGAAGTTTGCTTGATTTGGAGTGGTGACTGTTAAATGACTATGTAAAATATTCATAAAAATATGCCAAATGAATATATGAAATATATAAATAAAATAATAAATATATGAAATATATAAATAAAATAATAAATTAAAAGTAATAAATAAATAAACAAATTAAAAGTCATGATTATAAATAACCTTAAATAACCTAAAGCATTAATCTTAAACAATGGGACCATGAACAGCCAGTTTTATTCTTCCTAAATTTCCTTTGATCCTCCAATAGCCATATACACTAAAGGAATGGTCTGAAGAATGATTTAGTCATGGAACTAACAGTAACTATGCAGTGTTGATTCCTATCTCTATGCTATAGTTATACACAAATCAAAAGTAATACCTTCTATTTATTTCCATAGAAACTATAACAAATATAAGAGTGGATAGAGTAACATCATTGGATAGGCTAACTTTGCTCACATCCCAATAAATATAGCATTCTTTAGATAAAAAGAAAGCTACACTTATTAAAAGAGAAAATAAGTTGCTCAGACAAAATATTCTTAAGAGTGCTGCTATGGAATCTTGCCAAAATATAAATATGCACCCCAGATTTTTTTCGATATCACCTTTCCTAAGAGATATACTCTTTTCCAAAGCCAACATACATGAACGTAAAAATATTAAAAGTTTAAAAGAAAATGGTTAAATAAAGACCTACTATTGTTTAAAATAAATAATTTAATTAATTTCTCAAACTAAAATAAAATAATAAATAATAATTGCATAAAAAAATTCAACAATAACAACGTTTACTCATTTTTATTTATTAGGAATTAAATTATATCACTTAGCATCCTCCATAGTTTACCTTGATTTTCAAAGTTGAAAAAATATTTTTGAGCATTCTTAAATTTAAAAATTTTGAAAACCTAATGATATTTTTAATTCTGTTTGTAAATACTTGTTGCTAAATAAAATCCTCACATTTGCCTCAGACAGTAAAATATGTCAGTAAAGTTTTCCTTTTGTCTTTATACATAATTTGAACATATTTAAGCAGCAGTCCATCATTAAAACATGTTCTGTTAAATATTACAGACAAAGAATGTCTATTGAACTGGTGTCCAATTAATCTTTTTATTTCAATTAGAAACATGTAAAGGAACTTGCCAAATGGAATATTAGTAGAATTTTCAACATGGCATCATTTGATGTTTTCAGAGAAAGAAGATTGAAAACCTAGAAATATCCAGTTTGGCATTTGAGGTGTTGTCAGTTTAAAGGTTAAAATGAACATAGGTTCATTGATTATTCTGATCTTTATGATGATTATTTCTATTGCATCACTGTAAGACAAACTCAACAGAAGACTAAATAGACATGTTTAAATATATTCTTTGATATTATATACTACTAACATTGATGCACATACACATGTATGCATGTATGTGTGTGTGGGGGGGGGAATTCCATGATTTAGTTAAACCAAAATATTCTCTTTTGTATCAACCCACTGATCTTTGCATTGTCTGTAACATTTAAAGCCAAAACATTTGAATGAAGCAAAACTATGTGCCTTTCTAAGTATCCTATAATTACATTCATTTTCTCCTAAATATAAACAAAATTTGTTAACACTTTCACATTTGTTTAAGCTACACATTATTAAAATCCAATAAAATTATTTAGATATGTTCATTTGTCTTGTGGAAAAATGAAATAAAATTAATAAATAAAAAAATAATAATGAGTAATAAAAAAAAGAAATACATTTTCCCTTGATGCTAAGATTAAAGGAACCAGAAATATGGTTGAAATGGTTTTGGCTAGAAATCCTATAAAAAGGTAAACATTTCCTGCTTCACTATCATTCTCTTCTTTGTTCCAAGATGTGAACCATGTGGTAACTATGTTACCACTGGGGAATATTAGTTTCCTCATTCCACTGACAACTGAGCACTCTTTCCACTTTCTGATGCAAAAACCTCAACATATGAAGTAAGTCAGGCTTCCTCTTTGATTGTTCACACTCAGCACATGGCTGACTTGAGCACACTCATAGTAATGAGGCTTATACTGACTTACCCTAACTTCTGGACCAAGAAAAAAAAAACAGACATCCCATAACCATGTTTAAATCTCCAAGTGATAATGTTAATAGAAGCTTTCCTTTAGTTGTCCCAACTCTGTGCAAGACTAACTTGAGCTTGACTATGAATATAATACTTATACTTACCTAGCCTAACTTCTGGACCAGAAAGAGAACAGATATACCCAAGAGACATAGAGAACTTTGTTTCACTACAGTCACCATAAAAAAAATAAATGTCCATAGTAGAAACTCAAGCTTTGTATGTTTTCTTTTTTTAGTTGTTTACATATATGAACATACACCTTCACCTAAAATACATGCAAACACTTAACCTGTTAACTTCCACAAACTTGATTTTTTTTCAATTTACAAACTCAGATATATTATAAATGCTTTTAACAAAAAATCATAAAGGATGAGAATTTTTAAAATGATCTACTGATCTTTCTATTAATGCTACAATAATTTAATTGGTAATTTCTTTGAAAGTTGCCTCATTCAACAAACACCTGAAGAGATTGGTGGGCACAATGGCTGAAATGTTGTGATATTTAATAAAAACAAGAATGTAGATGACCATAGTTTGGTAGCCAATCTTTCATCTGACTTAGCTCTAATAGCCCAATGAGGGGAAAACTGGCTTGTAACTTTCAATACTTCAAAAACCAAGCTCATCACTTTTCATCATCACTGAAGTGACCCTAAATTCTTACCAGTCATGATGAATGGTTGCACCCTCAAAAAGTTTCCTTGCTTTGAGTGTCTTTTAGCACTTAAGTTCACTTCAGACCTCAAGTAGAACTAATTGTTTATTCAACCTTGTAGGTAATTAATTATTTTCCATCCTACAACCACTCTCCCATAGATGCAACATTTCAAGCCCCTTACTACTCTATTGCTATTTTCATAGAAAAAGTTCTGACAAGCTACATTTCCTAGTTCCACTTTACAATTTATCATGTCATATATACAGGGATGAACCATCTTTATTCTCTTCATATTCCATTGGTAAGAAGAAAATTTCATTCAGACATATTCTTCCCAAGAGCCAATAATTTATGGAACAAAATCCAAGGGGATGCTTTCCTGAACACTACAATCATGATTGTTTCAAGTCTATGGTCAGTCATTATCTATTGTACTTATCTTCATAATCTGGACTCAGTAAATGAGTTTGTTGTATGGATGTAGGAGATGGAACTAAGCCTCTACCTTGAGTTGCTCTTGCACCTTGTATTGGGTGAACATTTGGTAAAAGAAAAATCGTTATTCAGTCTAAATCATTCATATCTTTCTTTGTCTCACAGTCCCTAACAAAAATTTTAAAAAATGTTTCTCTTAAAATGTTATTTATCAACTAATCAATTTGTACCAAAGAAACTGCTTGAGAAATCAATATGGATTCATATTTTAATGTAAAAATATCTTCCCTATAAAATTATATCCTGAATATTATCTTGGACATTTTTATACCTTTTCTTTTTCATTAATATTCTTCATTTTATTTGAACCAAATAGTATAGAAAATGCTATTTCTTTAAAATTAATGACATCCAATAATTTACTGAAAAAAAAGAGCTTAACATGATGAAAAAGGCTCTGAACTTGATGAAAACAGTCTTATTGCCAAAATGTTTATTGTTAAGAAGACAGACCAAAGTATTTTTTGATTATTTAATTAAATTTTTTAATCCTTTTAAAATTTTGGTTAAATGTCTTGTTTTTCTTGCATCAGCAGGGCAACAAAGATTAGTATAAGAAATTTTAGCATCTTTTTGTGATAAAAACACATTGATTTGGAAATTCTTGCAAAAATCAAATAATTGTTGGATTTTAATGAAATGTTCAAGACTTATTCAGAAATGAATTACATTTTAGAAACTTTATTTCTTAGAAAATCTGTACATCTTTACATCTGTTACCCCCACTTACATAATGAAATTTCCAGAAATTAAATTTTGTCCTTTATCATAATTACATCAGTTAAAAGCAGGACTCCATGAAGAATATAAATCATCAATTTTTTTTCAAACAGTTACTTATTTACTGAAAATCTGTTCTGAATTGTAAAATAAAAATGCAGTCAATCTAAGACATTATTTAATTAGAAAAGCTTTTAATTTCTTTTATAAATAAGATATATTAAAGACACTATTGTCTTAAGAAAAAAATTAAATGTATAATGAATTTTTACAAGATTTGTTTTCATTTTTTTACATTTTAATTAGAATAACTTATTAAGTTTTAAATATTTTTTAATCTTTTAAAATTCTGTATTAATTTACTTTTAGATGATATTATTGTGAAGTGAAAACTATATTTACTAATCATAAATTGAAAAGCTTTGTACAAATCATCAAACACCAATATTTTTAAAAGAATTTTGAATTTTTTTTATATCTATAAATGTGCAGAAAATAAGAGCAATAACTATAGTAAATTTACAGCCAAGATATTCCAAATTCAATAAAACATTAGATTACAGAGAATATTTTCTTAAATTTTTAAGATTACTAAGTACATAAAAATTATGTATAAAGGCTCTCATGTTAATTCAATTACTTCTTTAATGCCTAAAGCCCCCTATAGAACTACATTAGATAAATGTCAATCTGTCATCAAACTGTCAAACCTGGAAATGCTTTAAATAAACAGCTACTGTCAGATTAAAAAGGCATTTCAGTGATAATTTAAACTTAAAGTAAATTATAGATGTTTCAAATCAGATTAATTATACTTTAAATCAGCTGCTATTCTTCAAAAAAATTTTCTGAAAAGTATATTTTATTTTTTGGAACATTTTTTTAATAAAAAGAATTACATTGCGATGAAAGACAACCAAAAAAGGGCGCAAATCAGCTATTTTAGAAAAAAAAGGACATCTTCCAGTTAATTTAAATTATTTTTTGAAATACAGAAAAGTATTTTGCTTATTGGAAATATTAAATTTAATCTATTAGCTTGAAATTAAAGCTAAAATAAAAGCTTCAAGAAAGATTTTTCATTTTTAAAAATTCATTTTAAAACTTAGGTATCTTTTTTTTTGTTTTTTTTTAGGTCCCTACTTAAAGTAAGTAGGGACCTAAAAAAACAAGAATTAGAATTAATTTTAAAGGGTCTAATTTATTTTGAATATTTTGCATGAAGTATTACAAATGTTAGGGTAATTGAAACTGTATCAATGGGTTGCTTTCTCTTCTCACTTCCTTGTCCCTTCATTTTTTTTAAAAAATGTTTTTGATTTATTTCTATTTGTACATACATTTTGCAAAATAAGAACTCTACTTAGCAATAGAATGCTATACATTTACAACTACCAAATTTTACATCCAGTGAACCTCACACATTGTTGTTATGATGATGCATTGTGTGAAAGGGACCAGTGTATAGGAAATGAATCAATTTCCCGTCAGTAAAGTTCTAGAAAAATGAGATCAACTTTGGCATAATTCTTAATATATAAAAAAACACCTATGCACATTTTCAAAAAAATAAAATACTCAACCACATATTTTGACCAATCGAGTGTACAAAAAATATGCAGTTGCTTCGTAAGAAATTTGTGAACCTAACGCACATGTGCGTGATCCCATCAGAACATTTTAAAAAATGAGAATATTTTCAAACTGCATCAGAATAGTTTACTTGTCCAGCAAGATGAACACAACTGTGTCTCACCAGCAGCCCGCTCCATACAACTGTGTCTCACCACAGCCTGCTCCTTGATGATAATGCTTTTAACACCATGCAACTGCTGATATTCCTCTATAACTCGCAGAGACTTTAAAGAAAAACAAAACGAATGATTAATTTTTGTTATCAGATATTTCCACAAATTCTTCTGTTGTAAAAAGAAAAGGAAATAAAAACTTCTTTATTTTGTAGCACTTATGTTAATTGTTTTCTATTAACATTAGTACCACTACACAGGGTATTTGTTTAGTGAACACTGAGTTGTGAAGAACAGTATTTTAATACTTAGTTGTAAAATAAAATAATAAATGTTGTAGTTCTCACTGCACTCAAATACCTTTACCACTCATTCATCCTATTCAATTGAAAAAAAAATTATTTAATAACAATAAATGAAGCTCAACAGCAAACACTCAGAAAGTTGTGATAATGTATTTTTTTCATTGTAAAAAGTAAGTAAAGAAACTGAAGACTGTAAATTAATATGTTATCTTTCAAAAAGCTCTTGACAATTTACAATAATGTTTGGTTTAATATCTGTATATATCTCTGAGATGAGGTATTATGATTACTTATATTATTTACATTATTCTGACTGTTATCCTTGTCTTCATTGCCATATTATACATTCTGGCCTTCTTCAGATGATTGGAATATCAAACTGAACCCTTTATTTCATCCACCAGGGTAGATTGTTCTAGTTCCACATGCTATGTTCCTTCCAGATGTTTCAGTTATTTCCCTTTAACTCAACACCCCAAGTTTTGGTTCACCGCCACTGTAGCCAGGTATTGAACTCAGAACTCTTTGGGTCTATTCACGGGATCTAACCAATGCCTTTATCCACTGGGCCACATTGTGAATATGACAATGATGAGGATAACAGTCTGAATAATGTAAATGATTTAAGTAATGTTTTATTTATAATATCAAGAATACATAAATTCATAAATATCACCATTGACATGATAAATATTATATATTTTTTATGATTTTATGTTATGTTTTTTTTTTTGTTTTATGTTAGGGAAATCATTTCCCAAATGGGAAAACATTATTTGTATTGTCTTAGAATTATCCTTTTGAGTACATTAGGGGAAATACTTATGGCTTGATTTCTCCCTCAATGGACCCTACACTCTTCCAGGTCCTTGGTGGATTTTTTGAAACATTCTTCATCATTAATGAGATTTGAAAATAACAGAAACTTTACTAACTTTTAAAATTTTTTATATTTTCTATTTTTGCTTCTTGACTATCATATTTCAAGGCATAGACTCTCTAGTTTTAACAGGGAAACATTTTCAGTGTATTTATGAAAATGCATTTAATTGAAATAATTACCTAAATTTAGGCAGAAACAAGAAAAACTTTGGACAAAAAATGCAACTAGGACAGTACAAATTTTTTTTAATAACAATATACAATAATTTACAAGTGAAATCAAGTAGACCAAATGATTTTATAAAAACATGATTTTTAAGTAAAGTACTTGTAATAATTTTTTAATTTTGAGGAGTCTTGCTATCACTCAAACCTCAGTGATAACTATCAGATATCTGGTATGAACAAATAAATACATGAATAATAATGACAAGAACAGGAAATTAGGAGACAAATTAAAATTATCCAGATTAAGATATTGAAAACATCAGAAATACTGAGAAACATTGAGTACTGAGGAAACCTGTTGTCACTTAATTCTCCTGTAGAGACCTAATTAATACTGGTATGAACATACAAAGAGTTAATAATGATATTTGTGTAAATAATATTACATTATTAAGCTTACTAGCTTAATACTGTAAGTGGATCAAATTTAAACCCAAATAAAATGCATGATATCAAATTATTTCTTTTGTTAATATTATCACAAAGATAACATATTCTAAAATCAAATTTTAAATGTTTTTTTCCAAATTATTAAATATGTACTATTTTAGGTTTCTGGCTGATAAGCAAAAATGTCTGAACCTGAATATTTCTATTATTGTAAGTAAATATTAGATGGAAAACTTAAGAAACTGATTTTGGTTGTTTAAAGATTTACTTAATATTTTCATCATTTGTCATTAATTTCTTTTCATTTCTTTTTTTATTTCTTATATTCACTATCCAATTTTTTTCTTGATGCTCTCATTTTACTAATACTAAATGAGTATTATATCCTTTATTAACATAATATTTCTATACTTAAACACCAGCAAAAAATAAGGGCTATACATTTACCTACCCTGCCTTGCAAATAAAATAAGTTGCTATTCTAAATGATATAATAAAGATTATTATTCATTTAACAATCATCTTGGCAGAGTTTTTTTAATCAATTCACCCCCACCCCAAACAAAGGCAATAAAGCCACTAAGATGCAAGTGTTTACTTACTGATTGTGAGAGAATATGAGAAAAAACATTACTAAGGAGAGAGAATAATAACAGATTGGAATTAAGAAAACAAAAGATAAGGGTCGACATTGCATTTAAATTTTTAAAAATCAAAGTTGGCTGGAATACATGTGCCACAAAGAAAGTTCCACAAGCAAGAAGTGTGAGAGAAGAAATTGTTAACATAGAACTTACAATTACATCTAGCCATTTCAACTGTAAAATTATGAGACCTTCCTACTAGCCTAGTACTGCATATACAGTCAAAGCTAACACCAACTACCCACAAATTTCTCTCCTAAATTTTACATTTAAAATTAGTATCATTCAAAAGTGTTATCCAGCCAAATATCAAATAACTGATCTAAAATCTTATTTACTTTGAATATTTTCTGAACAATAGTCTTCTGAAGTGTTTTCTCCCAACATCTTATCCCATTAAATCTGGTTGACTACAAACTTTAAATCATTTTCTTCTTGCTTCTTACACAAGAAATTTGATTTAAGATGTATTAGTAAAATGGCAAATTGACCTTGTTCAACAATTACAAATTCTTTCTTATCATTATTGGTTGAAACAGTTGTTTTTTTTCTTTAATATATTTTTTCATTCTACAACATCTTTTCTAGTCTCACTCTCTGGGTCAGTATCAAGCTTGACTGACATAAACAGACTTGCAGGTCAATTGAGAACATTTGGCAACTAGTTTGATATGACCAGACCACAGAGTGACAGTTATAATAATTGGGAGATCTAAACCAACGGTTTTGTGTAAACACAGGTGTGAGGATTGAAAAGCACACTGTCTATATTGGCTTTCTGCTACCCCAAGGGTTGAGGTCAGGAGGTTAGAAAATATGAAAAGAAGAACTAGTTGCAGATGAGAAGAAATTAAGGGTAGGAATAAGTGGGTTGAAGAAGTGAAAGGAAGAGAAATAAAACTGGTTTGAAAATTTGGGAAATGAAAGAGAAATGGGTCATGTTCATGTGATGTAGGTGAGTGTAATAAAAAGAAAAAGTGTTGCTTACATTAGTTGCGCACACACACACACAAATTTAACCAAATTTAAAAGTGTGGCTGTTGCATAGTTTCTGAAATATTTAATGTTTACATAAATTAAGAGACACACATCTATGCATGCTTATATGATCTATATGCATCCCAGTTGACAATAGCTGAACATTAATTTTCATTTGATTGTTCCAATGTAATTAAGATTTTTAAATATAAAAGCTTTGGATGTACTGATAGTGTAATGGTTATTGACAAAGAAGGTAGAATTGGATTAAGATTTAAGACTAAACATATATATTTGATTAGATTAATTTTAACTAATTTTAATCCTGTTTTTATTTATCTAATTTTCAAGTATTTACATTATTCAGACCATGTGTACTTGGGAACTGTTATTTCCCTTTGCTAACTCAGCTGTCCAAGTTTTGTTCATCTCTGCTGTGGCTAAAAACATTGATTGAAGTAACTCAGTGATTTGATCCAAAGAATTTTGAATTCAATACCTGGACACAGAAAACAAAACTTTATGAAAAACACACACACACACACACACACACACACACACACATATATATATATATATATATATATATGTATGTATGTATGTATGTATGTATGTGTGTGTATTTGCATTTGTTGGTATTTATTGAGCTCAGCTGAGTCTGACACAAGACTGCAAGAATACCCAATGAGCATTAGTACATTATCAATTCTTTTTATAATATTTTACAAGGTTAACTTGTCAACCATTGCTCTATGGTAAGCATCTTGATTTTGTTTGAATTTGTAGGCATATTTTTTAATTATTTCACTTCAAGCAAGGTGAAAATGCCACTAGTATGCAGGGGATTATAGGGAATGAAAATGAGAGAAAAGACTGATTATAGAGAGGATTATGGAAAGGACAAAAAATAAATGGGATTCAAGAAGATAGAAGATGGCAGTTGACGTTGCATTTAAATTTTTGAAGCTTGTAGTTATCGGGGAAGCAAGTAAGCAGAAGAGAGTTTCACAGGCGAGAAGTGTGAGAAAAAAAAACTGGTGGAGTAGAAGTGGTGGTTACATTTAGCTATTTCAACAGTGGGACCTAGATGCCAATCTAGTAGTACACTTAAATTCATGTAGTTAGGGCACTAAGGAAAAAAAGATCATCTGAGCAGTTACCATTAAAATATTTGTAGAAAGGACAGAGGGAAACCCTATTAGGTTGGTGAGAAAATGACTGAAGTTGAGATGCCAAGTCAGGATCAGTTATATTGCAGATCTTTCTTTAGATTTTGTCAAGAACTTCATGATGAATAATAGGAGCAGGACAAAATTCAAGGCAGTTGACTGTCAGCATTCCAGCAAGTCCTGCAGCCAAGTTAGTTAAAAAAATAATGCTCTGCATTCTCTTGGATCTCATCAGTTTGACTGAGAGAAGGTTTATGTAGTCTCAGCAATGCAACACCTCCATACACCAATTTCCAGGCAAGCAACCTAGATAGATCAATGCAGTCTCATGACCTGGGGATCTTGACTGACCAAAGAGTTAATCTCATTGGATAGATTTTCAAATGAAACTGAGATTAAACATTTTATATTAAAATTCAGCTATTATGTCAAGTTGAGAACTTATGAATGCATCTTTATATACTGGGTGCAATGGAGAAATTGTTGCCATTTTGTATTTTTAATTTTGTGCTTGCATGTTTGTTTTTGATTTTGTCAACTGCACAGTATAGTAGGGTCAGTTGGGCACCATCTGTGAAAAAGAGAGCAACATAAGGCAATTCACTCTATCAGGAATTTGGAAAGGGCATGCTGTACTGTTTTGCATTAATGCTGGAAGCTCCAATACAAACATTTCAGATTGTTTGTGTATCAATCTGAGGACAGCACTGACGATTCAGAAAGTGTTGGATGATATATCCAGTTAACATCATGGTGTTTGGAATGATCACTAGTGATGTTGATGTTAAGCCTCCATTCATCCTACAGGGTCTCAGACTCAAACTACACAGGCCTACTTCAAGAGCTCTTGCATCTGGCCACCTAACTCTCCAGACTCAACCCCCTTGATTATTATGGGTGGGGTGCAGTTGAGTGAGAGACCAACAAAACTCCTTGAAACACTGAAGATGAACTGAAGGCAAGGATTATGGCAGCATTTACCAACTTAAACTAGGAGACCATCTAGAAGAGATGCAGGAAATTCCAAAGTCATCTTGAGGCCGTGGTTGAAGCCAAAACTGATTTTATTGGATAAATTTACTCTTTAGTATTTCAAGATATTTTTGTGTAATATCTATTAAAATGAAATGTCAGTGTTATTTTCCTTTTTTGTGTAATTTAGACAACCATTTATCTGTCACACCGTCTCTTTCTCTCTCTCTCTCTCTTTCTCTCTCTCTATATATTATTATTACTATTATTTACAGTGCCATGTGTCAGGTAATGTAATTCAATAGTTTCGTTGATTGATTTATGCAGAAGACAGGTTCAGATAATCCTTGTAAATTAGTTTTATTTGAACATGTTTAGTGTAAGTTGAGAAAGATTATCACTATACAGTGTAATGTAAAAAGACTTTAATTTCTTTTGAGTTCCTCGTGAGGTGACAACGATGATAGTTTGTTATTTTAGAACAATATATGTGTGATTCACTTCCACAAAGTATACCAAAATATGAGAGCTACTCAAGGTTGGTAATTCAATAAACTGTGCTATATCATCAATGTTGTTTTGCTTGTAATAGGATTGATTGCTTTGGATATATCAAGTATAGCCAATGAGTGGCAGTACTAATATTACCATTCTTTTTTACATAGATTCCAATGGCACATTTTAGCCTGTATCCAAAATATTGTATTTTGGTCAAGGAAATTTAAGCTTGTCATTATGGGCAAATGTTCTCAGTAATAGGCATCTCAAGGTGGAGAGTGAGGGATTCCTTACCATTTGCAGAATTGCATCAGCATGTGGTATTCATTACCATTGACTGTTGATCAACAGATTATAGCTGACTTGGTAAAAATCAATGTCCAACAAGGCAGAATGAAATTATGGATCAAAAATTAAATTGTATTTGCTAATGCTGAGAAAGGGAGACGTAATGGCTCAAATAATGCAACTGGACACAAAGACTGCAAGGAAATAGAATGATTTCCAGATGTTGAGAGAGGCAGAAATGACTAAAGCAATACAGACTCTGATTGAAAAGACCTTGGCCAATAGAATATATGATTTTCATTGGAGCAAGTTAAAAAAGGCTAAAGAAAGTTAAACTCTGTTAAAGATGAGTGGAAAATTATATTAGAGAATGTCAAGTTATGAATCAACTGAAATTCAGTACATGAACAGAATAAAAAAACTTCTAATTGTGAATTTCATAAATGAGTAATGTCAAATTATCTTTTCTCAAGTTTTTTTTTTCTCAGTTACTTTTGCATTTCCTGTTAACTTGTATCAATGAAAAAGACTTTGATATGCAGTTTTTAAACTGATCTTGCTTTCCTAGAGTATATGTTTGTTTTGAACTAATAATTCCATATCATTTTATATCAGGTCACTCTAAAAGTGCTACTGGTCACATGTAACCCAATACTATTTGGTTAGTTATTATCAACACCCCCATAAAGCTTTTCTGCTAAGGAGATGGTGGGGTGCTAGACACTCAGTAGGATTAAAAACAATGGCAGCTGAACATTGTTGTAAGTTTAATGGCAATCTAACACAATGAGGTAGACTGGGCTATATAGTTATTCATGCAACCAGTGCAATGAGGACATTGGCATCACTGGCCAGAATGTTTTCTAGACTTCCTAGACTGAAGTCAACAGCCAGGGCAAGAGGCTCCCTTGATGGAATCAATGGCCACATATCAATGACCAAGGTGAGCCTTTAATTGTAGCATCAACTGTGGTTTGACCTAGAGAGAGATGGGGTCAGACAGGTTTATATGCCCAAGTCACACACAGGAATAAAATAACCTCCAACCCAGATATTTGGAGGAAACTGGTCAGGTGCTAAGTTGCACAGTGACACTATGATCACACCTTGTCATGGGACATGATGATGACGAGGATTTCATGTTAATGATATTATAATGTTAATATTTCCTACTATATTACATGTACATGCACAATCAGATGTTTGCTTTTTTAGTGAAATGAAAATTTCTATGTCTGTAGTTATCTGAGAAGAAGAAATGATATAAGAAAAGGGGATGCTTAATAGATATTCATTGCTTCTCAGACAATAGAAACATAATTGCATGTGCTGACAGATTGATTTAATCTAATAAGATTGATTCACAGCAGTGAACTGTTTCATTTTTGTTATCAAATATAATAAATTTTGAAAAAATCCAATTGAATATTTCTTTCTAATCAAATTTCTAATGCACTCATCAGAATATGAAGAATAATAAAAAATATGAAGATCAACGATTCAAAAACATTTTTGGGATTTCTAAGCATCATCTGTGGCAAGTGACTGATGGGGATTTTTGCCAGATGTAATGTTCAAATTCACAATAACAGTAAAGGAATTAGATAAATGTATGGAAGGCATTAGGTTTGAATTTAAAACCAGGCATGACAGCTAAGCAAGTAATAGTAATATGGACAGCCTATGTGGTTTCACATCTCAACTGATACTTTAAAAGGAAAATTATATCTGAGTGTTGTCCAGAGTAGATTATGTTAAAATATTTATTTCTCAATGCAAGCAGTCAATCAGGAGGCACTGATTTCCAGTATTCTATAGAGATTGATTCTCAGTATTCTAAATAACAATTCCAGGAAAGCTGTTTCATATTAGAGTGAAATGAGTTTTCATATGGAATTATTCCATTTTGTCCATCCCTTGATTGTTTTTCTGTATTAACATTGGAAAAAGGTCAGTGGAAAAATATCTTCAATCAGTCATGCAGCAACATCAAGTTTACATTATGAATGTAGACAACTGGCTTTATCTTCCATCTTCAATGGGGTTTATATTCTGGGGAAACAAATATCTTCAAGAAGGCCATTTTATGATATATCAATGCAATATTTCAGACTTGCATGAACCTGCAAAGTAATGAACATATATTTTGCCTGCAGAACTACTTTCTATTCTGTTAGTGGTTAATACAGTCTTTTTCCTTGGTGTTATTTTCTTTTTGCTAAAAGTTGTCAATAGAATGCAACTGTGTTACAGTGTTCATTGGACAATGGTAACTTTTGGGGATCACCAGTGTTTATTATCAACTTTTGATGAGGCATCCTGATACCATTTTGGATTAAGAAGAGAAGAATGTCTGCATGTGTGTTATCTAAGTTAATCTTTGGAAATGCCATGACCGCAGCTTCTGATTATGAGAGCAGCAATTCATTCAGTGCTGTACATTGATTTACACATGATAAATCTTTTACAAATCTAAATAGCATGTAAAGATATGAATGAAAAATGTTTTTATGCTGAAAACAGCCATAACAATTAGATCTCACTTTCTTGAAATATAACAGAACAAAGCAATTCAGTTTTTAATTTTTTTCTTTAACTTTTACACTTAAAAGATTCTCTTATTTTTGGAATTTTTTCTGCTCTTGGCACTTGTCTGACATCTTTAGAAAATCTTACAAAATTTAGATTTCATTAAAATAGCAGAAATAATTTTTTCTCTCCTTTGTTCAAGGCAAATTATTTTAAGTTGAAAAAACAGCTTAAAATACAGATATCACCATTGTGATATTCTTTAGTTTGGTCTGTAAAGAGAAATATTACTGAATTTCTTTTCAATGGGAATTGTTTGTAGTTAATGCAAAGTTTTCTTATTTCAAGTTTAATTTCCAGTGATATAAGATTTATGATTTAAAACTATCATTCAAAAGATCAAATTCAGTGAAAGTACAAAATGCAAACTTTGAAATTGCCAAGGTGGATATTGTTGTTTGTTTATTTTTAACCTCAAATGATTCTATTTTTCAAAATGTCTTTACCAATCAGATCACAGGTAGCATTAATTTTGTTTCTGTTTATCTGAATTTGTGACATTTGACTTTATATTTTATTTTTTGTTTATTTCTATTTGTTTTTTTTAATCTTGCTTTTCTGAAGTTGATGTGTAGTGGTTTATCTTACCATTGTTGTTTAATTCCGACGGAATCACCAAATATGTAATGGCTTGTATATTCCTTGAACGTCGGTGTCACCATTTGTAGTGAACGTTGAACAACGAACATCGCGGTCATCAATATATGTTGATATAGAGTTACCAATATTTAACTTTGGCTAAGAAAGATGAGATTAAGGACAATGCGTGAACGCAATGCAATTTATACTTGACGTAAATAGCACATAGAATAAAATACAAAACTGAACTGAATGATTCCAAAACATAACAATTAAATATATTAATGTTTGATGTACATGCATGCAAACTGAAAAGGTAGGACAGAGTCGTGTCCCTTTGACTTGGTAATATTTGTACCGGAGTTCATATTAAGAAGAAGTAATATTGAACTTGTAATTTAGAAAAATAAAGTTTGGGATTGCAAGTTCTAAAGTTGATAAAAGTTCAGGGGTGATTTCAGAGTTTGTAAATATTGGTAATTGTCTTTAACGTCTGGTCAGCAATGACTAAGACGGGCGTTCCTGAAGGTTACATCTTGGCACTTGGTAGCAAGGAATGAGAAGTGCAAGAGAGATGAATGAAAAACTACTACTCAAAAAGTTCACACGTGTTCGGTTTATATAATGGTCGTGTACCATGTGGGAGGCTCAAACGGAGAACGCGGGAAAAACAGATTGGTCGCATGCAGGTGGTTTGATTGGTCAGAACTGACCAATCAGCAAGCTAGATTGGAGGTGATTGACCAATGAATACTTGTTATATTATATGAAAGTAGGATGTTACTTACCAGATAGGAAGAGTGCATTTCCTAAAAAGAGGTAAGGCTGGTTTGTTGTGGAAGATCCTACAGATGCAAATAAATATTTTTGCCTAATATCATGATTATTTACAAAGGTTCTTTCAGTTTTTTCATTTCATAATTTATAATGCTTTTTCATCATAAAATCATGAGATAATGTTCTGAGAATAACATGAATAAAAATTGAAATATTAACAAAATCAACCACACATGCTTTTTGTTAATTAAATATTGATTCTCCCACAACTATATTTTGTTTGCATGTTAGTCAAGTTCAAGTTTAAACAGATTTTTGTTAAATTAGAAACATTAATATATTGTGATTGCAGTATGAAATGATAATCAGAAATCCAGATTGTTCTTTAGTAGTGTGTTTAGTTTGAAAGAATGAATATACTGCTGAATAACCAGGTGTTGTTGGAAATCTTTGCACATAGCTAATAGCACTTTCTAAAAACTTCCTTCATGATAAAAAAATTTAATTCACAAAAAATTCAATGCCTATGAATGCAAAACTGAATCTCATGCCTCATAATCTAATAAAGCAGACGATTCAAAACCTTTATGTTAAATAATGGAGATAATTTCTCTTTTCTAATTTATTGAATTATGTCAATGTCTCAAGTAGAAAGAAAAATATTTAAGGCATGAGAAATTAAGTAATATTTTTCTTCTTTTATATACCACATTACACATGAGCGATCATGGTTCTCTACAACTTCCTATCATTTATAGCTGTATGCATTGTTTGTTTTCTTCCTATGCCCCCCCCCTTTTTTGCCATCTATTTACACAATCTTGTTAGGTTACATCTCTAAAATTACTTTTTTAGATTCCGTATGTAGTGCAAGTTTTCAGGACCAGTTTTTTACACAAAAAATAGGGGAAACACAGGCAATTTTTTTTGAATTTTCACTAACAAGTTGATCTATACACAGGTATTTTCTTCTTCAGGGGTTAAAATCCATGCAAAACAATTCTGGGGTCACACTATGCATGCTACAAAAACATTCACTAGCAACAAATTTACCAAAGTAAATATTATTCATATTAAAACAAGAAAACATTTCATAAAATATCTATTTTTAAGGTAAAGAACATCCCAAGATTCACTGTTTAATTTAAAAAATATTAATTATGTTGCATGACAGTTTTTCAATAATAATTACATCATTAAAATTCAATTACTTTATCATTATTTTATTGAAAATGTCCAATTTTCATTGGATTGTAAAAGTGATTCAAAATAATACAAAAGTATAATATTGCAGTTTTTAATATCGAATCCAAAATTTTGAAAAATCATCACAAAAATGACTTCGATATCAACTATAAAATCAGAATTTTCCCATCCTGTGATAATTAATAAGATTGATGGAAAATATTGTAAAATTAACTCATTTAGCATATATAGTTTTGCCACTAAATTTGGCAAAGTTAAACAATAAGTAAAGACGTATTGTAAAGCTGGCTTTTTTAGATTACATACCAGCAAAGCACTACAGCAATTTAATAAGCATAATTAAAGGGTTGCCATTTTTAGGAGTTGGATTTTTTCCAGTTTTGTAACTTTTAAAATACTTTGTAATTACATTAGTTTATTAAAATAAGATTAAAATACCAATATTGTGAATTAGTTGATCTGTATAGGTTTCATGCAGCCTTTATTCCAGATTAGTAAGATTATTGTTTGTAATTACCATATTCATTGTAGTCTAATAAGTAGGAATCACTTAATACTTACATTCTAAATAATAGTGGTTGTTTTATATACCATAGCACCTTGCCAAATGTAAAATATAGTAAGCAACTGAATTTTGGTTGAAACTGAGTTCCTGTTGTGACTTAAGCTCAATACAGACAGTAGAACTTGCACACTATAAGATCCAACACTAAAGATGCTGGAAAAATAGTCAGTTCCCTGTTCTGTTGACGTAAGTTTCTGACCCCTCCTGCTATACTCTACCTTTACAAGAGTCAGATGATGCCGAAAATGACTTACTGCTGCCATATATGGGTAGAAGCTGCCTGGCCTTCACTTTCTAGTTTCAATAGAGTTCAAAAGTGCCTCCATGTCCTTGTAGGTGATGAATTATTTTCCACTTTACAACCCCTTTCTCACAGATGAAATGTTGCATGTCTCTTGCTACTCTATTGTTATTTCCATAGAAAGTGTATAGAAGGACTATGTTCCTTAAATCCACCAGTTCTAATATTCATGGTTAAGACCTGCCATATAGTAAGCCATCCTCATTCTCTTTGTATTCCATTGGTGAGATGTAAGTTCCACTCGAACAGCTTCTCCCCATGAATCACTGCTTTGTGAAATCAACTTCTAAAAGGATGTGTCCATGATCATTACCATTTTAATCTGTTCAAGTTTAGGTTATCTTACACACATATCCCCATAAACTGTGCTTTTTACTCTGTAACCCTCTACCTCGAGTGGCTCTTGGGCTTTGTACAAGGTAAACATTATTGTAAAAAAAAATTCTGACAACTCCAATTCGTAGCTTGCATTCTGGGCTGTTCCTCAGGCTAATGACAATCTATTCTGTCTTCTTAGAATTGAGGGTGAGATGTTATTATTATGTCATATTTGGAATTTCTGCAGTTTTCTTTCATCTGTATATTAAAATTATGCACAAATTCATATGTCCTAAGAAAAGTGATGAATTCTGCTTTCTGTCATCTTCATCATGATTTTGACAACAGGTATTTGACAATTCCTAGTTCTTTTATACTTATTCAAAATACAAACCAACCTCAAGCTTCAGAAATGAAGGTAAGTATAACACTTGAAAATAAATTAACACTTAAGAAAGTGTATAGAAATACTTGTATGTATGTATGTATGTATGTATGTATGTATGTATGTGTGTGTAGTACACACACGTCAATTTTGTCTTAAAATCCCTGACAAAGATATAAATCCAATTTTGTTTTTGTTCTGTCTAATTGTGAGTCCTCTTGAGCACAAGTTGTTTTTGTTTTGTTTTTTTCACAAGCTCCCAGCAGTAGTAGTAGTTAGGGTACATGAAAAAAGCTTAAACTGTGTATATCTTTCTTCATATATACATTAGCCCTCTCAACAAGGATTGATATCATATTCAGAAACAGATGCTTTGCTTATTCCTTTCACCAAACAGATATATTAACTGTCAAGGATAAAGAGAATTCTAGTCAAGCATAGATTTAAAAAAAAAAAAAAACAATAGTTGGACAAAATGTTTAACTTTTCATCTGGAAATCACAAAATAATCCAGTTTAAATAAGTGCTTATAAAACTGAAACAACTTATACAGTTTATTTTTATTTTTTTAAGTCTTTGCAATCTTCATCTTCAGTGAGCTAGACATCTTGGGGCCAATAACAAAAAAATATTTTAAAGTCTCAACATGAGCTTCAATGAATGAACACAAAAGAGACTTCATGTGAATTATTTCATGAGATAAATGTCTGCTTTTTCTGCTTTTAACAACATGCTGATAAAAATATCAAACATTTGGAAAAACTCTGTGATTCATCACCTTCACAAAAACTTTGTCTAATTTTAAAATGAAACTAATTCTGAAAACTGCCTTTGTAGTTAATATTTGATAAACAAATTAGGTGATTTTATAAATAGTTAAATGTTTATTTATATTATCCTCAGAAAGTTAAAAATAAAAAAATGGATTGATATATGAAGAGAAAACACGTTGAATGGATAATGATGAAAATGGAGATTGCATGTAACTATCCAGAGATCACAATTTGGATAACTATTGTTTATATCACTGATTATCACAATCTGAGAAAAATCATTTTTCAATTGTTTTAAATGACTTTATTTTGTTTTATTTGTCAATTTAAAAAAAATTTACTTGTTGGTGAAGATGATATGATGGAAAATCCATGGTTTAAGCAACCTTGAATTTATTTTTTAAATTGGGTTATACCATTCCAGCACTAGTTAAGGGTTTATTTTCTTATCTGAATTTTATAGAAAAGGCAGACTTTTATAGATCATAGAAAAAGTTATTATTTAAATTAAAAAAAATATTAATTTAAACTTAAAACATAAGGTTAGGTTAATTTTGATTTCAATGCCTATTTAATATATGTATTTATTTATTAGTATTTTCTTACAAGAACGTATGAGTGGAAGTATATATTGGCAATATACGGTATTAGGAAAGAACAAGCATTATTATTTGGAAATCAAATTAATTGGAGAAAATTTATGCTAATTAAAGAGTTTCTGATTGAAGCAAAAAATTCTGAATTCACTTTGTATTTGATTAATTTTAGTTTTCTCTATTTTTAAAAATTATATCAAATCAATGCATATATATATATATATATATATATATATATATATGTGTGTGTGTGTGTATAAATATTTTATATATATATATATATATATATATATATATATATATATATATATATATATATTAGGAAATGGATTAAATCTGACATATTTTTATTTTTAATTTATTTTGTTTAAACGTTATTTTTTTTATGGATATTCATATTTTAATTAAACAGTATTTTTTATCCACTTACATCTACAGGATTGAATATTCAATAAATCTTGTCAGTGTATGAATATTTTTCTAGTTTTTAAAATATATATATATATATATATATTTACTGGATATACATTATATTTATTGAATTTTTTTTTACAGTAATGTTCACCCTGTACAAGGCCCAGAGTCTACTCGAGGTAGAGGATTACATTAAGGGGTAGTTTTTATGGATAGGAGGGGGAAGATAATAGCTGACTCTAGACTTCAACAGGTTAAGATTGTAGTGATCAGGGAAACATCCTCTTGTGAATCTGTTCCACAGAGGAGTGGTTTGCAGGAAGAAGCTGTTTGAGTGGAACTTACTTCTCACTGATGGAATATGGAGGGAATGTGTGTGTTTTGTGACTATGTGGGTGGTATGGCAGGTCCTGGCTGTGAAAGTTAGACCTGGTGGAGCCAAGGAATGTAATTTGTCCAAGCACTTTCCATGGTAGTAGTGATAGAGCAGTGAGAGACTCACCACATCCTACCTGTAAGAGAGAGAGGTTGGATGGTGGAAAATAATTCTTCTCTAACAAGGAGAAGCTTTTGAACTCAAGACTGGAAAGTGAGGACAAGTCAACTCCCGCCCAAATATGGCAATAGTACTGCATCTTTAGTGATGGATCATATATATCAGCCCAATATTCTCTAAAGCCATGTTGTCTCCTTGAGAGGACATCCATTCATTGTGGCTGGCAATAATTCAGGGTCTGATCAGTGGTGATGGAACCAGTTTGATTTTCAAGGCATTGAATATAACCAGCCAGTTTCTTCCCCACTGGGAAGTTAATGTTAGATCAGAAGCGAGGTCAGTTGCCAATCTCTGATCATCATTTTAGAGGTGTGCCAGTATATTGTTGTATCATTGTTTATAAATGATCAGAGTATATTCTTAGGCAGATCATTCATGTAAATCAAAAAGAGGATTGGTCCAAGATGTGACCCTGATGTACACCTGCATTGACCACCAGGGCCTCTGAGTACTGGCCATTAATAACTACATTCAGGGATATACCTGTTAGGAAGGATTTTATAAATGAGAAAACCCTTCCAGTGATTCCATAGCTGGAGATCTTGTATAGCAAACCTTTGTGCCACACCATGTCAAAGACCTTTGAGATATCTACAGCTATGATTCTCGTGGTGTGTGTTGGCAAGGGTCTGTGTTTAATATACATGTTTGAGTAGATCTAGTTTTTTCCTTTATTCCTTCTCTTCTTTTTCTTCCTCCTCTTTCTTTTTATTCTTCTTCACTCTCTTTTTTTATTGTTTCTCCTCCTCCTCCTCTTCTTCCTCTTTTTTATTCTTTCTCCTTTTCCTCTTATTTGTTCTCTTCTTTTTTATTCTCTTATTATTTACTTCTTTTTATCCTCTTTCTTCTGTTTATTTTTTCTTCTCTATAGATTTCTTTCTAATTTCACTTTTAAGTTTTTTTCTACCATCACTTTTATCTTTTCTATTTCTAATTGCCTTTTCTCTTCTAACCTTTCTTCTACACTTCTTTTTCACCTCTTTACCTCCTCCATTTTTGTTTTCATTTTTTTTTTGCTTGTTTTTTTTTTACCATTTTCTTTATTTCCCTTTATCCATTTTTGTCATTTCCCTTTTTTTTATCTCATTTTTTCTCAATTTTTACATTTCTTCATTTTACTGATTTTACCTTTTTTTTTCATTTTCTACTGATTTTTCTTTTTCTTATCAACTGTCTTATAGGTTCCCTTCATCTTCTTTTACCTTCTTTTGCTTTTCCTATCGATTGGCACTGTATTCTCACAGCTCAGGACTTTTTCTCACTTAATTGTTTTTCTTCTTGTTGCATAATTGTCCTATGCATCTCAAACACACCATAGTTCTTGATACCCACCTTTGATATTTAGGTCATTCACAAAATGCACTTCACTTTTGAAAGCCAATTTAAAAGGATTTCTTTAGGGTTGAGAATGCTACAGAAAGATATTCCAAATAACATCTTGAGGTGCTGAAATAGAGATAATTATTATCTGAACTACAGTTGTCGATCCAAGGCATTTTTTGAGGCTAAGTAAAAGGGTGTATTATGTTGAACAATAATTCAATATGGACAGAAGTTTATACCTATATAGTCTCTCTTCTTTATTGATTAGAAATTTAGGCTTCTGATTTGGTAGTCAAGGAAATTGATCCATTGTACTTTATGATGATGAAAGACACATGATGAAAAAATAAGATGGGAAGAAATAGTTTTTATCCAGATTCCAAATAGGACATACACATCTTAAAAACACACATCTACTAAAAATTGAAACTCTCCCATCATGCAACAGATATCAAGTACCTCTCACACTGAAACAGACTCATAAGTTGCCATCATCTCAATCAACTTAGAACAAATTATCAAGCAAACAATACAAAAGAACTCTTTCAAAACACTAAATCAAACAATATCCTTAACTTCTTAAAGGAAATTGAAATTTATACCAAAATATAAAACGCCCAACAAAACTACATACAACCTTTAATATACAAGGTGTGATGGATAAATTGTATTCTAAATTATGGCAAAATCTCATTTTAACAGATATATTTACCAAAATTACACAAAAATATTTTAAAATACTAAAGAGTAAATTTATTCAATAAAATCACCATTGACTCCAGCCACATGCTCCAGATGACTTCAGAATCTCCTGCAACTCTTTTGGATGGTCTCCTTGTTTAAGTTGGTGAATGCTGCCATAATCCTTGCCTTCTGATCATCTTTGATATTACAAGGAATTTTGTTGGTCTCTTGCTCAACTGCACTCCATACATAATAATCAAAGGGGTTTCAGTCTGGAGAGTTAATTGGTCAGATTTAAGGGGTGATGTAGTCATAGAAATTATCTGACAGTTATGACTGGGCTCTTCTGCTTGTGTGGCATGATGCAGAGACCTTTTGCCAGACATAGGGTCTTCCAGCAGCCCAGTGTCATAGCAAGGCAGGGGCAGAGGGAGCGGTTCCCCCCCCCCCCGGATGGCACTTTTGTTTGCTGTGAGTTTTCAGAAAAGAAAAAAACAAAAAATAGTGATAAGAAAGAAGATAGGGTTCAAATGAAAAAAAAACATTGTCTCCAAAACGTGCTGTCAACTGGTGGGGATAAACCCCACTTGTAGGAGTCAACTGCCCTCACTAATTTATATTAGATACAATGCCACAAAATAATTTAAACAGTTCAAAGTTTGTGGAAAAAATGTGTCTGAGTGTGACTTACGTTGTGTTTGACATTTGAGTGAGTGTCTGTCGTTTCGTTGTTTGCCAATGTGAGTTTAGTTTGCATTGAATGAAGGAAATCGACTGTGGTTATGTTAAAAAGGATTTTTAACTTATAGTCTGGACTTCAGTTGAAAGTTGTAGCGTGTAGCTTTTTCAGTTGATTTTTCCCCGAACTACCTTTTTGTTAATTGTTTGTTGTTTATATAAGCAATATAAGTCATTTGAAAATGTTTTAAAATTTTGCCGCAATTGTACCTTTGATCAGGTCAAATAATGTTCAGACGTGTGATATTTTTGAACCAGTCAAATTACATTAGTTGTGTAATTTAATTTGTAGCCTATGTTTTGTCTCATTTTTGAAGTTTTAAGAACAATATAGGGTCTGGATCCTATACATTTCAAGGCAAAAGGCGTGAAAAAAATTTGAACATTTTTAAAGGGGTTGGATTAAGTGAATTTTTAAAGAATCCAATTTTTTCACACCTATGTGAGAAGTCCATACTTTAGCACCAGTTCTTTGATTTTGATTTTTCATGTCTGTGAGTGTGAACTGTTAGTGAAAAAAAAAATTAAATAAATTAAATGAACTAATTGTTTGTTCTTTGGTTTGTTTTTTAGTTTTTTTTTATCTTATCACAGGCCTAGCTTTAATACGGATTTAAAATTGTTACTTATTATGAAATAAATAAATTGAAATAATTCCAATGCTTTATCACATGCATTCCAATTTTTTCCGGAATATCGAACGGAAATTTAAAAGAAAATTGAAAATTAAGATATATATTTTTAAGTGCAGGCAGAAACTTTATTTAAAGTCCAAAAATGGGCATTTTTTTTTCAATATTTTTTAATTTATTTACATTTACAAGTTTTCACGGTAGTAAAACAATGCAATGTTTTATTTTTTTTTTTTGTTTATAGTTGAAATTTTATATCTATTAAGTAAGTACCTCCACTATTTCGGCATAAATTTTAATACCTAAGTTTAAAATGAATTTTTTATAATGAAAAAAATTGAAGATTTCATTTTAGCTTTAATTGAAAATTTTACGATTTCTATTTTAAACAATTGGTGTATTTCAGATAGAAACTATATACATTTGATTGTCAATTTAATTTCAAATTTTTAAATTTTCTTAAAACATTTTTTAATTTTAAGAAATTTGTAAACAAACACAAATTTATCGATTTTAAAATATTTAAAAAAAATAAAATTTTTTACTTATAGCATAAAAAAGACATTTTTAACGAGCGGTCCTTTTTTCATCTCATTGTTAAAGATTGACGAAAACGAAAGTGTTGACCATAAATGACATAATTTTAAGTCTGAGTTTTTAAAAAATTATTATATTTGAGTATGATATTTAATAAATACAATACATAAAATAAAATTATTTAGTGAAATAGTAAATGAAAAAAGAAAAAATAATTTAAAATTTAAAGTTTAAACTTTGAACGGGAAAATTAACGAACGAAATGTTTTGAAAAGGCCACGTAAAGGGACAAAACCCTTAGATCACATGACCTTGTTATAATAATGGCAATTTCTGTATATCATTGGAAATAAGGAATGTATTATAAAAAAAATACAACATAAAAAATTATTTTAAAAAAAAAATTAAATTTAAAACAATTTTGGATTCGGTACATAATATCGAGGAACCCTCCTAATACAAAAACGATTTTAAAACTATTATAAATTATTATAATTAAAATTTTTAAAAAAAAAAAGTAAAAATTAATTTTCATCAGTTTTTATTTTAGAAAAGCAATTAAAGCTTTTCTAATTAGTAATAATAGTTTTATTGGACATTATTTTTCAATTCAGAGCTTTTTTTTTACTTTTAACAAAAAAAATTCAGGAACCAAAAGTTTTTGAAATTTCATTAAATTAAGTAAATGTGGGTAACATATTTTAAAAAAATATAATTTTACCAAAATTTTTTAAAAAAATATTTAAAAAAATAAAATTTGTGAAAAGTCCTGAAAATTTCATTAAGATTGGACAATTATTTTATTTTTGAATTTTTATTCAACGGTAAAAACGCATAAAAAAACTATGTGTTTTTTTAAATTTGTCAGGCGATTAAAAAAAACGAGTTTTAACAAAATTTCGAACGTGTTGAAAAAAAAAAAACAAAAATAATTAAAAATACTTTTTTTTTTCTAAATAATAACATAACATTTTGACGATAATATTTTTTATTTTCTTTGGCATTTTCATTTTTCCGCGAAAAAAAAATTTAACATAATTTGAGGTTGAAAAGGAAATTAATTTTATCAGCTTTTAATTTGAGTCTAAAAACTTATCCAACTTATACGTAAGAAAAATAAAATAATAAAAATTTTGTTTTCATTTTAAAGAAACAGAGAAAATAAATATAAAAAAAAAATTAAAATTTGTACAACGTGGTTTTGTTTTTTCTTTTTTATTATAAAACAGAGGGTATATGAACAAAAAAAAGTTATCTTTCTTTTAATATCGTAAAAAAAAGTTTTTAGTTTTCCCGATTTAGAAAAAGAGAAGTAACGACATCTTTCTTTTTTTTACATATCCCCAGTTTTATTTAAAAAAAAATAAAATAAACACAATTGTACTTTTATTTCATAAATTTATCAGGGCGGAGTTAAATACCACGTAACTAACAGAAACACGGAAAAAAAACTTGGCATCATACGGGCATTAGAGTCTGAGAAATGGATAAAAAAAAAAAATTAAAATTTGATGGGTGTACGAATAATTTTGTTGTTGACAATCTATCTACTTATCTATGCTTTAAGAGGTTAATGTGCATTGTAATATTGTATTCCCTCTGTGGAGGGGCGGCAAACTTGAAGACGGCAAAAACACTAGCTACGCCACTGCAGCAGCTACCCCACCCTCTTTTCTTTACCTAGGGCAGCACTACCTCCTCAAGGCACTTAATGTAGCCCTGCGTGTTGAGTCTAAGGTTCTGACCAACAAACTCGGGGGTTCTTTTCTTATCAGAATGAGTTTTCCAAGCTGCTGTACCTTCATAATCACCATTAGACTCATCCAACTCTTTCTGATTCCTCTGCACTGTCCTCAGATTGACACCTAAATACTCTGAAATGTTAGTATTGAAGCTTCCGACATGAATACCAAGCAGTATAGAATACCCTTTCCAAATTTCTGGTAGAGTGAATTGCGTCATGGTGCTCTTTTTCTTACAGATGGTGCCCTACTATACAGGGCAGTTGACAAAATCAAAAACAAACAATGCACATGTGCAAAATTAAAAATATAAAATGGCGACAATTTACCCATCGCACGCTGTGTTTTGAATACTGAAAAAAGGGAAAAGAACCCTTCAGATTTTATAAAGATTCCCACAAAAAATAATAATGGAAACTCTAATAACCTATTTGTATTAGTAACAAGCATCTCTAATAAATAATTAATAAGAAAAAATAACTTTCACCAACTAACCTGTAAACAAAACTATAACTTATCCACATATAAAGTCAAGCTATACACAAAACCACCATGAATTCAAAACTTTTATCTGGCCTTAAATAAGTTGGTTGAAGAGCTGTTAAGCAGAAACCAAACCAAACCAAACCAAACCAAACCGCTAAAATCTGACATTATTCATTCTCATCTCAAGTGGAAATGAGCAAACAGAACAAGTTTTCTATTAAGCAAAAGTCCATAAAAAAAATTTAAAAAAAGAGAAAGAAATTTTGAAGTTTAAAAATTGTTACATAAAATTTATGTTTGCATAAACTTGTGGCAGGCATGTTATATAGAGATGTTTTTATCTATCCTTTCTGAGAGGTTTAAGAGCTTTCTCTTAACATAAAGAAAATCTTCACACAAATTGTGGGTGGGACCAGAGGTCAAGAATGTGACCCAAATGCTTGGCTTTTAATGAAATCAATTTTTGTAAAAACCAAGACACTAAAAGAAAGAATGTTAAAAATGCCTTCTACCACTGAAGAAAAGAAAAGAAAAAGGAAGTTAAACTTGTTCTGTGTGGAGGTGTTCAAAAGAAAATTCTTGATTAAATCAAATTTACTTTCAAAAGAAAAGACTAACCTTTATACTTAGATTATTTTACATTTTGGCTTTGAAGCAACAGCTATAAATATGGAAACGGAATTAGTTTATACCAATTGTTAAACTAGGTCTACAATTCTACAGGTAGGCACAACACTATGTTAGATTTTATTATGCAAGTCAATATTTTCCTAATAAAATTGCTATCAACTAACTGATGTTGGTAAAATTTTTAAAGGGTATATTTATATAAATAATAAGACTTTCAAATTATAATATCAATCCTTGTTAAAAATATTGATCATAACTTTATGAAGTGATAGGTTTTATAATGCAAACATAAAATTGTATTTATAAATAAATCCAAAAGATGCAAGGCAATAGAAATATATATTTAATTAACATAATATCTGAAAAAATGATGGTCTTCCTGACATTGTATTGTGGGTTGAGCCCAGATAAAAAAAAAATAAACAAAAGGAAAGAATTAAAATTAAAACCCATATCTCATTTTCTCTCTCTATACTCTTCTTTCTATATAATTCTTTAACTGATGATAAGTCAACCCTCAAATAAAAAGAGGAAGAAGAAAAAAAGACTGAACACAGCTTTGAAACGACAGAAGTTTGCTGGTCCCAGTTTATAGTCACTGTGCCTGGAAATTACCAAAATAAGAGAGGTTCCACACACAACTTCTGCTATGAAAGAAATGAAAAAGAAAAGAATGCCGGAAAATAAAAGTATTTGGCTAATCAAAAAAAAAAACAAAAAAACAAGGAGACTTTTGATATTAGCTGAAACTAAACTTTACACCAGTAGCCTGGAGCCCTTTCTTAAGGGATATAAACAAACAGAAAGGCAACAGGCAGAGACAGAGAAGGGACCATTAGAGAAAACCAGCCAAGTATGTCACATGAAGAAACTAAGCAATCTGTTTAAGACATTTTTCTGCCCTTCTGAGGGCCAAGAATACACACAGATTTATGCCGCACATATTTCCAAAATAATCACACTCCTGACAGCAGCAAAAAAAAATGACAACTACTACAAATGTCCATCAATTATCAAATATCCAGCTGAATGAAGTGAATTTTTGCTGGTAAAGGACCAGATCTCAGAACTATCCTGGGTGGTGGTGGTCGTCATCTTATGACAATGTCCCAATTGCCTTGTATAAAGATTGAAAGAAAAAGGCACTGAGTGTTTATATATAGAAAATATATTTTTATATAGCACAATATATAGATAGAAGTATAGAGTGATAGTTGGTGCATACGAAAGAAAGAATTCAAGAAAAAATATATATATATATATATATATATATATATTCAAATGTAGCAGTTGTCTTGCTTAAAATGTATGTTTAGTGTCAACACAGGACTGTGTGGATGTCTAAGGTTGCCAGTATGTGATTGAAGGAGGTAGATATTGTATAAGTCTATGTAAGACTGTGGGTCATGCATATGTTGTATTTCAGTTCTGGGTATGTTACGGTGATCACATTAATGGAGAATTGATAAAATCAATTCATTGATTCCAATTAAGGTTGATTTTCCATCCTGTCATCTCTAGAGATCCACTTCAAAACTGATATTTGACTTCTGATTAGTTCATGATAAGTGACCTTATATCCTGGTTGGGAACAGATATTTTTTCTGTTTCGTTCACTAGACTATGATGTTTATATCCTGGTTGGCATGGTATTTGAAGAGTTAGTCAAAATATGATAAAAAAATATATTATTATGTGTTTATTTTTATTTATTTTTCTGTTACTACACATCCAATGATTAGTTCCATCAAATATAGCTCTACTTTCATCACGGAAAGTTACTGAAAACTTCTTCACCCAACTTGGATGATTTTTTTTTTGTACTGCTTACTTAAGTATGGTAGTTTGGTTGTTTTTATATCATTAGTTAATTTTTTATCTCTGTTTGCATTCATAACCCCATCTTTTTTAAATATTTTCTTGCTAGTCAATCTACTTCTCTTGCTTAATACTCTTTCAATTTTTCTCTGATCTCTTTTTGTGACATTCTTACAGACAGTTCTTTCATACTCTTATTAATGTTTTCAATTTGTTTTTTATTTATTTTTTACCTCTTTTCAACATCTTTGCAATTTCCAAAATTTTTCCATCACTCAATAATTTTATAATAACTTGTTTCTCATTTCATTAATATTTTTTACAACCATTAGTATATATTTATATATCTGAAATTAAAAAAATAAATATTAATAGCTGTTATTATATATATTATTTAAAATATGATGAACAACTTTCAAGTTGCATAATAAAATCTCGCACCACAAAATAAATTATTGTAAATATTTCTAATAAAAAACTGATATTATATACTGAAATTCATGTATATATTTATCATATTTATATAAGTATATCCTGAAAGTTTAACCAATATTGATTAGCTCATAATGATTTTATTATTAAAATAATAATTTATATATTAAAATGTGACATTATGTAGTAAACTAACCAGACTCAATGCAACATTGTTAACCTATCCTATATATAACGTGCCTGTGTATTTATTACAAAGGTATATTTCAATAGTTCACTTATATATTTATTTTTAATCTGTATGAAACAAAATGAAAGTGTTATTATCATTCATTTGGTCTGAGTGTCTTCCTAAAATATCTCCAGAAGTGTAAACAGTCTTAAGGGAAATACTGTTGAATTCCATGAATCTTTTAAATAGAATAGTTTTAAAATTGCAATGGTTCAACAGAAACAAACATCATCAGTACTCAGTTTGTTTCTTTAAAAATGAAAATGCTTCCTTTAAGAAATTCAAAGGCAATCATTTTGTTTGGTTTATTTTTAACTTATGACTTATTGGTGACACTGGATTTGTGTGAATTTGAAGAACCTTCATAAACTAGCAGAAAATTCAATAATACTTCATTATCAGACATCAATTGAAAGCATTTCTATAATTGACTAGTTTGAGTTCATCTTCAATATCAACTGTAGATACCACTGCATTATGATGTCATAATGTTTCTTTGATTCATTCATTTACTTACAGAAAGGAGCATTATGCTAAAATTAACTCTGTGAGGCAAACTGCCCAGCCTGTCTGAAAGAACAAAGATTTCTCAGAATTGTATTGAGGAGAAAGTTCTCATTACTTTGAGAATAAAAAAGGTGATGGTAGCACATAAACAATGATGCTTTCAGCTTTCATAAAGCATTACTGTTTCATATAAACAGCCCATGATATTAGTATGTTTATTTCTGATCAAATTGTGAATATCAAATTGTTCAAACTTTGTTAGTTTTGCTGTTTGGAAATACACCCAGATTTTTCATGAGTTTTGTTTGTGAGATTGACTTTACTTTAATTAACTGATTTCTGATATTAACAGACAGAAACAAAATGATTATGGAAAATCTAATAATGTCTGTTAAATTCACTTTTAAGTCTATTCATTTTGGAAATTTTGATAACATTCTTAAGCAATTTTATTCAAGAAATGCTTTAAACTTCAGAGAAAAATAAAATTAGTTTTTGCAGTAATATTTAAGGTGATAAAATTTATCATAACCTTCATAGTTTAGTCTTCTTACAATGTTTTTTGATATTCCATTAAAAGAATCCAAGAATGACATAATCTCAAAATGCATTTAGTTTTTTTTTTTCTTTAGGACATTAAAACAGTTTCTTTTATTTGATAAATGCATTGCAAATAGTTTATTATAGAAATACTATATGAATTTTTCAAGTATAAATGAATGATTTTCTGTAAAAATCCTTTGCAAATTATTTATTTACTGTAGATCTTCATAGTGAATTACTTTGATTGCAAATAATTTTATGCATTGGAATTGATTTTTTATGAAAAATCCATTCCAAATGTTTTAAAAACTGTCTGCTATAAAATTTGACATCAGTGGCTTTATCACATATCCAATAATTTAATTTCTCCTTTGCTGATCACTTCCTTTATGATGTTGGCATTGATGACTAAATTTGCTTGTCAAGATGCAGGTTCAAATTTAGAAGCTTCCAGTTTCACCAACACCTGCTCCTGTAATCCATTCCCTATCGTCATTTGGCTCTGCAAGTTTTGATTGGAGGTGAAACAAAATCAGAGTAGAAGAAAGTGCCTGTGGTGTGAATTTGTTTAAGGTGGACCTCAGCTTGCCAGAATTTGACCCACACACTTAATTTCATTACCTTCTTCTGTGGCACATATGGAATGAGACATGCAGAAACAAGTTATAAAACTGCAACAGAATGCCACTAACTCTGTTATGATTTTGAGTGGTGCCTTCTGTAGCATGTACATTATGCGTAATCCTCTTCATCTGCTGGTTCAACCATTGAGATATGTTGTAATTGTCATCTGCTTGTTCTACTGTTGGGATTGGTTGCGCTTAGTCTGGGCTCTTGTCTTTGAACTTGCCACCCATGGTGGTCCTACCAGGAGTTTAGAACTTCTGATGACATTGCTCTCAGAGTCACTGAACCACACAAGCCTCTCTATCACAACAAGGAGCAACCATCAGAAGGCTATAAAAGTACACTGAAAATAACTGATCATAGAAATGTATTGCAAATAGTTTGACAGAAATTAATTCAGGATTAAATATCTCCCTCATGATTAATGTCATAAATACTTATATTTATAAGTCAATGATAAATCCATAATCTGTGATTACTTGCCTCTGCTTTTGGTGGTGTGTTATCATTTTTGCCAAGTGGTTTTGGAAACTCCTTCATTTTCTGTCACCCAATAGCATTCATCTTAAAATTGAAGCTTGCCTATCATTTATAACTGCAAAATGCCAACAGAACTGACATTATTGATAAAATGTAAGCACTGATAATGATATCAGATAATTTTACAGTTTATATTCTTAAAATGATAGTGTTTCAAGCTTGTACACTAATGGTGGCCCACAAACAAAGTCTCACTATTTTCTTCACTTTCTTTTCCCATATATTCTGCAGATATATTTTACAGCTCTTATAATTCTTCCAACAAAAAATTAACATGTTAAATCAAGTCAGTTTTCAGACTATATTTTATTCTGTCTTGTGATCTGTCATTCTCTTTGGTTATTTTCTCTGCAACAATCACTTACAATGCCAGATATTATTATTATTATTATTATTATTATTATTATTGTTATTATTATATGAGGATGAGTTCAAATCAATCTAAGAAAGCAAGAAACCAATCATTAGGCACTGAAATCATTATCAATGGTTTGCAATGGCATTCAGTCACCTACTGTTTTCCTCTCTGTCTAATTATATATGTGACTACCATGTTTCTCTATACAGGGTGGTTTAAATAGTTGGAAATGTTAAACCAGTAACAAAATTTCTCAAAACAAATATATATATTTTGTATGATTCTTCATACATCTTTATATATCTACAAAACTATGATTATAACATTATCACATTCTCTTAAAATATATTAATTCTACTGTCACAAGTTAACTTTAAAATTCATGAAGCCATTAGTAATTTTATTAAGATAGATCAAAATTCAGATTTAAATTTAGAATTATTTTTGCCATTGATAATTTTATATTTTTTCCATTGACAACTTTATTTCCTCAGCAAAAAAAAAATACTGAAAGCAAGTCTTTTTTTAATGTTATGTATGCTTTTGTTTTTAATTTAATATTTTTTGTCTTGTTTCTCTGCAACGTCTTCATACTTTTCTCCTAGAAAGTTTTATTTATGGTTGTACTAATCATGTTAACACAATGTTAATCTTGATTTTGGTTTGTAGCATTTAACGCTGATTTTTTGTTTTCTGACTGGCTGGGGATATATATGTATGCATTTTAAAAGAGTTGGTAGTTCTCTTTTTTTTACTTTTCCTCTTTATAGGAAAAGAAGAAAGAAGATGTAATTGTAGCCCCCCCACCACCAATTTCGAAGACACATAATATTGCAGTCTGCACCAGTTCCTTTCCTGCACAAGATGACCAACTGCTACTACTACCTTACCAATATAACACACCATGACTATAAACAACCAAAAATATAAACCAAAACCAGCTCAACAAAATCACCTGAACACCTTAACCTTTCCTTCTCCAGCATTTGTGGTATTTGTATCAACTTCTGCAGTGTGGAATCGTTCCTCTTTGAAAAGTCTCCAGATATTCTAGCTCTCTGTAAAACTAACCTTAACCCCTCAACCCTCTTCTGATTTCTTAATTCCTGGCTACCTTCCTCTCCTTAGAAAGAACTCTGAAGTTCATATGCATGGCCTTGGAATTTATGTCCGTGAACATCTCCCACTGGCTCAGGGAATCTCTCTTGAATCTCCAGACCATTCAAAAATGTGTTTCTCTCTCTCTCGATACTTAACTCAGTCAGTTACCTCTTCTTTCTCTACTGTTCACCTTCCTCTCAAGACTGTTGCATGCTAGATAATATTTCCAATAACATAGAACCTGTCTCTGTATGAACCTTCCATTTGTTTCCATTTTCCTTAAAACTTCCTTATTGCTTACATGTGTTATCCATAGTATTCTCAGTACCCTTCTGTAGAACCATATTTCTGTTGCTTCATGTCTCTTCTTTATATGAGGAAATTGTCCATATGCCATATAGGAGGACTGATATTACATAGGTGTCTTGCACTTTTCCTAATTTCTAATGAAATTTTCTTGCTTCTTAATATTTTATTTAGTTTTTGAAAAGTGGCTTTTGCTATTCCAATGTGCCTTTGGATTTTGTTTTCACATTTTCCATCATCTTTTAAAACTTTTCCCAGATAGTTAAATTTTGTACTATTCTGACACCTTCAATTCATAACTCACATCTTGGATTGTTTAATCTGCTGATAACCATCCTGATAATTTGCCGATAACCATGCATACTATCATCTTACAAATGATAGTCCTTTCTTATCACTTTTCTTTACTACTTTGTCTCAAAGTTGCTGCAATTTTCCTTCTGTGTTTGCCATTAACACAGTATCATCTGTATTTCACATGTGGTTAAGAATGTACTTATCCTTGTCCCTTCTTTCTATCCACATACAGGTAGTTTGCTTCCAGTAAATGTTTCTATCCATATACGGGTAGTTTGCTTCCAGTAAATGTTTCTATCCATATACGGGTAGTTTGCTTCCAGTAAATGTTCTGGATTATTCTAATATCTTTCCCAATGTGTTTTAAATTAGTAATAATTTACTGCTTTAATTTTTCATACTAAATTGATGATAATGCTTCACAATATTTTGTTCATAATTTTCTCTTTTAAAATTATAGATTTGCTTTGAGTTAAACAACTGACTACTTCCAAATAAAATAAAAATTGACCAGCTTACAAACAAATTTAAATAATGCACACTTTTACATCAAAAGTACCAAAATTTCTTCAACTGAAATCAAGAAAAGAATAAAACTTTTATTTCATTATAAATGTAATTGTTGTTAATTTTTGTATTTTTAAAAGGTATAAAAGAAAAAAATCATTGAAAAACTTTCCTCCCAAATATGTCTCTAAAGAATCAGTTGTAAGAAGATTTTGAGTCAAATGCTGTCTGCTTAGTTCAGTGAACAGCAAGGGAAGTTAGACATTTAAAAGTACAATCAATGTAAATATTACACTACATACAAAGCTAGAGTCACATGACCTCATGAGGTCATTAAACATGCAAACCTCTTAATCTGAATTGCTTCTTAACTAAACTTTTATAGAACAAAATTTAAAAATTAGAAAAACAAGAAACAAAGAAACTAACACACAACTTTACCATCATATTTTAAATCAGCAATAAACAAACAATAATATCCAGTATTATAGGTTTATACTTCTAGCCCATTAATGTCTAGTGTCCTAAAAATGTGATGATAGGTATTAATGAGTTTATATACAAAGCCTGCATCTTGATCTTCTTTACTATCTCTCCTTGAATATGTAGGCATATGTGTATAGCTTTTTATACAAACACATACACACATACACTTACCCTGAACAGGATTTTTCTATCACTAAAAACAGTTTAATATCTACTTCCAGTTGACTAATTCTCCCAGGCTTCACCTTCTTATTGAAGTCAATGGGTTAAAATCAGGACATTTTCTGATGACAAAGACAAATCTGAAGGGACAAAATCTTTTGTCCTTACTCACACATATACGTGTAGGACCTCAGTTATGGGAAGGCATATAAATTCTATATACATGTACTAACTGTAAACATACATTTCTCAAGAGAGAAAAATATATTTCCCAGCTAGACTTCTCTCTATCTTGCATGCACTTTTTTTTATTCTAATCTCATTTATCTACATGCTTTCTTATGTAATACATGTAAAACTTTTTCTTTCTTGCATATCAAAATAATAATTGTAAAAAATAAGTAAAATTAAAGAAAAAAACTTGAAAAATATTTTTGTGGCCTTTGATAAAAAATACAAACAAAAAAATTTACCACCAAAGCACACACACACACACATCATATGTTTGCATGTGTTCCCATTTGTATTAAACAGAAGATATATTATTATTTGGGTTTATGTTTATATTGACTTCTCTCTAATCCATCAGAGGCTAATATTTAGCTTTTGTTTTATCTGAGAAAATAAGAAGTCAGTGAATCTCACAAAATATTTCTATCAAGAGGTGATAATGCAGTTCTGAAACTGATCAAGAAAGCAAGATATCAAGCAATAATTGCAGTAACAGTGTTAAAAAGAGGAAAGAATAAATCATTAAATCCCCAATTAATATTACAGAAAATTACAAATATACAAATATTAGAAAATATTACATTTTACCTAATATTTAGTATATATATATATTATACACACACACGCACCTATATATATATATAGGTACAGCGGAATAGTGGTTCAGATTGAGGAATCAATGAGCAGAGTTCAAATTCCAGTCAAGTTCATTGCATTCACTTACATTCTAATACCATTGGGAAAGGTATGAATCTATCTCTTCTTTCCTTAGCCATGGGTAAATAGCAGGAAAGACTGGGTCTTAGTAATATCAGAAAAGACAATTACAAAACTTTCAATGCTTTTTCACCAGTTCTCTATATTTGGTTCTTCAAAAAATGGTGTTTTGTTCTGGACAAGCCTTCAATGCTAGAATCAATTCATATATTGGGGTAGTCTGGCAGTTTGGTTATAAGAACTGAGCTGCTGGACTGCATAGATTGAATATGATGGGAGAGTCCTGCTTATATATATATATATATATATATATATATACACACACACACACACACACACACATATATATATATATATATATACACACACACATAAATATTTGGTAGCTGGTCTTTTTATCTCAATAGAATCAACAGAGGCTGCTGACAGGGAGATATAACAGGATAAAGTCTACTGGATATCCTTCCTTTCTTAAGCAAGCTACATATCAAGAGCATGAAAGAAGAGGCAGCCCCAAATTATCAGACCTTACCCTGTTACAAATGCATGAAGGACTCTCTCCTATGTGGGCTTTGCTGGCTACAAGGACAGACATGGAGGAAAACCCTTTTGAATTTTTATTCAATGTCAAGACATGATAATATGTTATAATACTTTCATTTTGTACCTCTTCTTTTCTCTCTTACTCTTTGTTGATAATATCTTATATTTATACCCTTATTATTGTTTACATATATATATATATATATATATATATATATACACACACACACACACACACACACATTTCATTAAAGACGACAGACAAGGTACTAGATTAAGCTTCTTATTTAATTTTTCTTGTCTTTGAACAAGTCTTTTCTGGACACAGTGTGTAGAAATTGCCCATATGTCTCAGATGGAGTCTGGTAAGTTTATGTGTGTGTTTAAATGGGTTTTAATGAAGCTGTGGTGAGACAGGGGTAATGAAAGGTGTCTGGATAGGAATGAAATGGTGTGACTGATGTAATTATTTATGAATTTGGTTTGATCAGGAACACAGCTCCTTAAGGGGGATTTGAACTCATAGATAATCTTTGTTCATTGTAATTTTGATTTTGCTGGTGTGTTGTTATTTTTAAGGATAAGGTTAGCTGTTTTAAATTTTTTGTAGTAGATAATTAATTTGATTTTTTGTTTGGGTGAATTGGGGTAGTGTATTTCTTTTATTCAAATCAAATTCATAAATAATTTATAAGTCAGTCACACAACACCTATCCAGATATATGTGACCAATGTAATTTTTATAAATTTGGTTTGATGAACACAGCTCCTTAGGGGATTTGAACTCATAGATAATCTTTGTTCATTGTAATTTTGATTTTTGCTGGTGTGTTGTTTTTTTGAGGATAAGGTTAGCTTTCTTTACTGTGTTCCTGATCAAATCAAATTCATAAATAATTGTATTCAGTCACACAAACTACATAATCCAATATAGTGACCAATGTAATTATTTTAAATTTGGTTTGATCAAACTGGCTAAGGGGATTTGAACTCATAGATAATCTTTGTTCATTGTAATTTTGATTTTGCTGGTGTGTTGTTATTTTACATTCTTAAAATTATAAAAAAACATACTCATCGAAAATAGAAATATAATAACCTCATCCACTTGTAAAAAAAGATTAAAAATAATGGAAGCCTTAATAATAAAAAAGAAAATGCCAACATTAAATAATATTAAGTATGAAAATGGCTACAATATGCTGTATTTGGAAAATAAAACATCTCTATAACACCAGATACTTACACATAGCCCATACATCCAGTTAAAAAGTAAAAGTAAAATCATCCTTGATAATGGTTAAAAGTATAGCAAAAAGTCCTCAGAATTATAGAACATTTGAACAGTTTCTACACACTGTGTCCAGAAAAGAAACACTTGTTCGAACACAAGAAAAATTAAATAAAAAGCTTAATCACAGTAGCTTGTCTGTCATCTTTAATGAAACATGCAGATACTTACACATAGCCCATACATCCAGTTAAAAAGTAAAAGTAAAATCATCCTTGATAATGGTGAAAAAGTATAGCAAAAGTCCTCAGAATTATAGAACATTTGAAAGTTTCTACACACTGTGTCCAGAAAAGAAACACTTGTTCGAACACAAGAAAAATTAAATAAAAGCTTAATCACAGTATTCTGTCATCTTTAATGAAACATGCAGATAAAAGTTAAAAAGTAAAAAGTAAAATCATCTTGTTAATGGTTAAAAGTATAGCAAAAAAGTCCTCAGAATTATAGAACATTTGAACAGTTTCTACACTGTGTCAGAAAAAAACACTTGTTCGAACACAAGAAAAATTAAATTTTAATCACAGTAGCTTGTCTGTCATCTTTAATGAAACATGCAGATACTTAACAAGCCTTCCAGTTAAAAAAGTAAAAGTAAAATCATCCTTGATAATGGTTAAAATATAGCAAAAAAGTCCTCAGAATTATAGAACATTTGAACAGTTTCTACACACTGTGTCCAGAAAAGAAACACTTGTTCGAACACAAGAAAAATTAAATAAAAAGCTTAATCACAGTAGCTTGTCTGTCATCTTTAATGAAACATGCAGATACTTACACATAGCCCATACATCCAGTTAAAAAGTAAAAGTAAAATCATCCTTGATAATGGTTAAAAGTATAGCAAAAAGTCCTCAGAATTATAGAACATTTGAACAGTTTCTACACACTGTGTCCAGAAAAGAAACACTTGTTCGAACACAAGAAAAATTAAATAAAAAGCTTAATCACAGGAACTTGTCTGTCATCTTTAATGAAACACTGATACTTACACATTTACATCCAGTTAAAAAAGTAAAAGTAAAAACATCCAATAATGGTTAAAATAGAAAAGTCCTCAGAATTATAGAACATTTGAACAGTTTCTACACACTGTGTCCAGAAAAGAAACACTTGTTCGAACACAAGAAAAATTAAATAAAAAGCTTAATCACAGGAACTTGTCTGTCATCTTTAATGAAACATGCAGATACTTACACATAGCCCATACATCCAGTTAAAAAGTAAAAGTAAAATCATCCTTGATAATGGTTAAAAGTATAGCAAAAAGTCCTCAGAATTATAGAACATTTGAACAGTTTCTACACTTGTCCAGAAAAGAAACATCTTGTTCGAACACAAGAAAAATTAAATAAAAGCTTAATCACATAGCTTGTCTGTCATCTTTAATGAAACATGCAGATACTTACATAGCCCACATCCAGTTAAAAAGTAAAAAGTAAAATCATCCTTGATAATGGTTAAAAGTATAGGTCCTCAGAATTATAGAACATTTGAACAGTTTCTACACTGTGTCCAGAAAAAAACACTTGTTCGAACCCAAGAAAAATTAAATCTTAATCACTTAGCTTGTCTGTCATCTTTAATGAAACATGCAGAACTTCATAGCCCATACATCCAGTTAAATAGTAAAAAGTAAAATCATCCTTGACTGGGCAAAAAGTCCTCAGAATTATATTTAACAGTTTCAAACTGTGTCCCAGAAAAAAAACTTGTTCGAACACAAGAAAAATTAAATAAAAGCTTAATCACAGTAGCTTGTCTGTCATCTTTAATGAAACATGCAGAACTTCTAGATACATCAGTTAAAAAGTAAAAGTAAAATCATCCTTGATAATGGTTAAAAGTATAGCAAAAAGTCCTCAGAATTATAGAACATTTGAACAGACACTGTGTCAGAAAAGAAACACTTGTTCGAACACAATTAATCACAGGAACCTTCATCTTTAATGAAACTGTGTTACTAGCCCATACACAGTTAAAAAGTAAAAGTAAAATCATCCTATCAAAAAGTCCTGAAATTTGAACAGTTTCTATACACTGTGTCCAGAAAAGTAAACACTTGTTCGAACCCAAGAAAAATTAAATAAAAGCTTAATCAGTAGCTTGTCTGTCATCTTTAATGAAACATGCAGATACTTTACATAGCCCATACATCCAGTTAAAAAAGTAAAAAGTAAAATTTGATAATGGTTAAAAGTATGGCAAAAAGTCCTCAGAATTATAGAACACCAGTTTCTGTGTCCAGAAAAAAACACTTGTTCGAAGACAAGAAAAAAAAATTAAATAAAAACTTAATCACAGTAGCTTGTCTGTCATCTTTAATGAAACATGCAGATACTTACACATAGCCCATACATCCAGTTAAAAAGTAAAAGTAAAATCATCCTTGATAATGGTTAAAAGTATAGCAAAAAGTCCTCAGAATTATAGAACATTTGAACAGTTTCTATACACTGTGTCCAGAAAAGAAACACTTGTTCGAACCCAAGAAAAATTAAATAAAAAGCTTAATCACAGTAGCTTGTCTGTCATCTTTAATGAAACATGCAGATACTTATCCAGTTAAAAAAAAAAAAATCATCCTTGATAATGGTTAAAATATGGCAAAAACTTCCTCAAATTATAAACATTTGAACAGTTTCTATACACTGTGTCCAGAAAAGTTTAAACACAACACAAAAAATTAAATAAAAAGCTTAATCACACAGCTTGTCTGTCATCTTTAATGGCAGATATACACATAGCCCATACATCCAGTTAAAAAGTAAAAGTAAAATCATCATGATAATGGTTAAAAGTATAGCAAAAAGTCCTCAAATTATAGAACATTTGAATAAAACTTTTCAAGAAAAATTAAATAAAAAGCTTAATCACAGGAACTTGTCTGTCATCTTTAATGAAACATTTTACAGATACTTCACAGCCCATACATCCAGTTAAAAGTAAAAGTAAAAATCCTTGATAATGGTTAAAAGTATGAAAAAAAGTCCTCAGAATTATAGAACAAGGTTTCTACACACTGTGTCAGAAAAGAAACACTTGTTGAACACAAGAAAAATTAATAAAAAAGCTTAATCACAGTAGCTTGTGTCATCTTTTTAATGAAACATGGACAGCCCATACATCCAGTTAAAAAGTAAAAAGTAAAAATCATCCTTGATAATGGTTAAAAGTATAGCAAAAAGTCCTCAGAATTATAGAACATTTGAACAGTTTCTACACACTGTGTCCAGAAAAAAACACTTGTTCGAACATGAAAATTAAATAAAAAGCTTAATCACAGGAACTTGTCTGTCATCTTTAATGAAACATGCAGATACTTTATACATCCAGTTAAAAAGTAAAAAAGTAAAATCATCCTTGATAATGGTTAAAAGTATAGCAAAAAGTCCTCAGAATTATAGAACATTTAACAGTTTCTACACACTGTGTCCAGAAAAAAAACTTGTTCGAACACTTTAATCTTTTGTCTGTCATCTTTAATGAAATATGCAGAGATAACACATAGCCCCATACATCCAGTTAAAAAGTAAAAGTAAAATCATCCTTGATAATTTTTTTTAAAAGTATAGCAAAAGTCCTCAGAATTATAGAACATTTAATAGTTTTACACACTGTCTTTGTTGAACACAAGAAAATTAAATAAAAGCTTAATCACAGTAGCTTGTCTGTCATCTTTTAATGAAACATGCAGATACTTTTACATTTAAAAAGTAAAAGTAAAATCATCCTTGATAATGGTTAAAAGTATAGCAAAAAGTCCTCAGAATTATAGAACATTTGAACAGTTTACACACTGTGTCCAGAAAAAAAACACTTGTTCGAACACAAGAAAAATTAAATAAAAAAGTTAATACAGGAATCATCTTTAATGAAACATGCAGATACTTCACACATATACATCCAGTTAAAAAGTAAAAAAGTAAAATCATCCTTGATAATGGTTAAAAGTATAGCAAAAGTCCTCAGAATTATAGAACATTTGAGAACAGTTTCTACACACTGTGTCAAAAAAAGAAACACTTGTTCGAACACAAGAAAAAATTAAAAAAACTTAATCACAGTAGCTTGTCTGTCATCTTTAATGAAACATGCAGATACTTACACATAGCCCCATTATCCAGTTAAAAAGTAAAAAGAAAAATCATCCTTGATAATGGTTAAAATTCCTAAATTATAGAACATTTGAACAGTTTCTATACACTGTGTCCAGAAAAGAAACACTTGTTGAACCCAAGAAAAATTAAATAAATTTTGTCTGTCATCTTTAATGAAACATGCAGATACTTAGCTTGTCTGTCACATAGCCCATACATCCAGTTAAAAGTAAAAGTAAAATCATTTTATATAAAAAAGTCCTCAGAATTATAGAACATTTGAACAGTTTCTATACACTGTGTCCAGAAAAGAAACACTTGTTGAACACAAGAAAAAATTAAATAAAAAGCTTAATCTTAAGCTTTGTCATCTTAATAAGAAACATGCAGATAATCATAATAAAGCCCATACATCCAGTTAAAAGTAAAAAAAGTAAAATCATCTTGATAATGGTTAAAAGTATAGCAAAAAAGTCCTCAGAATTATAGAACATTTGAACCACTGTGTCCAGAAAAAAACAAAACAAACAAAAATTAAATAAAAGCAATCACAGGAACTTGTCTGTCATCTTTAATGAAACATGCAGATACTTACACATAGCCCATACATAAAAAGTAAAAGTAAAATCATCCTTGATAATGGTTAAAAATTATAGCAAAAAAGTCCTCAGAATTATAGAACATTTGAACAGTTTCTATACACTGTGTCAGAAAAAAAAACTTGCTTCGAACCCAAGAAAAAATTAAATAAAAGCTTAATTAACTTGTCTGTCATCTTTAATGAAACATGCAGAACACACACAGCCCAAATCCAGTTAAAAAAGTAAAATCATCCTTGATAATGGTTAAAAGTATAGCAAAAATAGATATGAACATAGAACATTTGAACAGTTTCTAATGTGTAAAAAAAAGAAACACTTGTTCAAGAAAAATTAAATCAATCACAGTGCTTATCTGTCATCTTTAATAAAACATTACTTACACATAGCCCATACATCCAGTTAAAAGTAAAAGTAAAATCATCCTTGATAATGGTTAAAAATAGCAAAAGTCCTCATAATTATAGAACATTTGAACAGTTTCTATACACTGTGTCAGAAAAGAAACACTTGTTCGAACCAAGAAAAATTAAATAAAAAGCTTAATCACAGTAGCTTGTCTGTCATCTTTAATGAAACATGCAGATACTTACACATAGCCCATACATCCAGTTAAAAAGTAAAAGTAAAATCATCCTTGATAATGGTTAAAAGTATAGCAAAAAGTCCTCAGAATTATAGAACATTTGAACAGTTTCTATACACTGTGTCCAGAAAAGAAACACTTGTTCGAACACAAGAAAATTAAATAAAAGCTTAATCACATAGCTTGTCTGTCATCTTTAATGAAACATGCAGATACATAGCCCATACATCCAGTTAAAAGTAAAAGTAAAATCATCTTGATAATGGTTAAAAGTCAAAAAGTCCTCAGAATTATAGAAATTTAGTTTCTACACTGTGTCAGAAAAAACACTTGTTCGAACACAAGAAAAAATTAAATAAAAAAGCTTAATCACAGGAACTTTGTCATCTTTAATGAAACATGCGAATACTTACACATAGCCCATACATCCAGTTAAAAAGTAAAAATAAAATCATGATAATGGTTAAAAAATATAGCAAAAGTCCTCAGAATTATAGAACATTTGAACAAACATGTGTACTTGTTGTGAAAAATTAAATAAAAGCTTAATAAGGAACTTGTCTGTCATCTTTAATGAAACATGCAGATTTACACATATACATCCAGTTAAAATCATCCTTGATAATGGTTAAAAGTATAGCAAAAAAGTCCTCAGAATTATAGAACATTTGAACATCACTGTGTCAAAAAAGAAACACTTGTTCGAACACAAGAAAAATTTAAAAATTAGCTTGTCTGTATCTTTAAAAAACATAGCCCATACATCCAGTTAAAAAAAGTAAAAGTAAAATCATCCTTGATAATGGTATAAAAAGTCCTCAATTATAGAACATTTTGAACAGTTTCTACACACTGTGTCCAGAAAAAAAAACACTTGTTCGAACACAGAAAAATTAAATAGCTTAATCACAGGAACTTGTCTGTCATCTTTAATGAAACATGCAGATACTTACACAGCCCATACATCAGTTAAAAAGTAAAAGTAAAATCATCCTTGATAATGGTTAAAAAATAGCAAAAGTCCTCAGAATTATAGAACATTTGAACAGTTTCTACACACTGTGTCCAGAAAAGAAACACTTGTTCGAACACAAGAAAAATTAAATAAATTTCACAGTAGCTTGTCTGTCATCTTTTGAAACATGCATACATAGCCCATACATCCAGTTAAAAAGTAAAAGTAAAATCATGATAATGGTTAAAAGTTAGCAAAAAAAGTCCTCAAATTATAGAACATTTGAACAGTTTCACAAAGAAACTTGTTCGAACACATGAAAAATTAAATAAAAGCAATCACAGGAACTTGTCTGTCATCTTTAATGAAACATGCAGATACTTACACGTAGCCCATACATCCAGTTAAAAAGTAAAAGTAAAATCATCCTTGATAATGGTTAAAAGTATAGCAAAAAGTCCTCAGAATTATAGAACATTTGAACAGTTTCTACACACTGTGTCCAGAAAAGAAACACTTACATTAACACAAGAAAAATTAAATAAAAGCTTTAATCACAGTAGCTTGTCTGTCATCTTTTAATTCAGATACTTACACATCCTTACATCAGTTTGTAAAATTTCATTAGCAAAAAAGTCCTCAGAATTATAGAACATTTGAACATACACACTGTGTCCAACTTGTTGAACACAAGAAAAATTAAATAAAATCATCTTGTCTGTTCTTTAATGAAACAAAAATACAGTTAAAAAGTAAAAAGTAAAATCATCTTATAATGGTTAAATTCAAATTATAGAACATTTGAACAGTTTCTATACACTGTGTCAGAAAAAAACACTTGTTCGAACACAAGAAAAATTAAATAAAAAGCTTAATCACAAAGCTTGTCTGTCATCTTTAATGAAAATTTACACATAGCCCATACATCCAGTTAAAAGTGTAAAATCATCCAAAAATTCCTCAAATTATAGAACATTTGAACAGTTTCTACACACACTGTGTCCAGAAAAAAAACATTCGAACACAAGAAAATTTAAAAAAGCTTAATCACAGAGCTTGTCTGTCATCTTTAATTGCAGATATAAAGCCCACATCAGTTTAAAATCATCCTTGATAATGGTTAAAAGTATAGCAAAAAAGATAATTTATAGAACATTTGAACAGTTTCTACACTGTGTCAGAAAAGAAACACTTGTTCGAACACAAGAAAAATTAAATAAAAGCAATCACAGGAACTTGTCTGTCATCTTTAATGAAACATGCAGATACAAATAGCCATACATAAGTTAAAAAGTAAAAAAGTAAAATCATCCTTGATAATGGTTCTATAGCAAAAATCCTCAGAATTATAGAACATTTGAACAGTTTTACACACTGTGTCCAGAAAAGAAACACTTGTTAACACAAGAAAAATTAAATCTTAATCACAGTAGCTTGTCTGTCATCTTTTGAAACATGCAGATACTTACAAATTTCATCAGTTGTTTCATTTGATAATGGTTAAAAGATAGCAAAAAGTTCAGAATTATAGAACATTTTGAACAGTTTTTACACTGTGTCCAGAAAAGTTCAGACACAACACAAGAAAAATTAAATAAAAGCTTAATCACAGGAATTGTCATCTTTAATGAAACATACAGTGATAAACACATAGCCCATACATCCAGTTAAAAGTAAAAGTAAAATCATTGATGGTTAAAAAAGTATAGCAAAAAGTCCTCAAATTATAGAACATTTGAACAGTTTCTACACACAGAAAAAAAACACTTGTTTCGAACACAAGAAAAATTAAATAAAAGCTTAATTCTGTCATCTCAGATTAAAACCCATACATCCAGTTTTAAAATCATCCTTGATAATGGTTAAAAGTATAGCAAAAGTCCTCAGAATTATAGAACATTTGAAACAGTTTCTACACACTGTGTCCAGAAAAAAACACTTTTTACAAAAAAATTAAATTTCACGATAGCTTGTCTGTCATCTTTAATGAAAAAATCTTTACATCATACATCCAGTTAAAAGTAAAAATAAAATCATCCTTGATAATGGTTTTAAAAGTCCTCAGAATTATAGAACATTTGAACAGTTTCTATACACTGTGTCCAGAAAAAAACACTTGTTGAAACAAGAAAAAATTAAATAAAAAGCTTAAACAGTAGCTTGTCTGTCATCTTTAATGAAACATGCAGATACTTACCACATAGCCCATACATCCAGTTAAAAGTAAAAAGTAAAATCATCCATGATAATGGTTAAAAAAGTATAGCAAAAAGTCCTGAATTATAGAACATTTGAACAGTTTCTACACACTGTGTCCAGAAAAGAAACACTTGTTCGAACACAAGAAAAATTAAATAAAAAGCTTAATCACAGGAACTTGTCAGCTGTCTTTAATGAAACATGCATAAATGTAGGATTGCTGCCTAAATACACAATATACATATGTATATATATATGCACACACACATATGTGTATGTGTGTACATGTATACAATTTTATACAGTTGACACTAAATTACTTTGTCAGTATTTAGTACAAAGATTGTTTGTATAAAAACTTGTAGTGTTTACTGTTGTTGCCCTTAGTAGCTACTTGAAAAAGGTACATGGGGACTGTATAATTGCTATTCATAACATGGTATAAATGTTCTCTTGGCAATTTAACAAATTTCATTTGAATTCATATCACATTATTTGCAAGAGCAGCTGTGTTCACATTTGCCTCCATTTTAATTATACTCTCACATACACACACACACGTGTACATTTGCATTATTAATCATATTAAGTGTTTCTCCTTTAGATTCTTTCATTTCATGATTTTCGATACCAAAACATCATCATCATTTGTTATAAAAAATACTTGTTGGTTGAGTGATAAATTCATCATGAAATGAAAAAAATTAGAAACTCAAAAAACACTCTAGAATTCCTGCTGAACCAAAACATTTATTAACTTACTTTTAGAATGAGATTTTATAAAATAATTAATCAAGATAATTTAAGCTAATTTATCATGAATAGTTTACAAAAAAGTTTGCAAATTAACTCTTCTCTATCTGACATATGTAAGATGACAGTAACTCTAAAGAAATATTGGATTCTTAAGCAAGAAAATTTGTTGAAATTTCAATGTTTATTCAAATGATTTTTAGAACATTTGAATTTTTATATATCAGCTATAAGTATTTTTTGACGATATTGATACTAATATTTTGGCATTAGTTCTCTTTCATACTGGTTTCATTAAATATCACTGATGAGGACATTTTAATAACACCTGTTTTCTTATAGTCTCAAGTTGCCTTACAAAAACCTATTTCAGATAGTATAATAGTTGTAATTTTAGGTTATTTATTGTCAACCAGTATAACAACATAACATGTCCTGAAGATGGCACTACCAGATTGATTTTCAGAATTACAATATCTGATGTAGGCTTGTTAGAAAACTTTCCAAGACAAACAAAATGAAAGTTCCTGTTATAAAGAAATCCTAGTCAAACACTTATAATGATATTTGATTTTTAACTAAATATTTTTAACCAGTTTACATTGTGTATGAAAATGATTATAATTTGATGCATTTTTATATCTAATTTAATTTGTTATAATTCGAAATAAACTCAATGTGGCTGCCTTATTGGCAGTAAAACAGGGTGGTATTCATATGTAAGTATGTTTGTACATATGATTACACACACATAAACATAAATGTATATACATTGATAAACAGGATATATCTTCAATGTCAATATGCAGATTAGCCTAGAACTATATGCAAAACTTGATCATCTTGAATTACATGAGAAAATGGCTAATTTCAGAATCATAAAAATCTACAAATTAAAAATTATCTGCTGCTTCTGTTTGTGATTTGAACACAGTTATTTATAGCATTTACTAATTATTCATGTATTTTATTCAATAAAAGAGATTATAAAAAAATGCTGATCATTACAAACACCTCATTCATTTTCTCCATACTAGTGCATGCATATATATATATATATAGAGAGAGAGAGATATAAATATGTTCACACCCACACACACATATATATACACACACACACACACACATATATATATATATATATATATATATATATATATATATATATGAAGAGACAGTTATATTAATTTCTGTGTTTTCCATTATGCAAGCACATGATTGATTTATATAAATATATTTTCTATTGAATAAATAAAAGCAAAATTTGTTTAATGAAGATGCAGATGTCTAACACAAGATCTTGTTACAAAAGGCTACAAAAATTACAACATTTTTATTGAAAGTAAAATTAAACAAATCAATAAAATTACATTTTAACATAATCTGACATAAGTAGTATTTAAGAATATAATGTTTTTAATTTCTTAGATGGTTGATTTGTTTTTTATGGTTTATCAACTTTTTGCAGGTTATTTAAAGCCAGAAAATATTTTAAATTGTAAGAATTATTTTTGAGACAATAATGATTTACAGATACAAGTTCTACTAATTAACCCATAGCTGGGAGGAGAGAAGAGGTGGATTCATAATTTTCCCATGAGTATTTGCACACAAGTGATTATAATGAACCTAACTGGAATTGGAACTCAACCATTTTTAATTTCACATTCCCAGCTGTTATCCATTACAGCACCCACTCATCTAAGCTTATGGCACCTGGTATTCCCAAACAGTCATCTAGATATTGACCAGGCTTAATGTTGCTTTTTTTTTTTTTTTTTTTTTTTATTCAGTATCAACCAAGTAAGGCAGTACAGCAACTAAAATACATGGGGTTACAGGGTGTGGAAGAATTAGGAACAGAAACATTAGTTATAAGGAGAAAAAGAAAAGAGCAATCCGGAGGATAGTAGATTGTGATTGACATTGCATTTAAATATTTGCAGATTAAAGTTGGCTGGAAAGCAGGGAGCCAGGAGGGAGTTTCACAAGCAAGAAGTACAAGATAAGAAACTCTTAGCATAGAAGTTATGGCTACATCTATATATCAATTGTAAATTGATGAGATCCTGCTGCCAGTCTAGTATGGCACTTAAATTTATACAGCCTAGGTACCATAGTGAAAAGGTCATTTGAACAATTACAATGAAAGTATTTATAATAAGGCATAGAGAGGCAATCTTATGGCAGTGGGCAAGTGAATGAAGGTGATCTAGCAATGGATTCAATGTAGTCTTTCCACCTCATATCAGCTGAGAACATTAGCCCAAGAAGGCACAATGAGTCACTTCCTTGGAGGATAGCATCTGCCATGCTAATGAAAGGCAGAGAAGTGGTCTCTCAGATGATTAATGGAGAGAAGTTTAGTTTTGGAGGCATTAAAATTGACAAGTGATCTTTTGCCTTAGTTAACAACAGTCTTAAGCTTGTTTTGCCCATCAGCTGCCATTTTGACTTCTTCTGACTGGTCAGCCTTAGTAGTAAGGAGTAAATGGTAGTGTTGTCAGCATAGTTGCCAAGTTGAGAGCTGATGTCATTGGGAAGGTCGTTAATGGAGATTAAAAACAATGTATGACCAAGTGGGGACCTGGGGGACACCTGTATTAATACAAAAGGATGTAAATGAGTAGCCATTCAGGACAACTTTCATTTCACAATTTGATAGAACAACTGGATCAGTTCAAAAATGTGCTCAGATATACCATAATTTTTCAGCTTGTCAAGAAGACCTGAATGCCAGACCCTGTCAAAGGCTTTCAAGATACCCAATGCTACAGCTCGGACTTCACTGTTTTTATCTAGAGCATGATAGACTCTTTCTGCAATTATCATTAGTAAATGAGGAGTTGATCTGAATAAACGAAAGCCATATTCCTTGTCTGAGAAAAAGCCCTGTGATGAGAGATGATGAACTAATTCAGCATTGATTAGGACATCTAGGAATTTCCCCAAAAGAGGCAGAAGTCTAGTAGGCCAATAGCTGGATGGGTCAGATAGTTCACCAAAGTTCTTAAAAACTGGAACAACAGATGTTGACTCCCTGCAAGTAGGAAAGCAGGAGGCAGTGAGGCATTTATTATACAGTTTAGAGAGAAGAGAAGCTAATTCAGGAGCACACTTCTGAATGACTATTATAGGGATGCCATTGGGTTCACATACTATGTGGGGATCAAGGTTAGAGATGATAGCAGAAACCATGGAAGTGGTTATATGCCTATATCTCAACAGAGAATCAGTCCTAAGTGAAAAGTTAGGCAGGGATACTCTAGATGAGTCAAGAGTAGAGTTTGAGGAGAATTTATGGGCAAAACATTTGGGTTTTATCAGCAGAGGATGATAATAACTCAAAATGATTGAAGAATGTAGGGAATAGAGACCTTGCATATATTTAGTACCCTATTACAGAGACACCAGTAGTCATGAGAGCTAAAGTTTTTAGAGGCTATGCAGTGTCTCATTCTCTCAGCAAACAGGGACTTAGCTTCTTTGAGGACTTGCTTATTATGTGCAGTAGCAAATAGGCACCTGTTATGATAAAAGCTGTCATGCTGGTATAGCCAGAAATAATGGTTCCTATGAGCTATGGTGGCTGAGCATGCTGGTGTGAACCATGGAGAGGATTGTGGTTTCACCTGGTATTTCTGACAAGGGATGAAAGTGTCCATGCCAGCTTTGACCCAAGAAGAAACCTCAGTGGTGCAATATTCAATTGTGAGGTTGAAGATGTCAGTTTAAGGGGTGTCACAAAGAAAATCCTGGAATGAGTCCCAATAAGTATAAAAAAGAAAGTGGATTAACTAAGAAAAAACTATTTGATGGTTTGGTAAAAGTAAAGAGAGAGAAAAGATGCAGAATATTAAGAATATTAAAAAAGACACCAAGCATCCAAACTCCCACCTTTAAGAGAAACATATTAGTTAGATGAAGAAGTATATGAAAACTGATTTCTCAAAAGTCATTCATTGGATGGACCTGATGACTGGGTTTGAGGCTAGCTCCTTCATGGGAAATAACCAATCAGCCTAGTTTAGAAGACAACAGTAGGGAGGTTAAGTAAAATTATAGATCCTGTCAAAAGAATTACTGGAAGTTCTTTGACAAGACATTTTTGAGTGGTGCAGGTTCCAATCTAAAATTAAGTTAAAGAATAGATTCATGCAAGATAATTCTCGTTCACATTCTAAAAAGCTAACTGATGCTTTTCTTGCCAAAAGAAGCTTCGGTAATGACAAATTAATGTTTTTCATATTGATTCCAATAGAAAACTTTTAATGACCAACTACAAGTTTTCTATTGGATTAACAAGAATGGAAAACGGCATTCAAGCAAAGAAGAGTAATAAAAATTACTGCAAATAATGTAGAATAATTTTAAAAGTTGAAGCAGTAGAAAAGTTAAGAAAATCAATGAATAAGAGACTGATAAAACTTCTAGAGGACATTTAAAAGGTATATAGAATATTTAGTTTATTTATAAATTTAATTAGCCCTCAAAATAAGTTATTATCCATATTTTAATAAGGATAGGTAAGCTGAAACTTATATAATATATTGTTCATATATTACCAATACCATTAATATAATTTTATTCTAGAAAAATTAGTTTGCGTAAAAAAATCCAATGTTGCATATATCATTTATTAAACAAATAAAGATCTGCCATGAATTGTATCCTGTCCAATAAATTTGATATATATTTTGTTTAAAATTTCACAAATTATGAATGTATCAGAATCTTACAAGTTGAGCAGAACAATATTAAATTTAACTCCAAACCTTCTGAAGGATGTCTACCTGCATGGCTTTCAAGTACAAGCAAGTTAAAAGTATTCAGTGAAAGAAATCTTTTGAACAATTTACTGCCAAAATATTTTCACATATGTATAAAATATATTTATGTAATAACATCACATGCACATACAAATATAAAATACAATAGAAAATTAGCTTTTTCAAGCATTTAAAATATTAACCTATTTTGTTTATGAAGCATATTCAAGTGAAACTCTCTTCCTTTATATACTTATACTTGCATTAATAATTATTAAAAATATTTCAATGTTGTTATGTGATAACAATTTTTAAGCATAGAACAACTTTGGAATTTGTTTAGGGTTTATGATTAGCATTTATTAGCATTCTTACATATTTATAAGTCTACCATTGGTTCATGTCTTGAATACTGCTGTCACATATGGTCTAGTGCTCCTGATATATATTTGGAGATTTTTGATAAAATCCAAAAAAGAATCTGCAATTTTATTGGTCCTGACTAGGCATCCTAACTTCAGTCACTTCCAACCATGTTAATGAAGCTTACCTTTTCTATAAATACTTTTGTGATAATTGTTCTGATGAACTTTCTACTATAGTACTTACATTTTATGAATTTAAGTGCACTACTAAATTAGTAAGAAGGTCTCAACAATTTACTGTTGAATTGGCTAGATGCAAACATAAATTCTATGCTAACAGTTTCTTCTTCACTTCTCGCCTGTGGCTCTATGCTTTCCAGCCAATTATGATCTTTTAAAATTTAAATACAATGTCAGTCATCTACTGTCTTCCTTATTCCTCTTCTTTTATTGTTCTCTTTCCTTCATAATCTTTCTCTTTTTTCCCTATTTTTTTTTCCTATTCTTTCAAACTTAACTCATTGTGCCTTAGTGGCTTTACTGTGTTGCTTGGGATGAAATTATTTAAAAAAAATGATATCTATTAATAAATTCAAGAGATTTATTGATCCTGTAAACCAGGCAAAACTTGAAGTTAGTCACAAGATAAGTTTTTTGAACTTTTCTTTATCTATTGATATTATATATATATATATATATATATATATATATATATATATATTATCATTTAGTCAATTCACAAAAGTTATACATAACTATAATCATTAGAGAATTTCCTTCCAATCATAGTCCACATCACAAACCTTCATTTGATTTTTTTTTGAATGCAAAGCAATTTGATATAAAACTGAATATTTTGGAAGATCCATTTAAATGTTTAATATAAAGAATGACAGTAATATGATAATCATTTATATTTGATTGCTCAAATCTGTATCTAGATTTAAAGAGGAATAAGTAAAATTTATCACTGAAACTACATAAAATTGGCACTTTGGGTTAATATTTAATGACATAAAATGTGTTTGGTATTTTAGAAATTTAAGAATACTTTCTTAGAAGATATAATTTTGTATTTCTTTTAATATCTATTTGACACTGATATTTCATATATTAATTAAAGCACTTTTTTATTATGCAATGTTTAACAAGTTGTTCTCACAAACCATTGTTAGTAATTTTAACTCTCATATGATACAGTATTCTACAGTTGTGACCTTCCCCCAAACTAACCAAAGAAAATATCTAGATCATCAGCTTTTTATCTATTTTAATTATTAATTATAAAAATAAATTCAGTTTGATAGAAAAAATCAAGTAGAGAGACAGTTTACATATTGAATATTTTAAATGAATGATGTCACATAACAGCAAAGAAGTATTAAATTTTCATTGACCAAATCAGTTGATATTCAGTGAAAAAAATAAATTAATATGTACTATTTTTGTCTGAATATCTAGAATGAGGAGTTATCATCATTTACACTATTTATATTTGGACTGTTGTTGTTTTTACACAATAAGACCTTCGATCCAGTTCAGAATAGAAGAAGAAAATAATAATCAGTTAGCCTCTCTGAATGTACTAAGAATTTACACAGAGAATGGGTGCAAAACACCCGTATATCAAAAGCCAACTTTCACCAGACAATTCATCAACTTCAAATCCCAATATCCATAGAATATATATATATAGAAAGAGATCATTCGATGCCTCCAACACTGGTCAAAAATCATACGTGACAACCCAGACACATACAAAAAAGAAATGATCAGCATCAAATGTAGCCTTCAGAAACTAGAAACTACCCAGCAAAAGTGACATCAGCGTCTACAGGTGGGAACAGAAAGGTCAAGGAGGAGGACCAGAAAATTACCATGGTCTGTTTACTTTATGTCAAGGGTTTATCAGAAAAGATCTAGAAGGTCTGCGGTCCATACAATATCAGGACAATTTTCAGAAGCAGTTCCACACTTTGGAGGAATCTCTACTGAGTAAACCCTAATGGGGGTGGGGTATGACCAAGAATTGAGTGTACTCAATTTCTTGCAGTTGTGGCAGAGAATATAAAGGTGAAAGAAGCCACCCTCAATTAAAAGTACAAAAGTATATACTAGGCTATGAGAACCTCCTTGGTAGGCCTAGCATAGAAATGAATACAATATAGGAGACACTAACAAAGGAAGAAAGGCAAATGGCAGCAGTAGTCAAAACATGAAACATTGTGGTAGTGGCAGCCTCATCAGCAGTGAAGGTTAGATTTAAAGCTATAAGTTTACTCCAGCAATTTTTCTATGGGACAATGGCCTATGAATATGGTTTGTGAAATTTTGTGATCTAGTGGTTGTGAGTTTAATTTCTGGGCTGGGCAGCCAGTACTTGCACTCAGTGGAAATGGGTGAGCAATAACAGAATAACTGAACAATGCTAAATAAAACTAGATGGTATCCATAGACATGAGCAGTGGAATGTAGATTAAATAAATGGTTCAGTTTGGAATTCCCTGTAGGTTACCCAGATCAATATACACCTGAGGAAGGCTGGAGGGCACAACGGTTGAAACATTCTGATAAAAACAACAAAGATGAGGACAATAGTCTGACTATATATAGTGTAAATATGTACTAATAATAAATATTTGTTCTAAAAGTGTAACTCAAGAAATGTTGCCAGATGAAAATAGGAAGAGAAGAAATGGTTACACAATGTCAACAGAGGCAGTATGTTATGATAAAAGTATAGAAAGAATTAAATACAATTTAGTTAGGTAAGTTTGATTATGCAAATCAAGGTTTTCACAATAAAATGGGTATAAACCAATTTAAATTATTAATCGAATTAATGGAATAGTTCCTAGCATTTCCAGATATTAAGCCAATAAAAACCTTGTGGACAATCATTAAAACAGCTGTATGTGAGAATATACAACATTAACGCAAAGTCATATATATCTTAGAATCAATAAAAACTGCTACAATTAATGCTAAATTTGAAACAGTAGAAACATTAACAAAAAAATCAATGGGTAAAAGACTGATGATGGTTACAAGAGTGTCAAGGAGGCTATATTAATATGCAAATTAATGATTTATTCAGGAATATAAAGGTATTGTGTTAATAAAATGTTTCTTTTGATTACATCTGTTAGATTTATTTATAAATAAAAATTTATATTGCACTTAATTGGTTTGCATGATAAAACCTAACACATCCCACAAACAGGTTATCAATATTCCTAATAAAATAAAAAGATGAAGAAGAAAGTATAAAAATAAGAAAATAAATAAAATAAAACAAACCGTACGTCAGAACTGAAAATTAAAAACTTTAGTCTTCAATGAACCCTAGGAAAAAAGATTTCTCCCTTCCCGCTTTCTAATAATCCCTCAATAGTTTATATATATATATATATATATATATATATATATATATATGTGTGTGTGTGTACACAGCCTATGGCAAAAGAAGTAATCCATACTCTGATGATCACTTCAGGCAGGAAAATGTCAGTAAGTGTTGATTTCTATACCCATGCTTGCCTTATATATAAGTAGGATTTTTGTTGATCTCTGGGCATTCATCAAATCTAATGTGTTAGTGTCTATGAAAATTTGTATGCATGAATACTGTTTGTATTTATATAACTCACATGTATAGATTTTACAGGTATTTGCAAATGTTCATATGTAATATAATCTGTGTATGTATATCTATTCACCTATTATATATATATATATATATATATATATATATATATAGCCTATTTATTCAGAAGAGAAGAGCTTTGTTTTATTTAATTCTTTACTTGTTAGACGGTAGCCTCACCTCATCTCCTTCTTTTCAGAATACATATTCAAAAATTCATTTTTTTTCATTATTTTACATTTCAGTCACTCTCTTCTGCAATTTCATTTTTTTTCTTTTCCAGGTAAGTGGAAACTTTTCAAGTATACCAAAATTGCTTCAAAGGAAAAAAATGGAAATGAAAAAAAATATCCCAATGTTTTAACAAATGTAGCAAATACAGTTTATTTTGGGTTGTGATTAAAATCAACACAGTGCAAGGTAGGCATTCATTCACCTTTTTCCAGGATTGTTTCATTTATCAACAATAAAAATTTTGTAGTGGCTTGAACACTTCATCTTAATTTGTCTGTTCATGTCTTTTCAAGGTCTTATTATGACAGATTTTTTTGTTTACACATTTAAATATTTCTCTTTTTTCACTTTCTGCACAAATTTCCTCTACTACTATAGAGAAGCTAAATTTGGTTTTATTTGTGCTTTTATACCATGAAAAATAGAGAAAAATTCTTGAAAGTGAAAATATATATATATATATATATATATATATATATATATATCAGATTTAAGATTTAAGAAACAGCAGATATTTTTATATATAGTGCTCAATATTAAAAATATTAAAATAATATTAAAAATAGAGCATTTTTAATATTATATGAAAAAATTACATAATTTTTAAATATCAATTTTATCCCAACTTTGAAGTTTCTTGGTAAAATTTCCAGAAGTTGTGGTTTTAAATGGTATTTCCAATTATTTTTTTCACTCTGTTTTGTACATGTGCATATTCATGAATTTAATATTCTTTTACACATGCATATTCATGAAATTTTGCTTTGTTTATGTCTCATTTTTTCAGCTGTGGATTTTTCTTTCAGTTGTAAATTTTTTCTTCAAAATTAAATTAACATTTTTTTTATGGTTTATATAGTAATTTCCTTCTATAGAAGTTATGTTATATTATTAATTAAATTGTAATATTTGTTAATTTTTATTAGTAATTAAATTATAATATTTAGTTAATATTTTTAATTAATATTATAATTGATTTGTTATTATGTTATATTATTATTAAAGTAACAAAGTAAATATTTGTTAATATGTTAGCATCAATCCATTATTTCATTCTTCTTTTAATAATTCAATTTTATTATTTTTTTGTTAATGTTCCTACTGTTTCAAAAATTGGAAATACTGTTTAAAACCACAACCCCTGAAGACTGGAAATTTTACCAAGAAATTTTGAAAGTGGGATAAAATTGATGTTTAAAAGTTAAGTAATCTTTTCATATATATATATATATATAAATAAGGTGTGTATTTAGGCAAAAAGAATTCTTTTTAAACAAATTTTTTTGAATAATACCTACAAGTTCTATCTGTTCAATTTTTTAGGAAGTTTCTTCAAATTCCAACTAAGTTTTATACAATTACAGAATTACAGAACTTTACAGAATTCATTTTTTTTAATCCAAATAATTTTGACTATTACTAAAGTTGTCCTCAAGAATAGTATTTTTATGGCTGTTTATGTTTTATGTTTGGCTAATTCTGGCATTCCCTCATTTCATGGAAATAATTTAAATTCATTTAATGGTGACATAATTTTTTTTTATACACACTTCAATCTACAATCTCCCATGGAGAAAGATAAGCTATATAATGCTGGCTGCTTCATTTATATTAAAATGGTTTCTAGTATTTTAACTCTTTCTTTGCATTGAGTTGCATATAATATTTTGGTGCTATCTGTTAAAATTTATCTCAAGTTAATATTATTTTGCTTATTTTTGATATGCTGATCTACATGTGTGTGAATATATATAAGAGTGAACGCCAAAGCATACCAATATAAATAAAGAATACAAATAAATCTGAAACATACTTTAGCTAATCAGGACTTCATTAAAAAACTTTTCATATTTTATTAGCTAATATAAATTAACAAACTTAAAAATATGTGTCTACTAATCAAATGATGGTTAGAGTATGTTTTTCAAAGTTGATTTTATCTTGTACAATTATAAAGTTCTCATATAAATGCATACATCACAATCATTTAACATTTATCATAGAATAGTGATATTTCAATGTTTTTTTACATCATCTGAAGTTTAAAATTGAAAACAACATTGTTACTTTCATACATTTGTTTCTATTTATCTTCATACCAATTTCCATAAAATACATTTCTTCTGTCTAAATACATTGTTTCTTTTGCTGTCTATACTCTTCAGTGACAAATTTTTTTACAAGATTGAAATACTGTTGGCATAATTATGACTTTCTTTACACCCAAAGCATCACAAAATTTAACAGTTAAAAAAAAGAAATGCAGAAGAAAAGGAATATTCTTCACAGAAAATTGTCTATACAAATACTTCAATCATAATGGGTATGTAGCTGAGTTTTTAAAATGTTAGAATTCCTACCATAAGACCAGAGTTTGAATCTCATCATGATCAATCTATCTTCATCTTAATAATATCAGTCTGGAGAGACAATCCCAGCATGCAACATCACTGGGAAGTGCATGAAAAACATACCATGAATTGACTTAAGTCTTTTGAGTGAAATTGGGTAGATAAAACTGTTCAGAAGCTGCCGATGGTTGTATTAGTATAAGGTTATCATGACTGACAGTTTGAACATATTGGCCTTGTTCAACTGCTGATGATGCTAGATTATGTGATTTATCCTTGAAACTATGACTGAATTCTGCTCAGTATAGTTGTAGTATAAACTACAAGTTGACTCTGGGTAATGAAAAAAAAACAAATGTACCTCAGCAGGCATCTGCCAGAGGTATTATCTAGCCACACTATCAGATGGGTATACTCAGAAACAATTAATCAACTAAAAGGTTTTATAGCCATGATAAAGGGTATAATGTTCATATAATTTTGTTTTTTTAATAGAAATATATTCTTGTTTTTCTATAATTTTGATTAAGACAATAATTGTTATATATATATATATATATATATATATATATATATATATATATAACTTTTTTGTCCTTTTAGTTAAATAGGAAATGTTGTAATGAACTATTCTTGGTATAGACTGGCACCACATTTTTCTCATGAATGTATTTGTATCCAATTGATTTATGTAAGAAGAAACTTTTGCTTATTTGAACTATAACTTCTGTCTTCCACTCTGTGTCTATCATACCAACTTAGATTTGAACCTTCCAATTGAGCTTTCATCTAACCTTTATACTGTTATATAAAAAAAAAACTAAGAGATCAATATAATAATTACAAATGTTGATAAGTTTAAAAATGGAATATTGCCACCTGAAAACAATGCTTGACAGGCCAATCAAGAGTTCTGTATCTATGACCCTATCGATACTTGGAATTTTTACTCCTATCAAGATAAGTGTCTGTACAATGTGATTTGATATATGGCTATTTGATTCCTCCCTTTGGCATCTGGTTGTTTTCTATGGATGCTGACCACCATTTTTGGAAAGATTAGAAGTTTACAATGTGTTACTTGATTCAAAAAATGAATTTTATGACTTATTTTTTTGTATTAGCAAAAAACAAGTGACATGATACTTATGGATCATTGAACAAGAGACATGATACTTATGGATCATTGAATAAGAGACATGATATTAATATTTATGGTTCATTGAAGCATTGCCAGTGTAGTTCTAAAGATTCCTAGTATGACACAAATTTACTGAATTATATCAAGCCTCTGCAATTTTACTATTAATAGCCAATGACATTCATGATAAACATTATGGAGAAATTTCTATTGTGTCCTTTGCAGAGAAAGTCTTCATTGACAAATTTCTTAGCTTGTTTAATGTTTTTAGAACTTGGGGAAAAGTCAAGACAATTTCAAGTAGTTCTTTTTCAAGTTTTGTTGATCAGGATTCAAAGCTAACTTGTCATTACTTGAAATGTTTTGCTAAAGGAAGACTATCCTCTCATTGGATCAAGATTTTGATCACTGCAAAAACAATATCACTAACTGACATACATACTCTGGAATGTTGTTTAAGTCAGAAAAGCATTGTTAAAAAATCAGACTACACATGTAAAACTGGATATATTGTGCAATTAGTAAAAAAGGGTGAGAAAATTCAACACTCACAAGATATATTGAAGTCAAGAGGGGGTAGATGGAAATGGGGAGTAACCTTACATGATAAGCCTGTGTAAATGGATAGCAGAATATGAAGGGGGAGGGATAGTAAAAAACAAACATTGCTAAGAACTACAAAGGATAGGATGTTGTGGAGAGTCATGATCGTTTATGTCCTGAAAGCAGTCAGCATCTAGAAGATGTTGGTTGTAATGACATAGAAGAAGGTAAATCAGAAATTGGATGAATGAAATGGAAGATTGTTTTATTTCTTTCACATGAGTCAAGTTGTTATATTAAGTGAAGAACAAATAAGAAGCAATGAAGGTTTAAAGAAATAAACAATTGTATTAATGTTAAGATACAACATATGATAAGTCAGTGAAGATGCCTCTCTTTGAAGGAAGGAGATAAGTGGAGTTGTAAAAGGCATCTGCAGAGGTGTACAGTAGGAGAGGGAGGATATGTTGTGATGTTACTAGGGTGATGGCCCTTGGCAAGTTACCTTTTGAAGATGAGAGGTCACTTTCCAATGAAGTCTGTGAATCTGGGCCAAGATGCTGTCCAACTGCTGAAAATGTCCCTTTGATGGGCTTTTATGTCCTTTCTTAGGCTCAGATCGGCTCCAATTTTTATTTTGTTTCTTTAGGCAAGAGTGGGTACTATTGGGTAGAAATTTTGGATTGTATTGCTTATTTTTTCTTTGAGTGTGTAAAAATGGAAGCTGTGTATGGAGCTTATGTGCAGTTGATGGAATTTTAGTTCAGTCTTGGGTTTTGGAGCATTCACATTTGACCAGTGGTAGAAATTAGTGTGGCATGAATCAGAAGAAGATCTGGTTTTAGGAAGAATATAACAGCTTCACCACTATATCTTATTCTGATTTACAGTTGAGTTGGTGTGTTGGATGTATAGTATGGTGATGCTCTTTTTTTTTAGTTTTTAGTGCATAATAAAATTTTAAAAATGTTTTGGTAGCTGACCATGTGTTTGTCTTTTAGGATTTCTTCTTTGAAATATTGTGATTGATGACTGTGTGAGATTGCTAGATCTGTAGTCTTCATTGTTTACATGGTCATCAGATAAAGCATGAGGTACTGAGTTGGGTTTTGTCTAGAGAGTCTGTGGAGGAGGGGACAAATTTGTATAAATAAGGTGGTCAGGCCGAGGTACAAGGCGACATACATGAGTGTGATGGGCCCAACTAGTTTTGTCATGACCATTTACAATTTGGAGTACCATGTCATTTATCTTGATGATTTGGTAACTATCTGTCCAAAGCAGATGTGATATGTGAGCTGTGGCTGAATAAGGTCTGTAGAGTAAGACCTTGTCTCTGACCTGTATCAGTTCTTTATAAATGAGCCAATTCAGATGTTTGTTCATATTATGGTCAGCCTCATTATTTGCTAGGCTGACATGTTGGTTAACTTGTTGCAGCATGCCATCAGCACCAGGGTCATCATTGGTAATGTTCTGGTGGGGTAGTTTTGGTAAACTGATGTTGGGATGCCAACCGGTGATGATGTAATACAGTGAGATGCCAGTTGCACTGTTGGTGGTGGTTTTCATAGATGACACATCAGATTCAAGGACATTGGTCCATTCACAGTTCCTGTCCTCACAGAGTATAAAGATAGTGTTCTTTAATGTGCAATGTTGTTGTTTGATGTTGCTGGAACTTTGTGGATGCTAAAGACAGTGAAGACAGACAGACATACAGACTGCTGTCATCTCACAGAAGTGAACACATGATACAGGGTATCTCCTGGTGGTGGAGGAAGAATTGGTAAAGTCCATGAGCCATGTCAATGACATGGTCTCTGGCACAAGGAATGATTCCCTGTGCCAGAGACCATGTCATTGATGACTAAATTTCACATATCCAATAAGAAATCCAATTACTTTGATTTAAATTGTTGGTCATTTTAAATAATTTCTCTAATTTAAACTTTTTTTTGTTCTTAACCCTGCAAAATTCTCACCAAAAACAACTTAATGATTAATAATGGTACAAAATAATCTGATGCTAAGATATAAAAAGTGAGCTTTTTCTTCCTGCCAATAAGTAATGATAACTTCTAGAAGATTCTTTCCAAATCCAACTCTGTGTATATGCCTACTGCCTTTATTGTTAATTCTTGCCAAAAGATATCATGTCTTTTCTTAATCAAAAAGAAAATATATAATATAATATAAAATTATATGATTTTCATAATATGATCATTAGTAACAACGATAATGCATGTTTGAGATAATTTCTGACATTTACTCAAAGCAATAAAAATGAGACAGATGACACAGTGTTGCATTGTCTTGTTATTTCAAATGCAAAATGAATCTTTTCAATTATATTCATTATTCCATTGGTGAGATGTAAGCTCCACATGAACAACTTCTTCCCATGAATTACTGCTTTGTGAAACTGACTCCCAAGAGAATGCTTCCTCAATAACTATATTAACCTGATCAAATCTAGAGTCAACCATTATCTTCACAACATATCCCCATAAACTGTGCCTCTTACTCTGTAACCCTCTACCTTGAGTGGATCTTGGGCCTTGTACAGGGTGAATGTCATTGTAAAAAAAAAGAAGTGTCCTTTAGTGGGGTTGAAGCTGAGGTATGAAGCAATTTTCTTTTAGTTTGTTGTTTTTAGTAAGTAAAGAAACTGAATTGTCTGTGCATCTGTGCATGACACTGCCCTATGCTTATAATTTTTTTCACCTTTACAGTAGCTAATAAAAAAATTACAGCACATAAGCCTTGTTCAGGTGGGACATGGTGTTTGAATGCATTCATCTGCAATCATGTAGCATCTCCCATTTGTATTGAAAAAAATGGATAGAAACCAACTCAGATTTCAAACATGAAAAAAAGAATTTATACATGAAAATAAAAACACAAAAAGTTTGTAAAAAATTGTCTTTTCTCAGCTTTCTTTTCTTTTTTCACTATTTTTCTTCCTACATTGTTTCTTAATTAATTCATTTTCTATTTTCTCTTCTCATTTTTTTCATCTGTCTTTTCATCTTTTGTCCTTCTCTTTCACTTTTCTTTTTTGTTATTCTTTTCTGAAAATGTCTGTTGGTTCAGAAAATTTTTCTTGTTCTTGAGAATAAGCAGAGAAACACAAACTCTTTCTGTTTGAATAATATCTATGACATGGTTTATTGGAAAACCAAATCCATTTTCCATTGTAACTGAATTGAAATAGCATTTACTTGTTGATTTGCGTCTGCTTTTTTCTAACCAAATCATCCCTTTTTGAATATGGCTATTGTTTTGTCTTTAGCTGCCAAAAATGCCAGACTGAAATGGAGATATGCTCATAAAACATTGTAGTCTGCTCATATTGGGATGTTTGACCAAGAAATACATAGCAAAACTATCCGAATACAGTGCTGTTAAAAGCTTTGTACTGAACTCTGTCAGAAATGATGTATTCAGGGCCAAATTTGAAAAAGAAAAAAAAACATATATTCTCAGTAATTTGTAAGACATCTTAGGCTATAAATCTTTTCCATTGTATTTTGTTTAATTAATGGGTTTATGACTAAAAGTAACTTAATTTCTCTTTTTTCTCAGTCTTTCTATATCCTTCCAGAATATACACTTACTCTTCTTGACTGGTCTGTAATTTCTCCACATTGCAGACACAAAGTGAAAATATTTTTCACAATAATAACAGGATTGGCTTCTTTTGTCACATCAACTTGTCTCCTATTTATATGATCTTTGATCAAACATAACACATGCTTTTTTAATTTTATTTCTGTCACAAACAAGATGATATGTTGTTGCCTGGGGAAAATGTATTTTTTTATCATTAACCTTCTTTGACTAATTTTATTGTGTCTGATTTACATTTAACCTGTCAGTTAACTATCTGTACAAAAAAGGAGACGACTGTACCTATGACATTTGGGGAAAAGAAATTTAAATTTCTTAAACTTCTAATAAAACATTAAAGAGTTTTACATTATGGCTTTCTTATTATGGCTACACAGTATAAATCTAAATTCTTTAAATAATGTCAAAAGGAAAGGCTTGTATATTTAATTCTTACTTAGAAATGTTTATTTCTACTATTTATTCTGCATAGTCAATTATTTTCTGTCATTTAACATCTAAAAGATCATTTTAACAACAACAACAATAATAACTGTTCTTATATATATATATATATAGTCATTTCATCCATTTCTCAGAATCTAATGCCCATATAATGCCAGGGTTTTTATATGTCAATAAGCACAAAGAAAGGAAAATAAAACTCGATTTTCAGAACAATATGTTAAATAGAACAAATTTGACAGGTGAATTATGCAAAATAGGAAAAGATAAACTATTCGTACAGTAGAAAATATTGCTTTAAATTCATTGATTTGTGTAAGTATAAGTAATTTACATAATTATTTTATTGGTGAAGCCTTCTAGAGTATTTATTCAGTAGAATATTTGTGATAGTTCCAGGAAAGAACATCATGTGGTGCATAGAGTGTCACCATTGTTATTCTTACCTTAACAGCATGACGGGGAAGACAAAGGAGCTTAGCATTGACTTGAGACAGAGAATTTGGAAAATAGTTACAGACACTATTTCAAACCAGTTAGCTATCCCTAGATCTATGGTATAGTCCATTACAAAAAAGTTTAAACAGTTTGGCACGACAGAAAATTTGCCTGGTTGTAGAAGAAAACCCAAATTGTCACCGAGAACCACACAAAAACTGTGTCACATGGTTAATATAAACCCAAAAGTTGTTTTGAAAGACATCGCCAAAAGTTTGGATACAATGGGTACCAGCATAAGTACTCGCACAATACAACATTGTTTAAATAGAAATGAGCTGACCATGATGAACCCCTCTTCACTAACTATGTCAAATGTTTAATTTTGCCAAAACATTCTTGGACAAAATTGCTTTTGGGAACAAGTACTTTTTGGACATAATGATGTACAGAAGATTTGGCACAAGATAGGCGAGGTTTTCCTCCAAAGAAAACTGTGGCAGCATTAAAACATGGAAGCATCTTGATGATATTTTGGGGTTATTTTAGCTTGAAGGGACTGGACAGTTAATTGCAATATGAGGAATAATGGATTCTGCAGACTATATCAAAATTATGGATGAAAATCTACAACTATCAGTGAAAAATCTTAATCTAAGTTGGCTATTTACTTTGCAGCAAGATAATGAACCCAAACATACATTTAAATCAGTGACTGTGTGGCTTCAGAAAAAGATTACAGTTTTGGTATGGCCTGCAATAAGTCCTGACTATTGAAAATCCTATTGAAAATCTATGGCAAGAATTGAAAGTTCAAATAAATTGTCGATTACCAAAAATCTTTCAGGAATTAGAATGTATAACCATTGAAGAATGGCAAAAAATCCCAGAAAAGACTTGTTCAAATTTCATCAAAAACTTTAGAAAATGATTGCAGCAGTTATAAAGATGAGAGACTATTTCACCTGTCAAATTTGTTGTATTGTTCTGAAAATTGAGTGTTATATTCTTTTTTCTATGCTTATTAGCATGTAAAAAACTTGGCATCATACAGGCATTATTTTCTGAGAAATGGATAAAAATATTTAAAATTGATGGGTGTACGAATAATTTCATTGTTGACTGTATATATATATATATATATATATATATATACACACACACAAGTTTCATTAAAGACTGATAAAGAATGTTTGGGGCATAAAATGTGTAAAAACTGTCCAAAGGTTCTGCATATTCAGGCAGTTTTGACTATTCTTTCAGCCATTATCAAGGAAGATTTTTTATTTTTAACTGATTGTGTGGTTTTTTATATATGTGTCTGAAATTAGAGGGAAGTTTTATTTTCCAAACATGGTCAGAATGTTGTGGACATATTCATAGATAATGCTATTGAGTGTTGGCTTTTCCTTTTTTATTATTAGTGCTTCTATTATTTTAAATCTTTTTTTCCCATGTGGATCAGGCTATTATACTTGTATTTTCTACTAGTTGCAGATGGAGTTTGGTAGGTTTATGTGTATGTTTAAATGAATCCTAAATGAGCTATGTATATATATGTATGTATGTATGTATTTGTATTATTTATTATTTTGTATTATTTATCATTTAAGCACTTGTAATAATACTAATGACTCCAGTGAAGAGGCACTAACTACAGTGAATTTTGACTGACTGCAGTTAAATCTTTACATGGGTTTGAACTATTTGCAGTATACCCAGGACCATGATGACAAAGGATCACTGGGCAGAGGGCTTTTTAATGGTCATGGTGGAGGTGTTCTCCTGATGGAATTAACAGCTATGACCAAGGCAAGTCTTCAAATTGGAGAATATAAACCATGGCCTGACCCAGAGGGATGGACTCTGTCAGGTATACTTTGCCCAAAACACATTACACATTAATGAATACCTACCAAGACATGGGGAGAGTGTTGGTCAGGTGCTCAGCTGTGCTGCAACTCTTCAACCACACTCAGTCATGGAAATAATGATGATGATTAATGTGATGAAGACACAAAGGAGGCCTCAGAACACATACAGACATGTTTGTCAACTCCATTTACTTCTGGGTTTTTCCAGTTAGCAGTAGGACAGTTTGGCATGTCTAGATACAGGCTTCTCTGCAACTGGTCAAGATCTGGGTTCTTGTCAGATGCCTCATGTCAATAAATACAGGAGGAAAACCAGCAGTTGGCAAAACACAGTGTCTTGTGAAATTGATCCCATGAGTATTTTGTTCCTAAAGTTGCTGTGGTTTCTGAGGTAGTGTTATTTTTGTTACCTCTTGTCTTTTCCCCTTATCTGCTTATTACCCACCCCACCATAGTGTTTGGAAGAACAATCAGTGAGTTGCTTACCCCAATTTCATCATATTCTGGCTGTACATTACAACATTAAACAGAAAAGCAATTAACCTGAAAGTAAAGAAAGTGAAGGTCATTCTTTGTCTACCAAATGTCTTTCTTCCATCTTTTTCTTTCTGTCTGTAATGATAAAATTTAAAGTAAATATTTAGTTCATATTTTATAAGGATGTCAACAACTTTTAATAAACCAAGTACAGTGTATCACTCTATAAAAACTGTTTTTTTTTATAAATGGGGAAGATAAACGCTATTTATGAATTAAAAATCAAGTTGTACAAACATATATTTTAAAAGAGACTGTTACTATCATCCAATAATCAATTAGCTACCATTAATGAAAAACATATTTAAGCTTCTCTGGAATTATTTGTGCTGTCATGTTTCTGTTATCCTTAAGATGAGAAAAGCTTTGGAAGTATTTTATTAAAGACATCTGACAATTGACAAGAAAGCAGAATAAACATCTTGCTTCCGAACTTCACATATGCATTGCTGTTAAACACATGGCTCTAATTTGGCAGGTTGTTGTGTCACTTCTAACAACTGTGATGCCAGTTCCTGGCCTTGAATAATATTAAAAGCTCACTTGTCAGAACAGCAGCAGCAGTCACTTACAAAAAGTGAAAAAAAGGAACTTGGACTAATTTATGTTGTTCTTATTTGGTTTACATTATGTTATTATGAATGTCATTTCTTTGGCCTAATATGAATTAGTATTACTAACCAATGTTGGTAATATTTCTATAATATATTTTTTTATGATTTTCAGCTTATCTATCCTTGTTATAGTGGTAATAACTTTGTTATAGATGTATCAGGTTTTCTTAACCAAAGAAACTAAATACAGCATAATCTTTTATTTATCAGTACATTCAAAAAGATTACAGGCCATAGAAAAATATATTTGATTAACATAATATCCCACATACCCGAATAAATTATTATTTTATTTTACATGTTAATAGGGTCTCCTTGATTTTCTGTAAATTTCAGTCTTTTTTCATCCTATTGTGTTCACTTTTCTACTATTTTTATTTGAACTTTATTTACAGCAGTTTTTATTGCTTGAATATTGCTTCCTATTCTTATATACATCTCTTTTAATATTGAACTGATTTTTCATTCGATTAATATCAGGAGAGGCTGACAACCATTGTATTAATTTAGTATCCTTGAAAATATTTTTGTTAAGGTTGAATTCTAGGTGAAGATTGAAGAATATGAAGGAGCATTGTCTTGCATGAATATACTCTTTAGCTTAAAGATTCTTGGTTATATTTACCACTCAAATGAGATCTTGCTCAGAAACTTAGAATACTTTCCTGAATTAATCATGAATTGTCATTGACTTTAAATTTTACTACCTACAATACAAGCCTAATTAATTAAAGTAATTAAATTTTACAACCTACAATACAAGCCTAAAACATCTTATCAACTTTTATATTATTTTTTTTGCCAGGTAAACCAGCCTGATAATTCTAATCTTAACAGATACCTATTTGTGTTTGCTTACAATAGTTGTGTCCTCAAAGAGGCTAAGTCTTTATTTTTTGATAGAATTGAGCACTGCATAGCCACTAACAAGTTTAGTTCACATGACTACTAGCTGCACTGTAATAGTGTGTTAAATAAGAGTAAATCTTCTATTCCTCCTCTCTACACTCAATTTAACATTTTCTGCTGATAAATTCTCTTTAAATTCTACTCTTGACAAATCTGGAGTATCATTGCCTGATTTTACATTTAGAATTGAGTGATATGCATATAACTCTGTTTATGGTTTCTGCTATCTCTAAACTGGTTCCTCACAAAGCATGTGAATTAACAGTATCCCTGTAATAATCCTTAAGAAATGTGCTCTTGAACTGGCTCCTGTTCTCTCTAAACTCTACAATAAATGCCTTGCTGTTTCTTGTTGGAAATCCTCTTCTGTGGTTCCAGTCTTTAAGAACTTGTGAAGTGTCTGATTCTTCAATCACCATATTAGTCTTCTACCTCTTTTTGGTAATGTACTAGAGGTTCTAATTAACTCTGGATTGGTTAAGCATCTCACCTCACAGGGTTCTCTTTCAGATAAGCAATATGGCTTTCGCTTCTCTAGGTCAATTGCTGATGTATTAACAATTATTTCTGAAAGAGTCTACCAAGCTTTAGATAAGAATGGTGAAGCTTGAGCTGTTACTTTGGATATATTGAAGGCATTTGACAGGGTTTGGCATACTGGTCTTCTTTACAAGTTGAAATGTTATAGTACTTCTGGCAGAATTTTTTTAACTGATTCAGTCTTTCTTATAAAATTACAAAATAAAAGTTGTCTTAAATAGCCACTCTTCTAGATCTTTTTGCATAAATTCAGGTGTTCCCCAGAGCTGTATCCTTGGACTTACATTGTTTCTAATTTTCATAAATGACCTTCCTGATATCATCAGTTCTTAACTCAGTATCTATGCTGATGACACAACTATTTATTCTTGTCTTCATAGTAACTCTGATTGGTTCAATGAGGTCAAATTGTTAGCTGATCTCAAAAACAACCTAGAATCTGTTGTTAACAGGAGCAAGGAATTGTTAATTTTAACACCTCCAAAATAAAACTGCTTTCTTTTAATCATCTGAAAGAACCCTTTTAACCTTCCATAAGTATGGTTGATGCTAACCTCCAGGAGAGTAAGTGTGGAAAGAATATATTGAATCAATTGCTAAGTCTGCAGCTAGGAAAGTTGGTTCATTGTATCATGCTAGACAATTTTTCTTACCAGAATCTATCTTACATACTTATAAGTCTACTATTCATCCTTGCTTTGAATAATGCTGCCATATCTAGTATGGTGCTTCTGTTATAGATTTAGAAATTCTTGATAAAATCCAGAGAAGAATCTACAATGTTATTTGTCCTGACCTGGCATCATGGCTTCAGTCACTTCCCACTACTTTAGAATAGCTTCCCAGTGCCTTGTCTATAAATACTTTCATGGTAATTGTTCGGATGAATTTTCCACGATGTATCTAGACTTTATGAATTTAAGCACAGTACTAGATTGTTAACAAGGTCTCATCATTTTACAGATGAAATGGTTAGATGTACATGTATGTTCTATGCTAACAGTTTATTCTATTCCAGTTTCTTGCTTTCCAGTCAAATTTGATCTTCAAAAATTTAAATGCAATGTCAGTTGTTATCTTCTGTCTTCTTGTTCTTTTATTGTTCCCTCTCCTTAATAGTGCTTTGCTTACTCACATTTTCTATCTCTTAATATCCCCGTGGGTCCTAGTGTTGAAATGATTAAAAAAATAACCAATAAAAAATAAAGCTGCGCCCCGCTGTTGTTGTTGTTGAATATTTCCATAAATATTTTCTAACACGGCCAACAGGTTCATCCAATGTAGCGCTACATTTATCACTAAAAAAGTACTATTGTTGAATCAATTTTCATGTCTTTCTTTGACATGTGTTTCTGTCAGTAATATTTACTGAACGGTAGTATATTTTGACTGCTTTCATGCAGTTACCCAATGTTCTTAATATTCTTCATTTACTTTGCAACACCAGTTTCTTCAAATATTTTCTTGCAGGTCAGTTCCAACATTGTGTTGTTGCCATGAAGCATGAAAATATTTTGTTTTACTTTTCAAGTTTTATCTTTCTTATGATCTTTAGCAATTATTATACATCCAAATTTAAAAACTGAATTATATATTCCAATTAAAAAGCTAAATTTTACATATATATATATATATATATATATATATATATATATATATATACATATATATATTCCAATTAAAAAAATTAAAATAGTTGTGTTTCAAATTATTCTACTGAGTTGAGTAGTTATTTTATAGTTTATTTTTGTTAAGAAAACAAACACTAATAAATAGCTACAAATAACTGCATTCAGATCCACATTTATTTCTACTCAACAGCCACTAGAATAATTTGAAACATAATCATTACAACTCACCCAGTAAATGTTAGGATAATACAATAAACCTGCTACTCATAATGCACCATTGACCAACATATATAAAAAGTTGAGTACACAATGCTTGAGGATTGCATTTAAGCATGAAACTGACTGTTGACACTGGTTGTTGTCCTCAATGTCCACTTATATATATCTATATATTTACAATATGTTTCTTAAGTTGCATAAAATAAAATCTTATATCACCAAATAAGTGTTTGTAAATTATTATTATTTTTTTTTTTTCCAAAATATTGCTAAATCCTGTTTTGGGAACATGTATGCATCTCTTCCTAGACATTTCATTATGTATGCTTTTATATTCTACAGTATCTTGACATTTTTTCTTCTGGCATTCATACTGGCCTCATAACCACACCTTGGGTTTTTCAGACACTACTATGTCTGTTGACCCAAAGTTCATAACCTTTGATGAATATTATCCACACACAAAAACTGAACATGGAGCATATCAGGTGGGTGAATGCATACATGCCCCTAAAATAGGGCTCAACACCATTCTGGAACTCAGTTACTCAAGGAAAGTCAAAAGGTACATGGCCAAGATGCAGAAAAATAAACAACAAAAATGAGAAAATGAATCCAAAGAAAACCACATGAACAATCCTAAAATTAATTATTAAAATATTCCATTAAACAAAGTACAGACAAGACAATCAATATTTTAGTAAGGCTTATATTTAGACTGAACTCTCATCTTAAAGTAAAACACAATCTTATAATCTTTCAATCAATAAGCTTTGATCATTGTCAGAATAAATTCCTAGATATAAATGCAAATCAATAAACATTTATAAACTGAAATTCCAGTTTTATTGATGAAAACTAAATTTGTATTCATATGCTAACACTGTTCACACAAAGAAAGGAACATAATAATTTGTGTAGCCCAGTAGAATTTTATTACTAGACTGTATCACTTCAAAGCAAAAAAGTTGGAACTTTTCTTGATGTCTACATTTGTTTTTTTTTTTATTCAACTTCAATCAAGATGATAGAATCCACAACTTTGCAGCACAGTTAATTGTGAATTCCATAGCCTTTTCAATGGCTGTATAATATACTCCTTGTTTTTGAATTCAGAGTTGCCCTTTTCATAGTCGGTTGCCATCCATGGCTACAGAGCCCAGTCTGTTGTGATATTTAATCCAATACTTGGGTGGGTGGAATATATGGATTCATACATTTCCCAAGGGGATATTTGTGTGAAAGTGACTGTAATAAATTCAGTTGGAATTTGAACTCAGCTTACTGGTTTCTCTTTCTGAATAACAAATCATTACCCTATTTCCACGTCCATTTATATCCATTGGTATTTTGTGGAAAAAGCTAACATTAAAAATAGAACATGTCTTATTTCTATATTTCAGTGGATATTGTTGAATATTTCTGTCAGACTGTTTTGTTTTTTTTCAATTATTTTCATTAAAATAAAGATTTATATGAATTTGAGATTTTAAATGAATAAAAAAGTCATATGCTGATATTTTTCATATTTTGTCTTCTACGATGCATTTGTTTCATTGTCAACATCATAAATGAGGGTTAATTTATATAAGATAATAATTCAACTAAATTAGATTTTATAGTATAAGAAAGATACAAACTCAATAATCTTTGCAGATTATTGAGTTTGTATCTTTCTTATACTATACTACTTTCCATTCTTGCTCATAATTTACAAGAAAATAATTAACTAGAAAATAAAAAGAAAATTATGAGAAAGATGAAATCAGAATCGCCCAACATTATTACAAACATAATAGGTCAGATTTTAAACTGATGACAATTATAAACTAGTTGTAGCCTGTTTGGGATGGTCTCCAATAAGACGTTTCTCTTCAGCCATGCAATCTAAACTATATGGTAATGTTTTCTTCTGGCATGAATATTTTAATGTTTTTAGCAGGTCCATGCATTCATAAATATAAATAATACCAGTTCTCTTCTAACAAATATGTCTTTGATGACAAAATATGTGGCTATTTGTGACAGGGATTTTGACAAGGTAAAATAGCCTTAATTTTGTTCATCTTTGTCTGTTGCATTGTTAGTTATGGTCGCCATATAATAAGCTTTTATCTCTTCAACTGTTTCAACCTCTGAAAAAACATTTTATTTCTTTCCAGTTTGTTTTGACCCTTTACTTTATTTTGCATTACACTGTATTTTCACAACAGAATTTTTTATAGGTCTTTAAAAATTATCATTCTTATTATTCATAGCATTGTCAAAGGATGGATCCTGCAGAAGGTCAAGTGATATCAAGTCTCTCTAGAATGTGACTTCCTAGTATTGCTATTTATATGAATATTATTCTTTCTTAAAGATTTATCTTCTTAAATTAAAAAAAAACACAGTTTTATTCCTTGTGTAGTAAATAACTTAAAAAATACATGATATCAGCAACACATTGAATTCTTCCAAATTCTGTTACAAAGATATTTTTCCTTTCATTCATCCATGCATTGAATAATGCTGCTACATATGGTTTGGTGTGACTGCTATATATTTACAGATTCTTGAAAAAATCCAAAGAAGGATGTGCAGTATTATTGGGCCTGACCTGGCATCTTAGCTTCATTCACTTTCCCACTGTCATAATATAGCTTCCCTATTCTTTTTCTATAAATATTTTCATGGTAATTGTTCTGATGAGCTTTCCTCTTTGGTACCTAAATCTTATGAATTCAAGCACAGTAGTAGATTGGTGACAAGGCTTCATCATTTCATCAGTCGGTTAAATGTAACCATAAGTTCTATACTAACAGTTTCTTCCCTTTCACTTCTCACTTGTGAAGCTCTCATCTGAATTCTTGCTTCCCAGTCAACATTGATCTTCAAAAATTTAAATGTAATATCAATCATCTCTATCTTCTTAATTCCTATTATTTTATTGTTCTCTCACACTCAGTAACCCTTTGCATTTTAGTGACTTTATTGCCTTGCTTGGGGTGATTTAAAAAAAGATTTGTCATCTTCTTATCAGATTTGATTTGGAGCTCTTGTCACAGTTAAATCCATACTAGCTATAAATATTAGTTTTGTTTCTCTCAGGGTGAATATAACTTTGAACCTATTTGTATTGTATTTGTTGGTCAGCTCTGCCTCTCTATATTGTAGAAATTAGTATATAAGTTTCTAGTGTATAAATTTAACATAAAACTGTGTTGAGAGGAGTGTCTAAATGTAGACTTCTTAAGCAACATGGCAAGTTTGATTTTTTTTAAACATTTCTACTTTCTAATTTACATAACACAGAAATGTTAAGGGAAAGAACTTAAGTGAATAACATGAGTCTATGACAAACTTAGTCTCTATCTCCAAAAGAAAGATTCAGTGTATTCTATGAACTCTATTGTATTAGTCAGGCTCCAATATTTTATTTTAACAGAGACTCTCTGTCAAATAGTAAGTTAAATGTAAATCTACTTAAAACTCTTTAAGCTTAGCACATTTAGTTACAATGTAGTCCAATTTTATGTGATAACTGTTTGAGATTTGTAATTTAAATGTTCTTCATTAAAAAAGTTATTTAGATTTTTAAAAATAGTTTATAAAATTATAACATCAGTGGCATGAACCAAGCATTTGAATATTGATTGTTAATTTACATTTTCTGACTTTAGCTATGTGTAATCCAGTATTTGTGCTAAAATAAAAACAAAATACTAATAAAAACAAAATACTAATAAAAATGCTGCTACATTTTATGATTGTTTTTGTTAAATTGTGATTTTAAGTGAAGTTTACTTTCCATTTTAATAATCTACAAAAGACAGTCATTTTTTTCTGTATAGAGAAAGGATGAAACAAATTCTAATGGCTTTTATGGAAAATATTTTTTGTTGTGTAAGAACGTATATTCAAAACAGAGAGTTGACCTCAAAAGGGTCGCCATATGACACAATTTCAGACCACCTTTGTGCAAGAAGTTGTACTAATTAGCCTCTTTTTAATTGTACTGAAAGTAATAAAATGACTTGAGATATTTTATCTTTATAGATAAATGAATGAAAATGAAGAGAATGCACTTAAAACTTACAGACATATTCATACCCTCAAATGAACGTACACTTATTCACATACATACATACATACATACATAAATACATACATACATACCATATACCAATGCCTACATTTATACATAACCATTTAATAAAAGATAGAGTAACTGTCAAAGAATGTTAAAACAAAGAATAAAAGTAACTTTGAAGAATGTATAGGTAATTGATATTTCCTTTGAAAGAAAATATAGTTAATAATTTTAAAATTGACCAAAATTATCTTCACTTTCTTCTTTGTTAATAATTGGAGTAAATTCATTATTCATAAATGTTATTTATTTCTTATTAGATACTCTTGTCTAGCACTTTCATTAACATGTATAGAAGCAAATTTTAAAATTGCATTAAATAAAATTGATTGCAAAATACAGGCTATGCAAAGACTATATTAAATAGTGATTCACTGTATAAGTACGCATACACATGTTAAATGACACACACCTACCTGCATGCACACACACGTAGGAAGCCAATCTTTTATTGTTTGGTTCTCATGTCTCTACCATCTGCTGCCAAAAAGAATAGAAATCACAATTAAGACAAGTAGAATTGTTCTGAACATTTTTGCCAAAGAGATTACTTGCCACAGACATGTGCATTTCCATTTTCTGTGCAGTCAAACATTCCATTCCTCTCTCACAGACACATCCAGGTCAAACAAAAAGCACTCCTCATCAGTCAATTTCAACCAAAGACATATAAGAATTTTATGTTTTAAAATCCTATCTGAGAACAGTTTTATAGGAAGATATATTCTCCAATTTCTGAGCAGAAGAAAATAATTTCTTCCAGAGTCACTTTATTGGCTTTTATAGGTTTTGTTGGAAGAAAATAATCTTTTTCTTGAGTTTATTTGCTCATTTCTTACACATATTCCTAAGCATAATTCTAATTATTCACTGACCAATTTTTTCTCATTAGTTTAGAATGCTGCAGACTCATAACTTACAAATTAGTCCATGACTCTCCCAGAAAAGATAAACAAATTTGTCTTTTACTTTTATGAGCTGATCTTTGAAAATTTATATATTATTTCAATTTTTACATTATTAATAACAGAAAAAGAAAACAAAATATTAATTATGATTAAGATTTGAAATTGTCTGCTTTGTATGCCAAAGTCACCACTAACTGATATAAAAAGAAAGAAAAGCTGATAAATTAAAAACATCTGTCCAAGAGCCATAATCTTCACTCTAAACCCCTGTTATGGTTTGAATACTTGAACAATTTGTTGCAAGTATTAAAGAGTACAATTCATAAATTTACAGTAATATTTTGTTACATTATGGCACCTAATACAAATGAAACTAGAATATTAAGTAGGTTTTAAAATTTTACTAATAAGCACTATAAATTCTTTTTATTTATTTTACATGTATAGAAATAATACTGTAGGCATCTGTCAGTCTCAGAAAACTATAGCGTCTACTAGGGTGACTATCTTATTACTGTTGCAGATAACTACTCATGCACATTCATGTTTCTTCAACACCTACAGAGTCAATTTGTAGTTTATACTGCAACTATACTGAGTAAACTGCACTTATAACTATAAGGAGAACACACCTAATCAGACATGATGAAGAGTTTGAACAAGGCCAGTACACTTGAACCCTTGATCACAATGACTACTTGCTAGAACAACTATCGACTGTTTCTGAATAGTTTTGTCAATCCAAATCTCACTCACAAAGCTTGGTGTAACCCATGATATGGTTTTCAGGCACTTCCCATTAGTGACAAATGCTGGTGTCATCTCCCCAGGCTGATACAAATCAACCATGGTAATATTTTATGATGAGAATGCTAATATGGAAACTATAAAATATGATAAAAATTACTAATTGCAAACATCAGTGCAAAAATATCCCTATATGCCTACTGTGCACCTATGACTTCCTAGTATCTTTTAAAGATATTTACTCATTATGTATCTATCCACTGAGGATTCTATTAGAATGAATGAAGATTAACATCAGATTTTCACATGGTTGGAATTTACTTATCCTGGCTACTGAAAATGTTGTTCTGCTTAATCCAAAAGCAATGGATTGCAAAATGAAAAACTTCAGTAGAGAACAGCAAGATAAATATTTTCGTTAAATATTTTCTTTTATAAAATTGCTGAAAATTAAAAATAATAGTATTCTTTATCAAGTAAAATATCTATAAAAGCATTACTGGATAAGCAACTCTGTACTATCAAAATACTTTAATTATATTTCAAAGTTATGTCATGAAATGACTAGGGATCTTGCTTGTAAACAATCAATAATAGAAAAAAATAGGGGCACTGAATTCATTTTGATGAAGATGTTACCAAATTTTATTTCCACACTTTTTCTGCTTGTTTTTCAAATATTCCACATCTACTGAGCCAACTTCAAATCTGAGACATTTTTAGTGATCAGTTTTTAGTTTTTTGTTTTTTTTCCCTTAAGACAGAAGATTATAAAATATTAGGGCAAAAATGATTTTATTTTTGTAAGGTCTTATTACATGAAGATACTATTACAGTTAAATGTATATAAGGCCTTCTTAATTGGATCAAGAACTTTTCAGCATCCCCTCATGTGAGTGAACAAGTGTGTAGTTTAATGCTTAAAAATGAATCCGATTCAGACAAAAGATTCTAGCATTTTTCAATGGATGGCATTTGAGCATGATTTTGTTTTATTTGTGAGTGAAATTTATGACATAGCTACATATTCTAAAAGGTGACATTTCAAAACATTGCCTTATACAATTTGTGTGTGGATTGTGAATTTTAAATATTTTACTTTAAAAGTGAAAATGGAGGAAAATGAGATGCATTTTTGTCATTTTATGCTTCTTTAATATTGGAAAGTAAAAATACTGTACTAACAGCAAAAAAGATATGTGCTGTTTATGGAGATGGTCCCATAGCTAAAAGTACTTTTTGTAAGTGGTTCACTAGGTTTAGAAAACCAAGAACATTCTGCTACACTTGCAGTTGTTGATGATGACCAAATCAAAATACTGATTAAAGATAATCCAGGTCATATAACATTGTATAAATACTTCACATATCTCCTATAAGTATGGTAAGGAATTTGAAAACACTTGGATATGTGAATCACTATGATGTTTGTGTACCACATGATTTAATAGAATTAATTTCTATTTGTGAGTTTCTACTCAAATACAACAAAAATTACTCATTCTTTAAAAGAACTATCACAGGCCATGAAAAATGGTTTGTTTACAACAATGTGAAGCAAAAAATTCATTGAGGGAAAACGAAATGAAACAATGTTAAATGCTCCAAAAACTGATCTTCAACTGAGTAAGGTTATGCTATGTATCTGCTGGGATTAGAAGAGTACTGTATATTTCAAACTTCATCTGCAAAATCAGATATTGAATTCAGATATGTAGTTTCCCAAGTGGAGTGATTAAAGGCAGCAATCAATACAAAATGTCTTGAGTTGATTATTCATAAGGGTATCATCTTCCATCAGGATAATATCAGAACTCATGTCCCTTTGCAGTCCTGACAGAAACTGGTACTGGTTTGGCTAGAATGTCCTACTATACCTGCAGTACTGACCTGACCTTGCACCTTTGAAATACCACTTATTCTGATCGCAACTAACTTTTCTTAATTAGAAGAACTTCAATTCTCTGGAAGCCTGTAAAAACCACTTACACCTGTTCATTACTCAGAAAGATGTCAAATTCTGAGAAGATGAAATCATGAAACTACCTCAAAGATAATGAAAAAATAGAGGAAGAAAATGCCACATATGTGGCAGAATAAAGTTATGTACAAATATTGTCTTTGACATTCATTTAAAATACACTAAAAATTTTTTAATTCTGACAATATTTATTTCACAGAACAAATACTTACTTTTTAAGCATAATCTCTTCTTCTGAAATATTCTTAATTTAGTGGTTATTATTAATGCCATAGAACAAAAATTATACAATGAAAATTTGTGATTAAAATTCACCTAATGTCAGATTCTGTACATTGATCCATTCTTGTGTGTATATGTGTGTGTGCATGAAATATAAGTGTGTTTGCTATCATGCATCTGTGAGTTTATCAAGCATTGCATATCTAACCAAATATGGATATGACAATAAAACTTTCATGTAATTGAAAAAAAATCTGTATATAAATATGATGTTTTGCTAATATGGAAATTTCTACATATTCATTTAAGTACATATCCATTTTACTATTATTTCATTATTATTTGTACTACAATCCAAATTAGTTTTTGGAAGTGTCTTGCAAGAAAGTTGATGCGAGTTGAGATCTTTAACATTGACTTTCTTTTATTATCTAACTTAGCTTCCCCACCTCACAAATGAAAATGTGTTTTCCACATTAAATTCACTCAGATATATCTCTAGATATCAACATGGTGCTTTGCAAAAAAGCTCCTTTTGTCTTCTATGATTGGCAATCAAACTGAGAAATGCAGTTTACAGTTAGCAGATAGGGACCTTAATTTATAAGAATGCCAAGATCTTCCTGACCACTTCCACAGACAATAGTACCCCTGTTGAAATATACACTCATTACATTTTAACAACATATCTGAATACCATCTCCTCACCTGTCTTTCAATCCATTATTCTACTTTGATTCTGTTAGTGTACACAACTGGCACCAACTCAATTTAGCTCATGTCTGTCAGGATTTTTCTCTTAAAGAGAATCTCACAGATACCAGCTGTTTGGTCTGAGAAAATGAAATTACTCTATAACAACCATTTTTAATGCATTAATAGTAAATGATTAAATTACCTTAGAGCTTCTTAGTGTCCTTTATTCCACAGCAATATGCTTTAAAATTAAATTTTTGCCCTCTTTTTAAATGATTTTACAAAGACAAAGTATCAAAACTATTAGGTCATAAGTAATACAAATATTTCACCGAAACTACAACTAATATGTGACAGTTAAGAATAAATTTGGAAAACACTAGTATATCTTACTTTTTGCACAGCTATGACAATGTACACATTGGATTAAAGAGTAAATTGGAACACCAATAATTGAGGGATTGAAAATGCATTTACATTACATAATGTTCCAGCAAGGAAATAATGTGATGGAGACATCTAAAATATATAGTGTTTATGGTTAAGGAATCTAACTGGCAAGTATGAAATTGGTACTCAAAGTTTAATTCTGGAGAAACATTGTACCCAAACTGAGGCAGTCTGTGATGATGATACTCTAAAGTCATTAGTGGAAAGCAATCCACAGAAAAGTACTTGGGGAATTAGCAAAGATGTTAAATACATCATAATCTACTATATGCCAGTGCTTAGAAAAGATATGGAAAGTCAACAAGCTGGGTGATTTGATTCCACACAGAAACAGATGTTTATCCATAGTGATAAGTCTTCTTTCACAAGAGAGAAAAACCTGTTTCTTAAATATATCATAACAGGTGATTAAAAATGGGTTATAAATGACAATGTTTAACACAAAAGGCAATGGATTGACAAGGATAAATATTTACAACTGACCCCAAAAGCCTAACTCCATAAAAGACAAGTAATATTGTTCATATGGTTGGTTCATTGGGATATTATTCATATATAGTTCTAAAAATGCAATGAAATGCTAAATGTACATTTATGTCCAGCAGCTGCAATATGTCCATAAGAGTTCGACTGGGAAAACTTTCAGTAATGTAAACTAGAATCAAGAATTCATTGAAAATTTATTCACATCAAAACCTTTAGAATGTTACTCAAAAAGTTTTGAAGAGCTTCCTAATAAGTGGCAAGTAGTCATTCTGAATAATAGTGAATATATAATTGAAAATGCAATTGTACTTTATTTTTTTTTAAAATATAGTTGATAAACAAAAACAGAAATTATTTATAACTAGACCCTATATATAAAACAGAGAACAAAATTTCTTTTGAAAATCGATTCCTCAAACTGGACTCACAGAACATTAAAAATAATGTCATATACTTGAATACCCAAAATAAATCAAAAACTATAATTATATCAATTGATCACAGTATGAATTAATACTATTTCTTAAAATGAAACACGGCACATTTAGCCCTCAAGAAAGGAAATTTAAAAATACTTTTCTTTAATTTTTCATTAATAAATTTTACTTCTGTTCACATTAAGTAAAATCCGAATTTTCTCTCTTAAAATGTATTCCTTATTATTTGTTTCTTTTGAATTCTCTTAGTGAAAAATATTTTATTTCATAAAGTGCATGAATGCTTTCAAAGTAAAACGTGAAATTTCTGTTTTTCTAAAAAATAGCTTCAGTTTTTGTTTGTTGTGTTTTAAAACTATTGACTGGCTTTATATAATGTATATTATATGGCCTGACGATTGTGTTTAGCATGAAACAGACTGTTGCCTCTAGATGTTGACTTCAATGCCCACTTTTATATTTACATATGCTCTATTCCTGATATTGAGCACTTTAACCCATAAATATAGCATATCTTAAAAGTATATTTTATTATATAATCTATATTATAAATATCTATGATTTGTTATCTGATTACTAAGTTTTGCTATGATTATGAGAATATCTACTTTTAAGTCACAAACTGTTAATCCTGTATCCCTGTGTTTAATGCACTAATGTTACTATTCTGGGACAGTAAATTTGCTCCTAAAATTTGTTTTAGAAAACAAACTAAGACTTGTTTTAGAAAATAATTTTTATGTAAAAGATTCTAAAAATACAATAATAATAAGTGAAAAAATATAAATAAATGAAAAAGTATATGTAAAATATATATAATTTGGGGAAAATTAAAGTCCTCGTAAGCTTACATAAATTAAAAAAAAAATTTCATCACATTATTTTTTTGTAATTATAGTAAACGGGCAAATATGTGCAACTTCAAATTTGAAATTTCTAATTTAGAATTTCTGGCATACCACACATTATTATGGAAGTATTTCATTTAATATAAGACATTATTTACAAAGTATTACCAAATTATTCTTATTATAGTAAGGCAAATATGTATGAAGTCACATTCCATCAGTTCTGCTATCAGAATTTTAACTCATTTTTATAGAAATGCACTTGCAAACACACTGTCTATTCATAATATTGATTAATTTTATTTCTATTTATGGTTAATGAATATTGTGTAAAACAAAATAAAATTGACTAACAAAATTTAGAAATGGTTTTAATGATTTTGTTTCACCTTGACAGCATCAGGCTTCCTTGTTATATAAATCTATTTATAACTAAATATTATACTACTGATTGAAATCATTATTATAAGTGGTTAAAGAAAAATAAATATAAGATAGTCACATCACAACTAATTGGATTTTCTTGTTTTATGACAACAAAGTACTAGGGAGTTATATTCATCACTCTCAGCCATGCTAATCACATTTACCTGGGCCATATATAGATTTTTCCTGACTAACATTTTCTTAATCATTAATCAAGGTAGCTACTAGAACATAGGTTTAATCTAGTAATTTAATATGTACATTATGTAAGATACTAAATCTTGTGTTCATTAATACTAATACTAAGTTCGATTTTTATACATTGAATTTATCAGGATAATGTAACATTTGTCTTGTGTTGATGGATGTAAAAGAATGAATAATCAACATTTTATATACTTACTAAGATTTGATAATGTGGATGATTTTCAAAGAAATATGCCTTTTTACATCAATGATTGTAAACTGTTTCAATGAGACACACAGAATAAACATATATATAGATAAATTGAAAGGAAAAGTATAAAATATGTAAGCCCTTAATTTACATCAGACAATCTTTAGTATTTCTTTTTTTCTCAATGACTCAAATAAAAAAAGGAAATTTATAAAAATCTTAATATAACATCCATATGCTAATTAATGTCTTCAGATGTTTCATACATCTTAAATACTTTTGATATTTACATCAAGTGCTATCAATTCTTTTACAAAATAAAAATTATGCATCTGTTATTGACATTGCTTACCCACAAGTATCTATCTGTTTAAATAACTTTCTCAAACCAATCTCACTTTCTCAAACTGTTTACAATTGTTTCATATCATTTTACTTGCACTTTGATATTAGTCTAAAGTACTGACAAAAGATTTTGGAAAGAATATTAACTCCCAAAATATAAACACTAATTAACAACTAGCTTTTAGTGAGAGAGTCATATTCAGGATTTATTTATTTTAACCTGTTTATATTAAATTACATAGAACTGTTTATATCTATCAGTCAACCTCTTTATTAATAAGCTTCCATTACCACGTTGTTCATCTCTTGGTTTATTTATCTCTATTCATATCTGTCGAAACTTGACTAATGCATGGAATAATAATGCAACACAAAATGTACTTAGAACAAAATGTATTGAACAAGAAAGTGTACACAATATTTACATATAGTCTTTTGTATATTCCTGGTAAGACTGTTCCTGGAAAATGTGTTGACTGAGTCGCAGTCGGGCAGAGTCTCTGGTTGAATCTCTTGATTCCTTCCTCTCTTCCCGGTACCAACCATATTTATATGGTCGGTACTCCACTATGCAAATTAGGTGGATCCTACCACAACAATATCAAAGACAGGTAAAACAATAAATTAATCTGAAAGTTTTATTGAAAAACATCTTCTATTATAACTTGCAAATAGTTTCTGATTACTTCTCATTCTTCTGAACAAAGCTTAGTGAATTTTTTAAAATTTTGTTACTCTCATCTCTCCTAGTGTAAAAGTCTGCCATATATTTTGTCATCAATGAAAATAAATGCTGTCTTGGTTTAAAAGCATATTTTAGTTTACTTAACTGCAAAGTTAAGTATATTACAGCCATGGCAAGTAAAATTGAACCAAAGACACAATAAAAAAATACTTATAAATCTCTCACTCATTCTCAGACAGTTAATCTAACACTCATTTCACACATATATCATATTTCCCATTTTTTTATCTATCTCAATCAGTTTATTTATTAAAATTTCTGTTTTAATACTGTCTTTTTCAGTTAGTTTCTTTCAGAGACTATTAAACACCATTTCATTTTTTCAGAGAATTTTAAGAACCATTTCATTTTTTCCATACTCATCAGTTGATATCTAGCCACTGAGATCAGTCTGTTTCTACCAACTTCAGAGTATTTATCATAATCTTCAGCACAAGTACTAGATAGATCTGAAGAGACTTAGATAAACAATGAACAGCTTAGGGTAGATAGATAGATAGATAGATAGATAGATAATAAACAGATTGAAATAGACAATGAACAAATAGAGATAAATGAATTAGACAATTAACAGATTGAGATTGATAGACAATGAACACATTGAGATACATAGATAATGAATGGATTGAGACACATGGACAATGAACAGATTGAAATAGATGGATAGATAGATAATGAACAATTAGATAGATAGATAGATAGGTAGGTAGGTACGTACATAGGTAGAAAGATAGATAGATAGATAGATAGAGAAGAGTTTCAGATAGTGTTATAACACACTTCGTAGCGCTTATAATATAAGTAATGCTTCAACAACTTGCCATGATGCTGTATGACAGTCTGAAGACTGACTCCAACTGGTTTCTTCCCTCTAAGCTGGAATTCTTTATTTGTAGTTATGGACTAGTTCATATAGTCACTGGGGGTATAACATTTATTGCTACATCCCCCCCTTTTGAGATTAATACTTTTTATAAATATTTTAATTTTATTAGTATTAGTATCTCCCCCTCCTCTTTCTGGATAATTCACCAATGTACTTGACTCTGTCGAGATTCTGTCTTGAATCCAATTCCATTTCTTCAGTATGCTTTCTTTTTCTAGAACTTGTCCTTGTAGGTCCCACAACCTGCTGTGGTGTTGGCACATTGAAAACATCATATAGCATTTTTATTAGTTCTTTCAATGTTTCACGTCCATATTTCTTTGCCATCCTTATATGCTCTAAAGTACACGTTATTGCTTACTTTGAAAATTTTGATGTCATTTTTGTTATGTATTCATGTTTTTCAACTTGGTAATAACTTGTCAAACACTGATTTTACTTTTCTAGCAAAGATTAATTCCACTGGCAATATGCCTGATGGTGAATTTGGGTTAGATGTTACATGGTAAACTCTCAGAAAATGTTGCTTCCTCATTTACTTTCTGAAGATTTGCTTTCTTCAATGCTCTTTTGAACATTCCCACAAACTTCTCTGCTTGTCCATTCAACCTTGGGTGTTACAGCAGGGTCGTAATATACTCAAAGGAGAATATTCTACAAAATTCTTTACCATGAATTACATTCCATTATCAGAGACTATAGAATCTGATATCTCATTTCTCACAAACAATTCATGCAAGAAATTGACTGTCACTGAAGATATTGGATTTTTGCACTTATAAATTTCTGGCCATTTAGTGAAACCATCAACTACCACAAAATAATGTGATCCATTCATAGGGCTTACAGAATCTATATGCAGTTTTGACTATGATGTGTCTGTCTTTGGCCAAGATTCTATCTTTGTAATAGGTACTTTCGTTGCAAGCTTTCACTATTTTGTCAATATCTTTGTCCATTCTGGTTCAGTACACAAAACTTCTCATCAAAGATTTTAATTTTTGAAATCCCAGGATGTTCGCTATGAAAATCCTTCAATATTCACTTCTGTAACACACTCGGTAATACATTTGACCAAACATTACTACACTGTTGCATAGCAAATAAGCATTTAGTTCTGGATTTTATTCTTTGTTAATTTCTTTCAATTGCTTTTTTTATTTTTGCAATTCATATGTCATTTTCCACTTTTTCTTTTATTTCTTCCAGTTGCCCAAAATGTTTTTTATTTCCATTTCACTTTTTAGTTCTACAATGACTATGTCCTCAAATGGTTCTGCATTTTCAGGTATTAATCTTGATAGTCTATCTGCATATCCTAATTTTTTAGACAGATGGTACTCCATTGAAAAATCATAGTTTAATAAGATGGTACCCCAATGTTGTAGCCTATAAGCTGCATGTGTAGGTATTCCTTTTTTTGAACCATATATTGTTAATAGAGGCAAGTAGTCTGTTTTCAACGTAAAATTTCTTCCATGAATAAATTTATGAATTTTCTTCACAGCAAGTATAATTGCCAGAACCTCTTTTTCTATCTTGCTGGTAAAAGCAATCATGAAGCATGAACAAAGGCTTTCATTTTACTGCCATCATTTGTGTAAAATCATTGCTCTAATACTGTACTCACTAGCATCTGACACCATTACAATTTCTGCTTTTGGATCTTAGTGTGCTAATGATAAATCAGATGTAAGTCTTTTTTATTTTGTCAAAAACATTTTGACAGTCATCATTCCAGTTACACTTTAATCCTTTTTGAAATAGATTGTTCAGTGGAGATCTCAAATTATGCATATTATGTACATATATTTTTTGATAGTAATTAGCCATGTCCTAGAAAAACTTGTAATGTAATGTTTGTTAGTGAAGGCACATTTTTAATTGCACTTGCCTTCAACAGATCTGGTTGATGACCATTTTTACCAAATTTAATTTTAAGCAAAAACAATCTGCATTTTTATTCACTGTGCTGTATTCTCTCAGTTTTTCCATAATTGTTTTCACATACTCAGCAAGTTGTTCTTTAGATACACTTTTGATTAAAATGTCATCCACAAGCATGGTATTCTAGCTTGTTAAACAATAGCTGGTGCCACCTTTATACCAAAAGGAAGGCAGTTAAGCTTATACAATCCTCTGTGCATATTTATGGTCACTAATTCTGAACATTCATTTTCAATCTGAATTTGTAAATACACTTCAGAGAGATCCAGCTTTGAAAATATTCTCCCATTGTTTAACTTTAAAAAAATTTCCTCTGGACTTAGTAATCAGTAGTTATGTGTTTCTAAATAATTGTTTAATCCTGTTAAGAAATTCACGAAAAAGATGAAATTTATTATTTTTTTTCTATACATACACTGCTGGTGTAGCACATTTTGAATGGTTAATTTTTTTCTGTTACACCAATACTTTCAAGTCTGTCTAACTCTGTTGATTTGTTCCAATGCTGTGAATAGTATACTCCATTTCAGGTTAAATACTGGTGTTGAACCTTTTTACTTGAAAATCCACCTTGAATTTTGAACACAGACCCAGTTCATTTGACAGAACATCTGGAAAACATTTTTTAATTCTTAAGATTTTTGCTCTGACTTTTTAAATTGGCTGTTTGTCCACTTACATTTTAATAAATGTTTATCAGCATATCCCAAAGATAAATAGATCCATCCAGTCAGTACTGAATAAATTTGTAGAATTTTTTAATACATAAGCTTTAGTTTTTACATGCTTATTATGGAATGAGACATTACAAGTCATTTCTCAAAAAAAAATAATTTCTCACCAAAAACTGAAATTGCAATTTTGGAATTTCTTTTTAATAAAGCTTTCCAATTTCCTTCCAGGTGGATTTACTGATTATTGAAGTATCACTCCCAATGTCCAGTAGCATTTTCACACCCACATTATTTATTTTCACATTCGCAAATTTCCTTTAGTTTCTCTGACCATTTTTTCCATCACAATACTGTCTATGTATTTCTTCCTGGTTTGGTTTTGCAGTATAATTTTTATATGTTCTTGTTTACCACACTTGTAATATTCTGCCTTTTTAAATGGACAGTATTTTCCATGATGTAATTCACAACATCTGAAACAAGGATTTAGGAGTTCACTGCTGTCCTGGCTAATGTCACCAGGTCCCATACTATTAAAATGGTTTGTAAGAAACAATAAAACAGATCCTTATGTGGACCAAGTTGAACTCCTCAACAGTAATCTGACATATGCCAACATAAGATATTCAGATGGAAGAGAGTCTACTCTATTTGTTTGCGATTTGACACCCTGCCTTGAAATGGAGTTAATCCCTGAGCCCCCAATTGCGGAACAAGGAGTACCTCAATTGTTCCTATACCAGAGGAGAGCACAACACATAATAGATCTATTGTTGAGGTCCAACTGATAAGAAGATACAGACAGATGACAAGACCCCCAAATTGTTATGGATGGTGATGCCACAATTTTTCAAGGAGCAAAGAATGTGGTATCTTTCGCTCATGTTGTATGAGCAATAGACTCACCTATGTGGGGCTATATAATCTGTGACTTACCTCCTTTACTCCTGTTCTGAGTTTTCTTTTACTTATCACAATAGATACATAGATAGATAATAAACAGACTGTGAAAGATAGGTTGTCATATATAGATTGGTAAAGAGTGAGAGATAATAAATAAACTCTACTAGATAGGTAATGAATGGACTGTGATAGAGAGATAGAGAGATACTGAATTGATTAATAGATATATATATATCATTAGATAATGAACTGACAGATAAGGAACAGACTGGTAGATAGGTAGTTAATGAACTAACTGATAATGAAGAAACTGTGGTAGATAGCTTGACAAATTTATAATGAACAGACTGTGATAGATAGCTAGATAGATAATGAACAGACTATGATTAATAAATAAATATATAGATTATGCATCAACTACATCAGATAGATATTGTGTTAACAGTGATAGATAATGAACAGACTGTGATAGATCATGAGCAAACAGACATATAGATAGATAGATAGATAGATAGATAGGTGGATAATGAAAAGACAGAGATTGATAGATAGATGGATAAAGAACAGATTGTTATGGATAGATAGTTAACAGACTAAGAAAGAAAGAAGCTGTAATGGAGAAAGAATAAGAAAGGCATTTGAACAAAATGAAATGAATAGATAAATAAATTAAGGTCAACATCTAAAGTAGTTTAATGTAATTCAGTACTAATCCATGCTTTTGAAAAATGCCACATATTCCCTAAAACCTATTTTGCAGAAAATGTATACAGATGATGTCAGAAATAAAAGAAGGTTACTTTATAGTGGATATATGAAAATAGTTGTGCAGTATTTATGTCTGTGTGCTTGCTTGTCTGTTATATTGTGATGATGTGTGCATGTGCATTTGAATGTTTGTCACTATTGGCATGTGTGTGGGGGGTGTATATACCTACCTGATTTTGCTGTCTTTCCACCAGAAGCTGAGAAGAAACACTTTTTCCTCCCCACTTCTAATATAACCAATTACTTCTTTCTTTTTTTTTTTCAACAGCACCAACATTATTATAAAATGGGAAACAGGAGGGGTGTTGTTTGACCAGTATATTTTGATGTTAACAGGGTCACCTGACATCCACTTTAGATGTTTGAAAAGCATAACAACTTACATGAAGAAAGGGATTGGGTCATGATGGGCCAAGGAATATTTCACAACCACTAAATTTCTTATTGGTAAAGAAAAAATATCTCAAGTACAAAAAAGTTAGAAAGATGAAATATGAGGATATATTAAATGATCAGAACATTAAAATAGATAGGGGCAAATTGAAAAATATAGATAAAAGGAAATATGTATAACCAGGAGCAAAAAGACAAGAGAAATATCTTTTCAGTCTACAATTGATACAAGTGTAAATGCAAACTAGATAGAAATGAACACAGAAAACAAAGAGCTTATTTTGACAATGAACAAAGTAGGTGAAGCATCTTTGTCTTTCTTTCAGTTGGTGATTGTCTGAGTCACATTGGATCATTTTCATTTTCTATTTAGCTTTGACAAACAACAAATTGAAGCGGATATGTGAGCTTGTCTTTTTGTTTGAATTTATTGTTCAAGTAGAAGAAGCCATTATTGTTTGGGGATCAAATATTATAGCAGGTCAAATAGAATTTGTAATTTCAAACTTGACAAAACCAGTTTGAGCCAGCAAAGAAAGTCAGTTATTCCTGACATTTGAGTAGAAGCACTGACAATTTCAATGTTGATTAGAGGAAAGAGAAAAATGCTTTAGTTTAAATTTAGATTAATACCCAAACACAAAAGTGATTAAACTCTTCCACTTCTCTTGTGTGTGTGGGTGGGTGTATGTGTGTATGTGTGTGCAAATCTAAAAAAGGACATTTGGTATATTAGATTGTAATAAGTTAACTATAAAATATAGTTTCAACTCATGCTATATTTACATATTAACCCATGCACAATATCAGGGATAGAGCATATGTAAATATAAAAATATAAATATGAAAGTGGACATTGAAGTCAACATCCAGCAGCAACAGATTGTTTCATGCTTATACACAATCATGCATTGTGTTTTTGCTTGACTATATAAACAGGTCAGTGATTCATTATGAGTAGTCTATTGAATTGTTCTAATGGTTATTTTGGTTAGTAACAGTTATGTTTTGAATTATTTTAGGGGCTATTGGGTGGAAATTGTTATGGGTCCAGATGGAGTTTTTTAGCTATTTATAGTGTTGTTTGTTAACTTTTTTATTGTTGATTATGTTATTGTCAGTTGCCATTACATTTACTTGTGTCTGTGTACATTTGTGGCTTGTTAATTTGTTTATTATTTAATTTATTTAGTTATTTATTTGTTTAGATTAAATTGTTTTACTTATTTTTATAAACAAATTAATGTTAAAACAGTAGACGACAAGCAATGATCACTGACCTGTATATATAAATAGTCAAGCAAAAATACAAGACATGATCATGTATAAGCATAGAACTGGGTGTTGACTTAAATGTCCACTATTATATATGAAGAAATATAGTTTTAAGGTGTGCTATATTTATGGGATAAAGTGCTCAATAACAGAGATAGAGTGTATGTAAATATAGAAGTGAACATTGAAGTCAACACTTAGAGGTGACAGGCAGTTTCATGCTAGACACAATCATTAAGCAGCCTGATGATTGTGTCTAGCATGAAACAGCCTGTCGCCTCTGATATATATATATATATATATATATATATATATATAACTGAAATCAATACACCATTTAATGGATTCACTGTTTCTTTGGCAACATTCATCATTAAAAAGTCTGGATTACAATATTTTGGGTTTGATTTTCAGTAAAATTGTCAGATTACCCAGTGAGGAAAGGGGTAATTCACTATCTCCATCCTGATCCAAATACCTTTGCCTAATGCCAGTTGCACTGAAAACAGAATAAAAATGGTCAAAAAAAGACCTTTAGTAGACCAGTATAAGTACCAGCATACTTACAGCTACAGTTTGGACACAGAGGAAGAGTTGACTGAAATGAAAAGGAATTAAAGTTTGATTTCTCTCCAAGTGGCTGCACCATCCTGTCCATAAAAGGAGTTGAGAATTAAACTAGCATTACAGGATGTGAAAGAAATACCTCTAACATCTTAAAGGTTGACTAAATGATCCAAGTAACTGCTATTAAATAAAATTATTTCACTGTTGCATAAATAAAGGGCTAGTTTTTATTCATTTGGTTTTAAAAATAACATCATCCAAATAGTGGCCTCTATTTGCCATACACTGTTGTAGATAATTTCTAATGTTTTCCATCACCAGAAAAGTCATTTCTAGTAGTATTTCTACCACCTTTTGGAAAATAAAATTCTTCAATGGTTGCTGATCAATGTTTGTAGACCTCAGCATTCAAGCAACCCCAGAGAAAATAATCCCTGGGGGTGAGACCAGGAAAGTGTGCAGGCCATCCAATGTTCACTGTGTAAGGTAATCAAATGTCCTGGAAGCACCTCTCTCAAAGCTTCCATTGATCTTCTCTGTGTGTGTGCAGTGTTTCTATCCTGTTGAAATCACATATCCAGTTTTGGTTCCAGAAAGGTCTGCAGTATCTCCACATACTAGCTAGTTATTACTGTAACAGATTGTTCTCCTTCTTCAAAAACATAAGTGTCCCATATACCAAATTTCACAACTGTTCCCCACTCATTGACTGTGTAGAAGTCTTTCATGAAGCTGTCTAGGGTTATTTTCACCCAGTAGTGAAAATTTTGCTTATTGGCACAGCCAGAGAGATGAGAGTGAGAAGAACAGCATTTGCAGGAACATTTTGAAGGATATTGTTAGAATATGACATGTAATTTTCCCAGTTGCATTCTTGCAATTTCTAGGCAACCATTAATTTGTATGGATGGAATTTCAGATCAGTGTGTGAAATTCTTCCGACTGCTTGATCAGACAATCTCAAAGCAGAAGTATGTTTATGGACTGAAGGATATTGCAGTACAAACTGTCTCACAGTGCTTTAAGGTCTTCCAAGTGGCTTTCTTTTAAGTGCTGAACATGTGACCCTGAAATTTTCAACCCATAGCAGTATCTATTTTCTATCTGCAACATCATTTTGATGAAACTTGAAATGAGCACAAAAAGTTCTCTGTGTTGCAATTACAGATTCACCAGTCTTAAAAAAAATAATGCACAGCAAATGCACAGTATGCACTGGTCCAAGACATGATGGTAACTGATGGTATCTGAAAAAAATGGTAAGACATTAGTTAGATGAAGTTCACTAGCACTACATAGGTGACGATTTAAAATATGGGAGGTATTTCTGCCACACCCTGTATATATATTGTTTTCATGTTTCTGACTAAACTCTATGTTGCAACATACATACCAATGATGATGAACTAATAACTATCCAACATATTGAGATACACACACACACACACACACATCTGGAAGTCACAAAAAAATTACATACTCAATTTACATTGGTTCCATACTTTGGTTCCATGAAAAAATGTTCTTGTTCCTGATTGGTCAGTTAGTTTTTAGACTTTGACTTATATATTTTGTACTTATTGTTATTTATTTTGTGCATTTAGCAAGAAAAGAAGCCTGACAAGTGCTAGAAAGGATAAGAGTAAGACAAAATGATTGCAGTTTCAACACACTGAGGCTGTTACAGCTTTATTTAGCTACTTACTGTAGATAATGACTGTACATTTCCACAGTGATAAATGCTAAAGACCTGGCACTATTCTTAGTTATATGTGTAGAGTAATTAGCCATGGTTAAGTGTAATTGGCAAAATTCTCAACAAATGGAATTGACAAAGTTCTCAATAAACAATAAGAAAAGGAGGAAAAAAACAGGACAAAATAACAGTAAGTGAACAATAGATATGCACGTCAAAACTAGTCAAATCAACAGTAATAATGCATAGAAGTTCACAAAGTAAGAATTGTCTTCACGTACAAAAGTAATTCAGTTAAGTGATTATAGTGCTTTAACTTCAAGAGAAAAAAGAAAAATATAGCAGATGTGACTGAGAATTGGTCTATTTTTATTGGTTAAGAAGAAATCCCAGCATGCATCTATAGATTTTGTCTATAAATTTGTGAGGGGGATGTTCTAAGCAGTTATTCCTATGATTGGAATTTTGTTTTGTTAAATTTTACCCAACCAGTTATAACAGAGTTGTGTTTACATGAAGGGTTTTGTTGTTCTGGAATGGTAGAAACATTTCAATTTTTTTTTATTTTTATTTTTTTTTTCTACACATTCACACTGTATTTTTCACCCAGTTAATTTACTTTTCTGCCATGTTTAGGCTATAGGAAGAAACATCACCTTATGTGCCAACACTTCTTATATGATCAAACATGGACTCTACAAAACCTTAGAAAATTTTCTTGTAGATCTGTTGAGAGAATGTTAGCAAAATGTCATTAACTCTAATCACCCACCATCTGTGATCCAACATATTCCATCATCTGTTGAATGTTGTATTAACCAACACTCCTCTAACATATCCAAGAAACATAAAACAGTGTATAATAAAGTTCTTAGTGATAGTGGGTACAGATCTTCTGAAATTAAGTTTGTAGAAGATTATGTTTGTTCCAGAAACAAAAACAGAAACAGGAAGATCATATGGTATACATCTCCATTCAATCAATTACTTCATACTATGTTGGAACACAAGTTTCTTAACTTAATTGATAAACATTTTCCTATAAGTAATTCATTAAGTAAAATTTTCAATAGAAATACTCTAAAAATTAGTTATAGTTGTACTAATAATTTAGAGAAAATAATTAAATCACATAACAATAAAACATTGAAATTATATAACAATAATAACTGTAATGCTAGTACTAATTCTAATTTGTCTTGTATAACTAACCTATGTAATTTTAGGAATCCTGACCAATGTCCTTTATCTAACAAGGGCTTAATAAAATCCCTTGTGTATATGTGTTCTATTTCATCAATTGTAAATCTCAGGAGTGTTAAAATATATATTGTTAGCAAAATTAATACTTTTAAAATACATTTGTAAAATCATCTTTCATCCTTTATTAATGCTGACAAACAAAATATGACTTCGCTTTCTAAATATTTTTGGAAATTGAAAGAGGAAAACAAAACACCTAAAGTTAAATGGAAAATTCTCAAACAAGCCAGAACCTGTAGATCCATGATGGAACCATGTTTCTTTTGTCTACAGGAGAAAATGCAGATACTCTTGAATAGTGATCAATTATTAAATCAGAGATTTGAAACTACTGTAAATTGTAGGCACATTAAAGAATTAACCTTACAATCTTGCTAAACTTTATAACTTAATAATCACTTCTCTTATGTTATATTACCTTTATATAAACATTTTAATGTTATCCTTAGTGGTTTATTCTAGATTTAGGTATTAAATAGGTCAGTATTCGTAAATTACTGGTAGTAAGGTTTGCTATGGATTGGCTTATAATTATTTTACTGGTGATGTCATTCAATAATAGTTTTTAATTTAAAATAATTATATAAAAGTCTTATAAATATTTTAAAATTTATTTTGTATTCTAATTTATATTGTAAGGTTGGTATAGTTAAGTAGTTGTTTTGTTGTATATTTTTTCTTAAAGTGTCTTTTATTTACATACTATGTTTAATTTTGTTTAAATATGTGGTTTCATTCAAAATGCCATAAAGTTTGGAATGCTACAATGTATCTAAAATATGTTTTATCCTGTTATGTTATATCTCTGTTTAATTTTGAATTCTCCATCTTCATATGTCTTAATTGGCTAAACTGGTATCAACAACTTCTTTTTCTTTGTATCTGTAAAATTTGGATATATTTCTCCTCTTCTTTTTCATTATCATTTCTTTTCCTTCTCTTTGTAGTAGGGTTGATTTGTTATGCTTTCTTATGCCTTTCTTTTCTTTCCTCTTTCTATTGATTTCTTATTCTCTTTTTCTTTTTTTTTACTTTAATATACTTTTTTCTTTCTTTTCCTTTTATGGAAAATTTTTTTATATATTTGTTTCTTTGCCTTCGATGGAAAATTTTCAAAAATGTAAAAAGAAGTGATATTTCATATGTTGTATCTTTAAATAAAATTTGTCTATATTTCTGAGATGAGGTATTATGTACACTATTTACATTATTTGGACTATATATTTTATTAAATAAAATCGTTTATTACCACCAATGTTAAACACCTGATGAGATGTCTAAATTAGACATTGAAATAAATATTCATTTGTACAGTTATATATATATATATATATATATATATATATATATATATATATATATATATATATAAGGCCACTGGGGGCTTATTGGAAGTGATGCAAGTGGGAAAACTAGTTTTTTCCAGATTTCTGTTTAGGGCTATATGGGGTTTGCTTATTTTATTTTTAATTATTTAAAAATTGTTTTTTTTTTATTTTATTTTTTGTGTACTTTTTAGTTCTAAAATTTGGTACTTGAGAGAAAAGAGTATTCATTGTTTAGAGTTATGATATTGTCATAGGTGGCATAGTAAGATTTTGTTTTTGTTTCAGTATTTGGAAATGATTTCTGATATTTTGTTTAGGTGTTTATGCTATTCTGAAAGCTAATTATTTTTTTTTCTTCCTCTCCAGAAAGGTTAAAATGCTTTGAGGTGGCATTGTAAGCTGGAGATACTTTTCTTATTTTCTATTATTTTTGCTGTATTATGAGGTTCCATATTTGTTTTGAGAGTGTTTTGCTATTTGTATATTTTTCTTGTTGAATGATGTGTATCAATGAACTTTGAAACTATATTTTTATCAATATAGTTAGCATAAAAATTCACTGACACTAATAGAATCAGATAGAATAATTACATTTATAGAAGAGTTGCATGGTATGTAGTACTGATAAATTTATAGTGACCAAAATTGTTTTAAAAAATTGCCATTAAACTGATTGATATGCATTTTCAACAACAAAATACAGAGCATAAAACAAAGTCTAGTAATAATGTTATTTTACAGTCTCTGATTAGAAAAAAAAAACAGAAATATCTTTCTCTTTTTTATTAAGCAACAAAATTTTCTAATCTTTAAATCTTTATTTACTATTTGGAATCCATAAACTTGTTTATGATTAGAGTAAATATCAGAAAATAAGTGTATGTGTGTGTTACTAGTCATTTTAATGTTTTATGTTAACAGGACAAGACAATATTTTTTTCAGTTCCTTTGCTTTTGAATGCCCACATTGAGTCTGTTTTTATTTCTAGAGAAAAACAATTTTGAAACATTTTTCAAATGTTTTGAGAGAATCTGGAACAAGAGTATGACTTTTTCTTAAAATCAACAACTGCTGACTTTCAATAAAATTCTCCAGCAAGTCATGTAACATTCAAAACTCTTGAAAGAGTACAATGTTGCTGTTGTTTTTTAATATTTTGTCCATATGCAGAAAAGTAAGAAAAAAGAAAGAAGGTGCTTTTAAGCATTCATCATTATTCCCAGAAGAATTCAGCTCCAGATATGCTAAAGAAATTGGTTTTAGGATTGAACATTATTGCTGATCAGATGCTTTGAAATCAATATCTTGGGGAATAAGAAATCCTATTTTGAATTTGTCATTCAATTCTGTAAAGTTTATGAATTCTTATGATTTCTAAAAATGGCTCACACTGTTAGAATTAATAAATGTGCTTGATCAAAAAATGATTTTGTAGCTTGTATTTATTTATGTTAACTCATATTTCAAATGGCTTTTAAAAAGAAGCAATGATAATCTTACCAAGGTAGTAAAAATACTTTGTCAAAAGCTTATTCATTATTTCCATGCTGTTTACTAACAGTCATAGAAGTTATAAGGAAAATCAATTGAAATTAAGATGAAAGAAATACCAATAAAAAAAAATAAAATCAATAAATTTTTGCCAATACATTTTAATAATTTACACTATTTACATCATTCAAACTGTTGTCCTCATGTTTATTGTCATATTCACAACATTTCAGCCATTGCATACTCCAGCCTTCTTCAGGTGATATTTGTTGGAATTTCAAACCAAACCCTTTATTTAGTTCATGGGGGTAGATTGTTCTAATTCCACATGCCATATCTTTTTTGGATATCTTAGTTTCAGTTAATTGCCTTTAGTAACTCAATTCTCCAAGTTTTTGTTCCCTCCGCTATATCTTTGGGTCAAGTCACTTTTTAGATTACTTCAACCAACATTTTTATCCACTGAACCATGTGTCCTTGGGAACATCAGTGAGGGAATTTTGGGGACTTACAAACCTAATGTTTCAGTAACATTTTTTACCAGAGCTCATATTACAATTTTTTGTTATTGTTGTTTTTCTCTAGCTCTCTATATTATTGGTTCCCATATTGTATTCATGTCTATTTTTGTGGCCTAGCATATGTGCTGATTCCTTAAGTTTTCCTATTTTCCGATGATCTTCTCTGTCTATTATTTCAACTTCATCTCACAGAGGGTGATGATCTCACTTTTCTCTCTATATATGGTCAGCCATGCCCGATTTGTCTATTTCTTCTTGTGTTATGGCTTTACAGCATTCCTGCAGTCTTACCTTATGGGGGTGGCTTGTTTCTCCTTTATGTTTCTTGTCACATCTGCATGGGATGGCATACACACAGACCTTAATCATGTTCTCCTCTATGAGTGGTCTTACTCAGAAGAGATGTCTGCATAGTGTTGAACCACTCCTGATGTTATATGGACCACAGATCTTTTGTATCTTTTCTGATAAACTCTTCACATAGGGTAGGCAGACCAATCCTGTTTTCTGAGTGTTGTTATCATCTTCCAGTTTGTGGAGGCTGCTGTCATGTACCCAGGGTACTGCATATAATGACTATTTCTTGTTCATATGTCTCTGGGTTGCCACATGACTTTTGCTTGATGTTTTAGGCAGTGGATGTTCTCTTTCTTTACACTGTATGGGTGATGGTAGTCAATATTGAGGTATTGTCTGGTGAATGTTGGCTTGTAGTATACAGATATCTGCTCTGTTCAAGATATTAGTACATCCAGGAATGCTAGTTTGGAGTTGTTTTCTTTTCCATTGTGAACTCTGGACCTCTTCGTCTACATATCTCAGCCATAGAGTTGGTCTTAGTGATGTTCATTCTAATGCCATTTCCTCAAAGTATTCTATGTATATGTTAACCATTGCTGGTGATAATGGTGAGCCCATTGCCAAGTCTTCATCCTGTCAATATATGTCTGATACCATTCCAAAGTATGTTGTTTCTGTACAGAGTCAGCATCTCCATCAGGTTATCTATCGGTATGCTGATAGATTCTCCTAGTCCAAGGCCAGTGTGTCCCTAACTACTGATAGTACCTCCTATACACTTTGGTGAACAAACTCATCATGTCTAAGCTTGCCATCTGGTTTGAGACATTAAGTTTATATGTCCCAAGGAAGTCCCAAGTACACATAGCCCACTGGATAAAAGCATTGTTTGAAGTAATCCAGAAAGTCATTTGATCCAAAAAGTTGTGAGTTCAATACCTGGCCAAGTTGGAGAGTTGAGTTACTAAATGGAAACTGAGATATCCAAAAAAAGGCATGGAACATGGAATGAGAACATGGACTAAATAAAGGGTTCAGTTTGAAATTCCAATGTATATTGCCTGAAGAAGATCCACCTAACTTCCTGTTTTGTCACTTTAAGTAATGTTTGTCTTTTTAATATCCCTTCTGTTTTCTGTTCAGCCATATATATTCTTTGTTAAGTAGATTACTTGCTGTTTCCCTCTGCCTCTCTTACTTTCATATGTCCTGTGAGTGTTAAATTCTCCAATTTTCCTTAAAACTTCCTCATTGCTTGCATGGTATTCTCATTATCTGTCTGTAGAACCACATCACAGTTGCTTCAAGTCTTCTGTTTATCTGTGTAGAAATTATCTAGTGTTCACTACCTTATATGAGAACTGGTTTTAAATAGCAGTTCAGCACTTTTTTCTTTGTTTTTAACATCTTGATTTTTCTAACATAATTCTTGACTTTGTTCTGTCTGGTTTTGTGCAGCAAAATATTTACAGTCATGTTTATAAGTGATTTATAAGTTAACTGCATTTGTTGCCATAAGTTTCTCTTTATGCATAACTGCACAGATTCCATTTCTCTCCCTTTTGCTAAAGATTTACAGTTGATGCTTCAAGATGTGTTCACATGATTTTGTTATTAATAATTTAAGATTATCCATGATGTGATTGATTTTTTCCCATTAGATTTAAGAACTTGTATCTGATTATACAATTGTGCAATATTAAATAGGGCAAAATACTGTTGCAATAGCTAAATGTATCTGCCACTTCTACTCCAACAGTTTCTTTTCTCAAACATCTATCTGGTGGAACTCTCTTCTGGTTTACTGCTTTCCAGCCACCTACAATCTTCAAAAATTTAAATGCACTGTCAATTGACATTTTCTTTCTTCTTGAGCCCCATTCATCTTTTGTTTTCTCTACAATTTTCCCTGTCTGTCTTCTCTTTCACTCCTTGTAATCCCTTGCATACTAATGGAATTACTGCCTTGCTTGGGATGAAATGATTAAAAAAAATAAAAATAAGTGTGGGTATAATTAAGGTCACCTACAAATTCTTTTGCTGCAATCAAGCCTATTGTCATCTAGTTCTTCTGTTGAATATATATTCTGCCAGTGACCATAAATATTTCAAACATTCCAGAATAATTGTCATTGCTATTATCATTATCATTTTAAAAATTCCAGTACATCAAAATAAACTTTATTTGAAAAAGGATTTAACATCTTGACAGAAAATGTGTTTTATTCTCATTCTATATTTTCCAATTAAGACAGCTTTGTATTAAGCCCATGTTTTTTAGTAACACTTAATCTAAATATCAATGACAGTATCAATATACCTAACACAAGGCTCCTATTTTATCATACAACAGTAAACTTATTTCATGCATGGTTGCTATTTAATGACACAAGTGAAGGATTACGGCAAGATTCCTTTGTGTTTCTATCAACTACTGAGCATGTCATCTTAAATAATAGTATTTCTTAAGTATTTCTTACAAATTTATGTGCCCAGGTGTAACCATTTCACAAGAAATCAGTCATACTAAGTGGAATAAAAATATTTAGTTTTAAAATAAGAGAATAATTATATAAGTACAACTTACATTAATCTATTCATAAGTAATGACACTTGACTGCCATGACAAACTTACCCATTGTACCAGGGAACTAATTTAATTCAGAAACTAAAAGTAATTCTTTAATTTTAAAGTTAATGAGTTGAAATTAAATTTTCCATTTCAATGCCCTGTATAAAAATTTTTCAACAAATTTCATGGTACAATTTGGCAGGTCAGGAATAAAATATTAAGTCATTTATAGATTTAATATATGATAAAAATATACTTTCAAAATTTACAATATAAATTTATATAAAATTATTAAAAGTTAATATTAGAATTTTTCATTTTGAGAAATAGTTGGCTTTTAGCATTGAAATTTTACAATTCTCTGAATGTAAAAAAAGAAATCATATAAATAAATAAAACTAGAGGAAATGAGAATTTCTTCTAGTTTTATTCAAATACTCCAATCCAATCCATGTTTGGGAGATCATGTCCTTTTTGTAATCAATTCATCCTGTTGCTATATTTAAAGATCATTTGGTCAATCATGAAAAGTCACTTCATCCTTTGTTTTTTTCTTCTGCATCCTTTCTCTTTTCATCATCATCATCATCATATGAAGAGTGAAATAAAAATTATTTTATATTTGGCTCATCCAACATTCCAATATAAATTGTAATATAAGCTAATTAAGATGTTTCAATTCTTTTGGACAATATAATATTATCTGAAAAGTAACCAAAATTCATTTCATTTAAAGTTTTTTCTTTTTCATCATTTCACTAAAGGCAATAAAGCCACTAAGACAAAAGAGGTTACTGAGTGTGAAAGAATAAGAGGAAAAGAAAAACTTTACTAAGAAGAGTAAATAATAAAAGAACAAGAATTAAGAAGACAAAAGATAATGATTAACACTGCATTAAATTTTTGAAGATCAAATTTGATTAGCAGCTCTGCTGGAAGAGTTCTACAAGGGAGCAGTCTGAGAGAAGAAGCTGTTCATATAGAACTTATAGTTACATCTAGTCATTTCAGCTGTATAATGATGACTAATCAAGTACTGCACTTAAATTTATGAAGTCATGGCACCAAAGAGGAAAGCTTAGAACAATTACCATGAAAATATTTATAGAAAAGGTAAAGTGCACTGAAAGCAGAATTTTTATAGAGTTAGGAGCGAGAGCAAAAATAACTGTAGCCTCCATATAGTGATATCATGACAAATCAATCCTTCATGTTTTTCTTGTTCCTTTGGCAATAACTTAGTATGCATTTTACAGCCTTTTGCAAAAACCTAAATAAAATTCTATAGACTGATCATTTGCATCCTGAAATGACTTTGGAATTGATCAAGTTTCAACATTCTTGATTCTGAGACTTCGTTCAAAGAGATCCACAGCAGAATGCTTCTTCAAGGAATTAGCAGAAAGCATTGTTATTTTAGTTTCAGTTTTTCTTCAAGGCATAGCTGGTTGTTTTAAATTTTTGGTAAACATTTTCTTAAGGAATTTTAAAACCAGCAAAATTATTGCAACAACAAAGAAAAGAAACCAGAAGATGCAAACCCTTGATATTTACATGGAGATGATGATAAAAACAACTGGTGGCCAATGATTAAATTGAGTTTTTAGATTTATTAATTGTATTTCCTCCGAAATCAAAGCACACATTGCTTTTCTTTGAATGCTTATTCATTTCTCTAGGACTACAGACACAAAATAGAATCCTATTAAGATTTGATGCCATGATTATAGAGACAACATATTCATTATAAAAATGAGATTTATAGAGTGTACAAAAACACCTAAATTTATAAGAATGTATATAAGAATGTATAAAAAATGCCTAAATTTATGAATAGGCCTCATGTAAAATGTGTAATCTTGTTAAAAGAATTCTTTTAAGGTTTACATAAACATATCTAATTTTTTTCAAATTTTTATTTATATGTTCATTATATTTTTTTTAATCTGTTCATGAGATTTTGCAAATGTAAATTGACATTATATGACAGATATTAATAATTTAATTTGAGCTTCATTTAATTTTCATAAACAATGTCAAATTTATCAGATTTTCTGTCAAGTAAACAGTTTTTAGCAACATGACTGACTGAAATTATTGGCACAGTTTGGAAATAATTACAAAAACAACTGAGTCATAAAACAATTCTGAAAAACAGGTATTTATAGGTATGAGGTTGTATTAAAAATATAAATAAAAAAATTATATCTAATTTTGAATAATTGAAAACAAGCAAAGAATAATTATATGCCTAAAAAGTGATGGCCAACTGTACATCCTTTTAGTTATAATTTTTCCTAATATTTTTTGTTAATCTTTTACTAAATTATAGCAAACATCTATTGGGATATTTGGTTACGCTTTATATGCATAACCTTCAAATTACTTACTTTTTGTTTGCTATTAAAAATTTTTTTTTTCCATTCATCCCATAATTTTTTTAATTGGTTTCATATCAGGATTTTGTGATAGTTAAAGTAAAAATTTTTAATTTTTTGTCCTGAAAATACTTCTGGACTAATTAAGAAATATTTCTTGAATCATCTTCATGGATAAAACTTCAGTCATGCTTCTGTTTCAAATTTTTAAGGACATTTTCAAGTTAGCATCAAATATGTCACAATAATCTACTTTTTCATTTTACCATTAATCCTTGACAAGTTTTCCTGTTTTTTTGTTTTGGCAGCAGCAAAATACTCCTTACACCATGTTTTGTTGCAGAGACAGTCTTATTTTTTTTGTTGAAATACTCACCAAAAACTTCTAGTCTTATCTGACCATAATATTTGCAACAGTATTTTTTTTCTTGAAATTTATAACATGTATAATGATGGCAGAAGTTAAATCACCAAACTAGATTCTTCTGCAAATATTAATATATTTATTACTTAAAATCATTTACATGTGAAAAAAAAATTATCATTCTCATGTTTATATTTGTGCCATTTATTTTGAACATGGCATTTTTTATTTTGTAAATTGTTAAATATACATTTTGTAGAAAGTTATTCCTGTATATAATACTTGTGGCTGCACCCCTCACACCTAAAAGGAAGACTCACCTGCTACAATATTTAAAATTAAAGAAATTAACACCTTTTATTTTTTTACAATCATGTTCACCCTGTACAAGGCCCAAGAACTATTTGAACTATTTTGAAGATTGTAGTGATCAGGGAAAGCATCTTCTTGGGCGAAACAGCAGTTTTATGGGAAGAATCTGCTCAAGTTCAACTTATATCTCACCAATGGAATATGAAGGGAATGAAAGTGGTTTCATACAGTGGGTGTGGCATAGCACGTCTTAGCCATGAAGGATAGAACTGGTGGAACTAAGGTATCTAGTTCGTCTGAGCACTTTCCATGAAAATAGTGATATAGCACTGATAGGCTTGCAATGTGAAAAGTGTTGTAAGGTGGAAAATAATTTGTCCATGGGAAAAGTGTTGTAAGGTGGAAAATAATTTGTCACCTATACAGATGCAGCGACACTTTTGGACTCTATCAAGAACAAAAAGGGAAGACTGAGTAGCTCCAGCCAATATATGACAGCAGTACTCCATTTTCAGCATAATCTGATTCTTATAAAGGTAGAGAATAGCAGAAGGAGTCAGGTACATACTGGAGCAATACAAGGAACTGACCATATACTTTCAATCAGCAGTGTATATTTTCAATAATACTTTTGCCTGTTATCTTTATATCTGATATATGTGAAGTAATAATACATAATATATATTTCAGTATATCAGCACTTAGGGGTTTATATACAGTTGAGAATGTATAGGATTAATACAAATATAAAATTTATTACTTAGCTGACTGATGTTATATTCAGCACCCTGACTCTAGAGTTACATAGATGAAACTTTTTGTAATTGTTTGGCCCACTTCTCGGGAGGTTTCAGAAGATTTTCTTATTTTCATTATTTTTATACTAAGTTAAAAAATAATTTGTGCTATTTATTGCTGTTAGGATGATTTTTTTCTCTTTCTTTTTTACAAACACACATTGTACAGTGTGTGTGTGTGTGTACATGCATATGTGTTGAATGTTGTGGTTATTATCTCCTTTTCATTCTTTTCTTGTTTTCTTATACTCACTCCCTATTTCTTTTTCTTCTTTTTTTTCCCCCCTTTCTGCTCTGAGTGTCAAACATAATGTAACAATGTCATTTCCAGTATCACAGACAGGACTTTTTAGCTATTTACAGTAATTTGTTTTCTTGAATGTTCTGAAGTTTTGAAAAATATAGGTATATTCAGTTTTTATTTATTTCTTGTTTAAATAATATTTTTTTAATTAATTCTTCATTTAAACATTAATTACAAAAATAGTAAATATTGGTTTTATCTCTTCACTTACCCATTATTTCAGTTTTCTTATTTAGTAGTTAATAGTTTGTTTCTTTCCTGGCTTAGTGGTATTTTAAGTATTAAAGTATTAATTATGGTTTATAACTGTTTTTTTGTTTGAATATATATATATATATATATATAACAGTAAAAAAGATTTTCCACATATAATTCTTATATATTTAGATATAATAGGCCAGTGAAAGGGTTTTGAGAGATAAAAATGACAACAAAAATAATGATATTAATAATAAAACTAATAATATTTATTGTTTTTATTATATTTATATAATATTGTATTTATTGTAAGCCTTTTGACCAAATGGAAGAACAATGAGAAATATTTTAAAAATCAAAGACAAAAAATAAAAAATGAAGTGTGATTTTTTTTCCAGAGAATTTGTTTTTTTCCCCTTGTGTTACCAGGCTTGGTAGTATCTTTAGTATTAGGGTAGGAATTATGGAAAATTAGGTTCATAATTGTATTTTTTGTTGTTGTTGTTGTCGTTTGAATAATTAATTCAAAATCACTTTGCTAACTTTGCCATTAATCACATTAACATTGCTATTAATTCTTTGTATAAATTGTTTCTTCATGATATAAAATATAAGATACACTCTATATATATATATAAGAACACTGAAGTCAACACTTAGAGGCGACAGGCTGTTTCATGCTAGATGCAATCATCAGGCCTTGATTGTGTCTAGCATTAAACAGCCTGTCCTCTAAGTGTTGACTTCAATGTTCACTTTTTATATTTACACGCTCTATGTCTGATATTGAGCACTTTATCCCATAAAATACCTAAGAGTATATATATATATATATATATATATATATATATATATATATATATATATATATATACGTGTGTGTGTATGTGCATTAAGTCAAGTAAACATTACCAGTTTATTTTGTAGCAGACAGTAAATATGATTTAATTCTACTTGACAATTTTTATGCATACTTATTTGTAAATATAATCAAATGAACTAACAAGAAAGATGAAACAACTACATTTCTCTTTTACAGTCTTTAGATGTTTTTAGTACCATTTAATGAAAAATAGCTACAAGCAAAAACTACTGGCTTAACTGTGGTCTCTATAAAATAAATATAATTCCTGTTGCTCCTGTGGGTTTTCCATAATAAAATCAAAATTATCAACTCTTCATATTGTTTTTATGCAGTAAATATAATTTTGTTTAATTTTTTATATCTGGAGAAATTAAAAAATGTAAAGTTGTCTATTGTTTCAATTTAATTTTAGTTGACTTGTTTATAATCTGCTTCCATACAAATGGCAAATGTGAAATTTCTATCATAAATACAATTACAATTGTCTTTTGAAAACTCATGGCCTAAAAAATTGAAATCTAACATGATGTATTTTTTTTTACTTGTTGCAATGAAATTGTGAAGTCACTAACATCATAGCAGCAGAAATTATTTGCAGAGATAAGAACATACTTGACAGGGAATAAAACATACAGAAATAACAGGAAAGCATTGTAAATTGTATGTTAATTTCTTATGATTTATTTGTATTTTTTGTGTGTATTTGTGTGTGTATGTTTTTGTGTGTGTACAATTGTTTTATGGCACATGTAATGAGAAGAAGTTACTTTGTATTATTACATGCAATATCACAGAGAGAAGTTGGACATGTCTAGCTTGTACCAATGTTCATGGTTAAGAGATTCAATGTAACATCTTTTGTCCATATTTCCAGCAAGGAACAGTTTTTGTTGCATGCTGGGAGAGTTTTTATTACTTTTATTTTTTATTTAATTTATTTTAAAAAAGAATTTAAATATTATTGTTTTATTTTATTTATAATTTTCATAGTTAACTGTCAGTGGGAACAGATTCGAGTGGAAATTTATTTTCCTACCACCCAATTTTCATTTAAATCTCAGAAGGTGGTTGTTTTGAAGAATGTTCAGAAGCTTGTTTCAGTTTGTTCAGGGGGTACTTTTTTTTTCTTTTTTTTATATTTCTAGCTATCTTTTTGTGGCATCACTGTTTTGTTTTATCTCTCAGTAATGACTGCAAGGTGTTTTATTTTGTTTGTTTTTTTAGGAATTTTCTGTTATTAGGTATTTCATGCCTGGTATAGTGTTCAGCGTACAGAGGATTTCTTAAATGAGTGTAAAGGTCCTTCATAAAGGAGTGATATTTTCAATTTAGTCATCCTTCAGAAAATTGCATGATGTTTTTTATTTTTGGTAGTGGTAGAATTGTTAGGTTCTATTCATGGTTTTTGGGGGTTGTAGTTGGGTTCTAGTGACAGCAATAGGTACATTTCTCAGTTCAATTTGTAGGGCATTTATCCAGTTTGTTTTTAGTTTTTAGATATTATAGTTGTTTTTTTTATATGCTAGTGCTCTATTTGTTTGGGGAGTGGTATAAGGTTATACAGATTGGCAAATATTTCACATTTTGTGAACAACCATTTGAAGGTATTTTCATAAGTTCCGGAATTTTAACAGAAACTATGTTGTCGTGTTCCATGTCGGGAATGTATGCAAATAAAAAAATGTGGATAAAAACAGAAATGCTTACTTGTTTTTGCTCCTTTGCTTGGTTAATTTTCTTTTTTTTTACATTGAGAATTCAAAAGTTTTGTTTATTGTGGTTATCAGCAGTGTGTTTGGTTTCTTTTCACATCATTTTTTTTAAAATGGTGTAGTGAATAAGATGTTTTTTTTTTTTTTTTTGTACATCATTGGACACCAAACAATGTGGTACATAGGAAGGTTTTTGTATGTCGGGTATCACCAAAATGAATGATGTAGTTGGTTTTTATACACATCGGGAGTCAACAATGATGTGGGTGAATAGGTTGTTTTGTTATGCATGTCAGTGGTCACAAAAATGATGTGGGTCAATCACATCATAGCAGAAGAAATTAGCTTTGTGTTCACAGAGATAAAAACATACTTGACAGGAAATAAAATGTACACAAATAACAGGGAAAGCATGGTAAATTGTATATTAATTTCATACAATTTATTTATATGTTTTGTGAACATGTAATGAAAGGAAAAAATTACTTTGTATTATTACATGCCATATCACAAAGAGAAGTTGGACATGTGTAGCCCGTACCAAGGTTCATGGTGAAGATTGAATATAACATCTTTTGGTGGAATGCCTGTATTTCAGACAAGAACAGTTTTTGTTGCATGCTGGGAAAGTTTAATATTTTTATTTAATTTATTTTAAAAAAAAGAGTTTAAATATTATTCTTTTATTTTATTTTATTTATAATTTTCTTTATTATTATTATTATCATTATTTTATATTTTATTTTTATTTATTTATGATAATAATATCCCTACAAGCTAAACATTCTCAGTAATATTTTCAGCTATCTACTTTCAACGACACATATAGAAGTCACTAATAAATGTCAAATGGAAAACTTTTCCGATTATATACTTATGCAGATCCAGGCATTTATGAATTGAAATCTTAAGCAGAAATGAATTCATAAAAACAGATTTATGCAAACACATGCAGTGAGTTTGCATTTTAATGATCCAATCATCTAACCTTGAAAGTTTTCAATAACACTTACATATAGAAATGGCTGCATATATACTTCTGCTTAAATTCACAAAACTCCTGAAATACTTATACTTACACTTATTTAGTTAAGGACTTGGTGATCTTATCATCTAGCCTTGAACCTTTTCAAGAACTGATGTACAGAGATTAGCCTAGAGCCAAACAGATTTCCTGGAATTCAATAGAGTAAAGAATTGCAGAATTTATGACTTGAGGGGATAAAGACAAAATCTTTAACCCTAAATATGATTCCAGGTTTAGAAGGTCATCAGATTTTTTTAATGACGACAAGCTGATAACAAATAACTGAAATTGTACAGGGAAATGTTTTTCTTTAGTTTGAAAGAAAATAACAAATTTAAAAAAAAATCAATTTCTACATAAGCATTGCAATAAATTAATAGAAAAACATATTCACTAAGGCATATGTATGTCCAAGAATTGACCAAGATATTAGATAGAATAGAATGATATGCAATATATATATTTTAAAAATCATTTAATCTGTAGCCAGAGTTATCCAAAATGTGTTTTTTTATTGCAACATGACGTTTGCAATTTTTATTACTCGTTTATTTATAAATTTGATAAAATTGCAGATTTTACAAGTTGAATAATTAAGATGTATATGGGATCTTGACAATTCACCCGGACATTTTTATGTCTGAAATATTTATAAATGAAAATCAATAATTTGTATTTTATCTATATATACTTATGTGTGTTTGTGTGTTATTAAATGTTAGACCAGGATTTCTTAATAACAATAATTCTCTTCTCATATCTTCAGATAGCTCCTACAAAATGACTGATGAAATGGTATTTCTCAAAGTCAAATAATTTGTGCAGTTTCAACCACTCTCACCCAGACTAAGTAGGTGATTTGTTCCATCTAGGTATTTACCCATCTCCCTTGTGAGTCTAAGATAACAACATGTCAGTCCTTTAATGGGTTCTTTCTAAATAAAATGCCAGTGACATCTTGGTGTTAACTGCAGACATCAAGAATATCCTGATTTTCTCTTTAATTGCAATGCAAGAACCTCTGTTAAGTAATCTGAATCCCTGATGATGAAGTAAATTGCATTTTGAAATTCTCACTTGAGTTTAAGATATAATGTATTAAAAGCTTGTGTCTTAAAATATAATAGTTTTCCCCCAATAAATTTACAAATGGTATTTAATGAATATGTATGTAGCCTATATCTAAAGTGTTCTGTAAATATTTTTTTTATTTAATTATAAAAATTAATTTATGTGTGTGACTTGTGTCAATAACTATTTTATTTATCTCTGGATAACAGCTTTCATTTCAACACTTTGTGTATTAGTAAGTAACTACACACTAGCTTCATGAATCTCAGAAGAGGAAAAACATTGGCTACTGCTTTTTATTGTCATAAGTGCTATAAAATAATTTCTTTTCACTCACTCTATATTATCTAAATTTTTGATACTTTTGGCTAAAGTGTAATGCTTAATGTAGGTTCAAACTCAATGACTTAACTTTTATAAATAAAACTGATCAACAAAGGATGGTATTTTGATACATTCACTTCAAGTTTGTTGGCATTATTCTAAATTTCTTCATGAATTGTTTGAGAAATCTTTTTACTTAAAAAGAAATAATTATCTTTCTGGAAGTTCTGATATTCTGACTGTTAAGGTGATCAGAATTTTTACTTATTTAGTACAACATAACCTAAGGCAAATTACATTCAGACCTAAAAATCACTCCTGATGTTTGCAGAGAGTAGGCTGTGAAATATATATTTCTCTAATGTTTTCAAGTTAAAGACCAAATATACCTGACTCAGAACTAAGAACATACCTTTATGACAGAATATAACACACTAATGGTTGCACAACAGATATTCCGCAATAGCAGACTTGGATTTATTGATACATCTATACAAATTATTGAATTGCTCTTTACAAATCCTAGCTGTTATATGTTGGCTTATTCTCATTTCCACCCTCTGACGAGCTCTACCTATATAGTCAGTATTGCACTAACATTTAATATGCTAATTCATTAAACTATGATGAGAAAGTAGAATATCCTTATTTATTGATCTTAGTAAAAGAAAAAAAAGACCTGCTTCTTTGAAGATTAGTGCAAATGTTGGAATATATGCCTCATGATGATCATTTTCTCAACTTCCAACTCTTGAAACAACTTTTCTATGGAAATAAAGATGCACTGGTGGCACATATTTTTCTTTGCAAACACATGAATAAGCAACAAATAATATGGACAAGTTTTAATGTAATCCAAGAAGAAATTAGGGTAATAATTATTATAATCATTATTTTAATTATTGGCATCATGAATGTTATTCTATTAAAGCTAGGTGTTCAAGAAGAAACCCTCACAGCAAAGGTACCAGAGTTAATTACTTTATAATTCATCTTTTTGTCAACCTTGATTAAAGGCGAATCATCTTTGAAATTGCAGAATATCCTTTTACATTTCAAGTTCCACATTTCTACCTGTTAATTATAAATTGAATAAATTGTTCCACTATTCTTTCTTTTCCTATCTTAAATATCCCCCTCTCTCCCTCTCTCAATGCATTTCTATAGAACTTTTACTCCTTTTAAGCTTTTTCACTTTATTTTCTTTTTTTACTCTTCTTTTGCACTGTAATTCTACTTAGCTTTTCCTTCTTTTTTCTTTCATTTTCATTCTCCTATCCCCTCTCTTTCTTGTTTCTCTTTATTTCTCTTTTCTATATTTATTTATAATCTTTCTCTTTTTACTCACTCATATTTAACCCTCCTCTTTTTCAATGACATTCTCAACTCTCCATATTTCTTCTTTTTCAAACCTTCCCTCACTGACATTAGTTTCTCTTTCTATTTTTCTGTTTTCTCTCATTTTTTTTCAAAATTCCTTAAACATTCCATTTTCTTTTATCCTTTTGTTAAAAGTATGTCATATCTTGATAGTTTGACATGAAAACTAACTTAAAATTAACAAGGAAATTCCCTATTTTACTCATAAGTATTCTGTAATTTTTAATCTCAGTTGAGTTTATGAATATTAAAATTCACTATTCATGCAATTCTTTATAAAATGAGATTGCTAGGTGATGTTTGTTGACTCTTAACATGAATCTTAATCTATCTTATCATTTTATTTATAATAGAAATTAACTGATTAACAAATAAATGTTATAATGCTTTCTCTTTGGTGTTTCATTAATCTTCTAACATTACATCTAAACAAGTTATAAGCTGTGAGTTTATATGAAAATGTTTAATCAGTAGCCCAGCATCTTTATAAGAAAAATCATCATACAGCTCCTCTATATTTTTTCTTAATTCTAATACTAAGATTTGGTTAAAATAGACAAAAATTAAATCGGCTGATTCCTTTCAAATATTTACCTATTAGATATATAGATCTACCCACATTTACACTCACTCATACAAATCTACTCACACAAATATATACATACTAGCATTCTTTCTACTTCTTTTATGTGCTATATTTCTTCAGAAAGCAGTGGTCATGGTTCTCCCCAACGTCTTATCCTATAAATACCTTTTCATGATGTCTGTCACCTTACTGCCCCTCCCAGTACTACCTTTTCTGCCATTCATTTACACAAGCTTATTAGATAGATTGCTCACTTCTTCCCTTTGCTCCACTTGCCTTCAATATGTCATGTGAATGTTAAATTCATCAAGTCCTCTTTCCTCACTACATATCCCATAAATATCAACTTTTGGATTCTATGGATGAGTATCCTTTTTGTTTCTGTCTTACTTAAAACTTCCTTGTTGCTCACATACACCACCCATAGTATTCTCAGCATCCTTCTGTAGAACCACATCTCTGTTGCCTGAAGTTACCTCATCATCTGTAAGGAAATTGTCCAACATTCACTGCTATATAGGTGGATTGATATTATATAGCAATTCAGCACTCTTTACTTTCATTCTAATGAAATTTTTTTCTTTCTTAATGTTGTTTAACTTTTGAAAGACATTTTTGCTATTCTAACATGCTGGTATCACATTTTCTCTCATCTGTAAAAGCATTTCTTAAATAATACATATTTCAAATAATCAAAACCTGAAACCATAGTCAAACATCTTGTAACCATTTTTTAATTTTAGTCAATTTTTTTTCTCTGTTCAAAGAGAAAAACTTAACTTGGCACATAAGTACCAAAATTAGTTCAATATTTTGGTGCACATGCTATATCGGATGTTATTGTATAAATCAATATTTTTACAATAAATTTGTTATTAACCAAATGATATTGGTAAAATTTTCAAGACATTCTTATATGATAAATATAGCATGTGAATTCATAATATTTATATGATAAATATTGCATGAATTTCAGCTTATCTATTTTATTCAAAATATTTATCATAAATTATTTGTTGGTATATAAGATTGTATTATGCAACTTGAGAGTTGTTTATAATAGTGAAAATAAATAAATAAATAGTTGATGACATTTAACTTTTAATTTCAAATATATGAAGACTACCATGGTTCATTAGAAAGTTAGATTTGTTTGTTTAATGAAATATCAACTCCTTGTGGATCATTTAATACCAAAATTTAATTTTCTTGGGAGCTTTGAAATAATAAAAATATGATATATGTTATTCTGCTGTCACATTTGGATACAGCTTTTGTGCATATACACATTTGTGTGGACATATTACTACAGACAATGATATGTGTGTTTTATATTGTAGTTTTGTTGAGAATATTTTTGGAATACAGTTTAAGAAATTTTAGGATATAATTATATGGATTAATGTCATGAAAGAGTTATTTCATGTTGATTGATGTGTAGCGGACCCCCGAGCGCCCCCGTATCACACAAGGGTGAATGAGGGTCAAGGTTGAAATGACCTGTTCCTCTGCCGGTTTAAGGATCGAAGGAGGAGGTAACTCCGACAATACCTCCCACAAGATTAAAAGTTGTAAAAAAAATGACAACTTTTAATATAAAAGTAAAAGGTTCATGAAAGGTTTTGATTGTTGTCCTTGTGAACTGAAAAGAAAATGTGTCAGAAGTGTGGTTGAGATGCGTGATTCGACGAAATGTGCTTGTGTTGTCGTCAGGGTGCAACCGTTGAAAATGTTTTTCAAAACAGTGAGTCGCCCGAAAAAAATTTTGAAACATGGGAAGCAAGTAATGGCTTGAAAATGTTGCCACGTGGTGTAGGAAAAATGTATGTGCGCGCTTTTTGAGTTTCAGGAATGAGCAAGATGCAAAATGCTATGACCAGTAGCATATATTGAAAGAAAGCAGAATTTGCAGTGTTAGTAGCGACGAATTACGTGCATGCAAATCCTCAGTGATGTCGCATCGTAATGGAACAGTGAGTCGTCCAGAGAATTGTGCGTTTATTCCAGTGAAACTTGAGTGTTGCTTCCATGTCGGAATCACCAATGTTGTTGAAAATAAAGGACAGTGGGTCGCCTTTAGTGGTTTGGTTCACACTTTATCTATTTCAGTCCAGAAGAAGAGAGTGTTAGTTCGTGGAAAATGGTGTTGGGAGTGTCGCCATATTGTCCAGCCGAGTCAGATCACGTCGGGGTCACCACTTATGTAGCGGGCCCCCAAGCGCCCCATATCACACAAGGGTGAATGAGGGCACAAGAGGCCCACTAACATTTTTGAAGACGTTAAATCTGATGGTGAAACAACATAGACGACAGAATGAGGATATATATGATATATGCTAATTTATTCTAGAAAAGAAAAGGAAATAAAGGTGGTCGGAAACGGTAGAGGTGCAGAAGTTCTAGTGCAGGCATTGATGGTCGAGGTTGGTCATTACAGGTGATCGCTGTTGGACATGCAGGTGGTCGCTGCAGAGATGATCGCTGTTGAACATGCAGGTGGTCGCTGCAGAGATGATGCTTTTTCATTGGGAATATATATAGATTGTCAGTTTTGTGATGTGTGATATCCTTTTGGGAAAAAGAATAGGAGTCCATTTTTATGTGGATTACTTTGCAGAGATTTTCAAAAATAATCTAGAACTTGAATTTTCTTCACTTATCCTATTTGTTCAATCAAACCACAAAGTTTTTTCTGTGTATTTGACAAAATAAACTAAGAATAATGCAAGTAATTTCTGCTCATCTCATCTATTCAGCCATTTTGATTGTACATAAAGCCTTGACCCATATAAGTAAAAGGAAATATCTTTAATTGACAGGGTATCTGAAGAAAGTTTTGTTGAGATTATGCAGGGTTCTGTCTGTGGTTTTAAAATTTTGTATTGTTTAATGTATCTTTCTCATTTTCTGAATAATTGAGAAAACATTTACAAGCAACACATATTTATGGCAAAAATTCATTTTTTTTATTTCATTAAATCAGAAAAATGAACTATGATCCCATGTATGCATAAGACCCGCATGTTAAAAAACCTTGTAACACATTTGGTTCCAGTAGGCATTTGTTAAATAAACAAAGTTATGCAAATATGGAAACAGAAAGAAATGGAAAAAATTTAAAAAGAAATAAATTTCATGAAAACTTAAAGAGTTTTGAAAATCTGTTATCTTGACAAAGAAGTAAAAGAAATAAAGAAATAATAGCCAAAAATGTTGTTCACTATTTACATTATTCGGACTATTGTCCTCATCTTTGTCGCTATATTTATTACAACATTTCAGCCGTTGTACACTTCAGCCTTCTTCAGGTGGTCTGAATGTTGAACTGAACCCTTTATTTCGCTCACTAGGGTAGACTGTTCTAGTTCCACATGCCATATTTTTAATGGATGTCAGTTATCAGTTATCTCCTGTTAATTCCCCTCTGAAAGTTCTCCACTGCCTTAACCAGGTATTGAACTCACACTCTTTGGGTCCTATCACTGGATCTAACCAACACCTTTATCCACTGTGCCATGTGTCCTTGAATTTCTGGGTATTATAAACCTAATGTCTTCAGCAACCATTTTTTACCAGAGCTCATATTGCAATTTTTGCTGTTACCAATTTCATATTTTTACCAGAGCTCATATTGCAATTTTTGTTGTTATTATCGCTTTTCTCTGGCACTCCTTATTACTGGTTCCCATATTGTATTCATTTCTATGCTTGGTCGACTCAGGAGATTTTTGTGGCCTAGCATATGTGCTGATTCCTTAAGTTTACGAATTTTCCAATGGTGTTCTTTGTCTATGATCTCAACCTGATCCCACAGAGGGCAGTGATCTCCCTTTTCTCTCCATATGTGGTCAGCCACGCCTGATTTTTCCACTTCCCCTCATGTAACAGCTTTCTGGTGTTCTTGAAGCCTTACCTTAAGGGGGAAGCCTGTCTCCCCTTTATATTTCTTTCTGCAGCTGCATGGGATAGTGTACACACAATCTTTAGTCGTGTTCTTCTCTATGGGGGGAGTCTTACTCAGGAGAGATATCTGTGAAGTGTTGTCCAGCTTTTGAAGGTTGTCCTGATATTATATGGACTGCAGATCCTTTGTATTTTCTCTGATAACCCCTTCACATAAGGCAGGCAGTGTTGTTCTCCTCCTCTTGTACCGGCCTATTTCAGTTTTTTGGGGTTGCTGCCATGTACCCAGGGTAGTTGTTATCTCGTAGGGTACTACTTATACTGACCAATTCTTCATCTAATGTCTCTGGGTCACCACTTATGACTTTTGCTCGGTGTTGTAAGCAGCAAACGATCCCTATCTTTACGTTGTATGGATGGACATTCCAACCACCTGAAGAAGGCGGAGCATACAACGGCCAAAATGTTGTGATAAATATGACAACAAAGATGAGGTCACTACTCGAAATAATGTAAATAGTGTACATAATACCTCATCTCAGAAATATAGACAAAAATGTTGTTGTTTATTTTTATTTTTCTTCCATTTTTTTCTTACCTATGAAATGACGATTATTGGTTTAATAATGTAAACATTTATAAATATATAAACAAAATTGATATAAATTAATAATATAATAGCAAAAATAATAATAAATGAATTATATATATATTTATGTTATTCTTCTTGTCCCTGTGTAATACAAAAAGAAATTGGACAGCAGGTCTCAGTGGCACACACACACACACACACACACACACACACACACACACACACAAAACAAAAACATTAACATTAAATGAAAAAAAGTAATACTTTTAAAATATATTGAAAATTGCCAGTATGCAACAAGCAGCATTCATTTTATTCAGAGAATGAAGGATAAAAGCTGTCCCTCAAGCACTTTGCCCTAGAACTAATAGAACTGAAACATTTCCCTGAGAGTAACAGTTCAAATAAGTGGTACTCAGGATGTGTAGTGTCTTTCATTATGTTTTCTAGTCTACTGCAACAAGAACTAGAAATGTCTTCCAAGGATTATTTTCTAGGCAATATCTATAATTCTTTGGAGGGCCTGCTTGTCCACTGCCAAGCAGCTGGCATACCAAACAATGATTATAAGTGAGTTTTGCTTATTGGGTAAGATTGCAACAATTTAAATCTGGCCAGCAAAGAGACAAAAGGAGCATCTGTAAATCATTCCAGTGTCCCTTGGATGCTTCTGCATTATCTTGCTAGAACAAACCATTAGTACCCCCACACCTCAGAAAATATAGTGAACATAAAGGAGTATAGACAGTCAGCAGCAAGGTTTGTATATGCCACACCTATTAAAGCAGACACCAGTTTCACTTGTGGTTCTTATAAACTCCAACAGATCATATTATTAAAGAACCACCAGAACTTTGCCTAATGCCAACTGCCAGGCTGGATCTATAGCCTCATTCAATTACTTCCGTACATGAACAAAAATGCTGGAAATATCTGACCAGGTAGCAGAGTGTCAGTCTTCTATGGTTCAATAGTGGTGTTTTCTGATCCAGGTGAGGTGCTGTAACTTTGTGGTAGCTGTCAATAGTAGTCTAACATTATCTTAGTAATATCTGATAAAAATGCAAAATCAAATTTTTCATATGTAAAATTATTATTTATTCACTTCTGGACTCAAATTAATGTTCATCATGAGGTTGTGTGGTTTTGGGGACTTTAAATCTTCTTCTCATAATGATGTGAGTGGCTCTATATTCCCTCTCACAGGTCAGGCATTTGTATAACTTTCTGTCATCTGTTTGTCTTGTCTCTGTGAGTATCCATAGTTCAGCTGGATTGTCTACCTGTTTCTATGTCAGTGCAGACACTGACATACTTTGACGTCCAATTCTGCATTTGGTGGCTATGAGGTTACCTTCTAGGTCAACCCTCTGATGCATCTAATTCTTTTGATGTTCAGGTGTGACACTGAGTAAAAACTTTGCAATCTCACAGTCATTAGAGTCATAACAGGTCAACTTCTCTTAGAACAAAGACACTGATATTGACATTAAATTCAGTTCATGCCTCTGATATTGCTTGACATAAATCACATAAGACAATAAAACCTCTGTTGATCATTCTCATGGAATGCAGTGTACACTGTACAGTTTGCTGACTGATGGATTGAGTAACACTAATGTTGAATTGGGATGTGACTTGATGTAGTGTTCCACTTCATTTCTCATTTCTGTTTGTTGCAAATAGTTTCATTCTTGCATCACTTGTTGGTGTCTGTAGTTTTTACATGGTACTAGTCTAAAATATATTCTTGATATACTCTTTCTACCAAAAAAACTTTTAACAGTAATCGTGTTCCATCTATCTAGCTTCCATAATATTTCTGCAGGTAACAATGTTCAGTCTTGTGTCCCATGGCTGTCACCATTGCTACAGCTACACTGCCTCTTTATCTATTATGTCATATAAAAATTTTCCAATTCGATTCATTTCTACAACTAGAAGAGGGTGAAACTATTTAGTGCACTTTAGAGAGAAGAACATAGTTTGGTTAGCAGGTGAAATAGTTGAATGTTTCCCATAGGTACAAATAATCAGTATTTGTGCTCATGTAAAATGCTAGGAATGCTGATTTTCAAGGATATGTGGCCCTCCCCACTTGAATGATTCCTGTTACATAACTTTCTTCTGCCATTCCCCATTTTTTAAGCTAAGCTATCTAAGAAATGTTATATCTATTTCTATGTATTTATAAAATATTTCTCAATATATATAACCTCATAAGAAAAATATAAATCATGAAAATTAATTCAAATATTAATATTAAAAATAAAATTCTGAAACACAAGTACAATTTTTAAAAAGCAACTACAACAAAATTAGGAAAAAAAACTAATCTGAAACTTTAAGGGAGATAATAAAAATAAATGTAAAAAATAATATATGAAAGTGAATAATATAGAATTAAATAATAGATGAAAACAGTTTCTGTTTTTCCATCAAAATAAAAAGTTAAAGAAACAAATTTTACCCTAGAAATATCTGCTGCCAGAAAAATGAAACAAGAACAAACAAAAACAGGTGAGAAAAATACTTTTCTTCATTTAGTTGAAAAGACCTTTTCTTTTCTTTTTTTTATTTGGTTTCTCACTTTAGCACCATTATAGAGATTTTTATTTAAGTACATGAAAAAAAAGAAGGAATTAACCATAAAACCCCACAAACCAGTTAGAAACTTAGGATATTTTTGAAAGATTTAAAAAATAAAACAATCCTATAAATAAATTAATTTTTTATTTATTTACAAATGTGAAAAATGGACACATATTAAGCTAGGTACCTCCCCAAAAAAATGATACCTAAGGTTTAAAATGCATTTGAAAATGAAAAATCTTTCTTGAAGCTTTTATTTTAGTTTTATCACATACTAACAGATTAAATTTAATATTTCCAAAAAGCAAAATATTTTGCTGTTTTCAAATTGAAGTTAAATGGATTGGAATCATTTTTAAATCATTAAAATCAGTCATATTGACAAATCTGTCAACACAACATAATTCTCTTTATTAAAAAATCTTTCAAAAATAAAATATAATTTTCTGAAAATTTATTTGAGGAAGATTAACTGACATAAAGTTTAATTAATTTGAATTAAAACAAATATTACTTACTTTTAGTTTAAAACATAAAAGGGAAGCATTTTTTTTAACATAGAAGTGGTTTTTTTATGTGTTAATAGATTTATCATTAACTTAATGTTTGACATTTTTAAATATAGGGCACATAACTAAAAATGAATGTGAACACTTTTTTTATATAATTTTTTAACTAAGCATGAGTATGAGTAAGCTTAAAAAGTTAGGAAAATATTCTAAGTAATCTAATATTTTATTGAATTTTGGTTACTTTGGTTTTATAGCTTACAAAGATGGAAATGTTAGAAAATTACCAATAAATTTTAAATTTACTGTAGTTACCACTTATTTTCTGATATCATGTATGAATGTCAGTTTTCACAAAAATCAGCACCTCTATACACACACAGATACACACAAAAATTTTTTTTTTAAATACTGGGGGTCACTGAATGGTAGTAAGCTTTTCCATGTATCCTTAGTAAATATAATTTGTATTTAATAACACTAATTTCTACAAATTGATACAGAATTTTAAGAGATTTAAAACTTTATAAATTATTCTAATTATAATTTTAAAAAAATGAAAAACTATTCTTGTAAAAATTAATAATTTATTCATAAAAGCAATTCAAAGATTTTCTAATTAAATAATATCTTAGTTTTATTGCATTTTTTATTTTACAATTCATACCAGAGTTTCTGTAATTAGGGATCCTGTTTGACAAAAAAAATGTTGAGTTAAATTCTCCAAGAACTTGTGCTTATAGCTAATATAAACATTAAGTGCTACAAAAATGAATTTCTCAAAATTTCATAAATTAAGTATTTGATGCTAAAAAATGTAAGAAATTTTTTTTTTACTAAGATTTACTTAAAAAAAAAAAAAAGAAACATTTCTAAAATAATTTCATTCATTTGTGAATAAATCCTGAAAGTTTCCTTAAAATCCAACAATTATCTGATTTTTGTAAGAATTTCCAAATCAGTATGTTTTTTATACACAAAAAGGGACTCAAATTTCTCATACTAATTTATGGCCCCTTGTTGATGCAAGGAAAACAAAATTTTTAACCTTTGAAAAAGGGTTAAAAAATATAATTTAATAATCAAAAATACTTTGGTCTTTTCTCTTTATAATAAATTTATATATGCTTATATGCAAGCAACTTAATGAAAAATCAGAAAGCAAATATTTCTTCATATTAATAAAAATGTAATTTCAATTATAAGAATGGTGAGATACAGCCTTTATTGATTAAATCTCTGTTGAATATAGCAATTTTAATTTTTTTTTAAATTTGAAAGGATGGTTTTTATTTTGAATGATAATAAATTGTTTCTGATTTATATTTGTCTAACATGTTTAAATTTTATTGAAAGTGAATTTAACAAAATTGCTCAATAGAAGTCAGTAAAGTTGCTCACATTCATTTCTGTTTAACAGAGGTTAATAATGTTCTCCAGATACATTTCATTTCTACAGAGGTCAGTAATGTTAGTCAAATCCAAGTTTTAAAATTAGTATTAATTTGAATTAATCACCAATAACTTAATGTCATAAATGTTTTATGATAGTCATGAAAAAGAATAAAAAAAATAAAGGTAAATTAATGATCAGTTTATAAACTTTTTTATTTTTTCTAGTTTATTTTTCATTTAGTAAATTTTCTCATGAAAAAAATTAAAACAGACTTTAATTAATTGGGTGCAATAAAATATTTTGACATCAATGTTTAATAAAATTGTCAAAAAATAATTATACTGAGTAAAAGTATCACTTGACTATTTTTAATCTTCTTTCCCTTGTTTTTTTATATTCCTTTTGATTGTATAAGAAATTCAAAATTCTTTATTCAAAAATTCATAAAGTTTAAATATTTGTAAGCTTTTTTTCCTTCTTCAAAGAAAATAAGTTTCTTTATTGTGGCAGTTTTGGACTTCCATATTTGATTTGATTTATGGTGCAATTTATTTTTTAAAGTTATGTGCAGGATTGCAAGAGAACTATTGTTTGACCTTTGAAGATGTTGGCAAGCAAGGACAAAACCTACCAGGGAATGTGTATTTTACATTATATTTTAAGCAAAATAACTAATATTTTTTCAAAATCTAATTAATTCTTAAATTTCTTTTTACTTTAAAATTAATGCCTGGGACAAATATTGAATTGTTAAGAGATTTTTAATGTGTTTTAATTTCTCTTTTGTGCATATCCATCAAATTAGTTAATGAAATGGGGTAGAAATGGTTTTGTTTTTACTTTATTATTTAATTTTTTAATATTTATTCAAGACATAAAACTATTTTTCTTATTTTAACTTTAAACTGTTATCATCAAAGAAGATATTTTTCAATCATTTAAAATACATTGTTTCATGTAACTACTGAACATTGTCCACTATCATGAAAGTAATGGCTGAATTCTGTGAAAGAAATAAAACTTTTATTTTAACCTTTATCATTCTATAGGTGACTTTGTATAATGATCAAAAAGTTTGGCCTGCCACAGCTGGTAACTACAACTGTCAAATGAAAGTGAATTTGAAATTTTAAAATTGTTTTGTCATGTCCTCCTATGACAATGGCTAAAACAGCCTTGACTGAAATTGAGAACTAGACAAATGCAGTTGAGGGTCTGCCATAGCAAAAGGGAAAATAATAAGGGCAAATAATGCAGAATGTTAAAGTAAAATGTATCTGAGTTGATCTCTGACAACTTTTATTATTAGAGCATGTAAATATATCCCTCTCCATCATAAGTATCTCATAAACTTGCTGCTATTTCTATATTTATGACTCAGTTTACATGAAAAATTCTTGCACTTGCAGGACTTAGTAGTTTTATTTTGATTTTTTTAAATTTCACCAGGTCTTAATTATTACATATTTTACAAGTATTTTGTACTATGTATTTACCTTTTAATGTATGACTTTGAAGTAATAAAGCATCCATTGTAATAAGTCAGTTTTTCCTACAATACAAAAATAGAAAATAAAATCAAATAGCAAATGACTTTTTAAGATCATCAAAGTTAAGAAATAATTACTCTCCATAAGTTAAAAAAAAACTGCAGAAAGAAAACTAGATGATTGAAACATGATAACAAATACATGACATTGCATAATGATTGTAACAGATGTGAAATCAAGCAAAACCTGACCACAAAACAGAAACTTGAAAAATTATCTTTATTTATTCAGCCTCTTATTTATTCCCACTAACCACTACATCAAATGACATGAAACTCAATGCTAAAAAAAAAAAGTATATTGTCAGCTATTAATACAGACATATTCTTTAGGAATATTAAAAAATGGCTTCACAGGATGACAAATGGCCAAGAATGTCAGATTTGTTTTGGGCACAAATCAGCCTTAAAAGCATCCTAAGCTATATGGTATTAGTATAATTCATCAGCCAGCCATAGTTTACCAGCTATTTAGTGTTAGAAAGAATAATGCTTTTTAACCTTTCAGTAGTACACCAAGTACTAATATTAGCATTAGTGTAGCCATTGATACACTAACACTGAATGCAAATATAGAAAGACAAGATACACGCCCGTAAAAAACAAAACATTTAATAAGGCAAACAACTTACATATACATATTAAAAGTATTTACACATGTCTCAAAACAAATGATTGTTCATATTGTCTAAAGGACGAGAATGTTTAATAGAACAATGAACAAGGAAATAACATACCAGCTTTATGGCTTTTGACTGTCTGTAGCTAGGTGAATTGCAATTACTTTTTTTTCTCCACATTAGGTTGTGCACATGTTGTCCAGTTTCCACATGTGTGGACGCCCTGGTGGTCAGGAAGGTAATGACAGTTCCTCAAAAAACGGAAGCAAAAAGAAAAAAGGGACAGAAGAGTTCTCCTCTCTCAAGGAGCTGAACTCCCATGAGCTCAACAAGTACCCCAACCCTAGACAGGTTCATTAAACTGCACAATAGGTACTACTACAATGTAACAAAAACAAAATTACACAACATGTATTACAAATGGTTTTGTAATCAAATGAAAAAGGAAGAGTTTGATTGGGAGGGGGAGAAATATTCTCCAGTAATGGTTCTGCTGAAACCAAAACCAGAAAAATAAAAATTGTCAATAAAAGTTTGGGTCATCTAACACAATGACCAGATCTGGTCACAGTCTCTTTTACTACCTCTAGTGCTTCTGATGATGGAAGAGTAACTGAAGTGTCCATGCTGAGGCAGGTAGTGTACAAAAAGACAGGCTTTAATCTGTCCATAGCAGTGTTCTGTGTTACATTGTTAATGCTTACCATAAAATATTTTGAGTGTCTCTTGAGGACTTTGAAAGGTCCTCTGTAGGATGGCTGCAATGTATGGGACATTGCCAAGTCCTGCATGAAAACATGTGTGCATGTCTACAGGAGTTTAGGCACATATATCAGTGTTTGAACTTGTGCAGAAAACTTATATGCTAAGTTTATCATTCTCACAGTATGCCGATCAACGAACGAGATCATGTTCAAAATTTTTTGTAAAGTTTGCAAGAAAAACATTCCTGGGAGTCTGAGTATGGTGCCATACACTATCTCAGCAGATGAACATTTTAAATTGTCTTTAACTGCAGTGCAGAATCCCAGAAGAATCAACAGTATCCATCCGTAGCTACATGAATTAAAATTGCTTTTTTTCTCTATGTTAAGCTGTGCACATGTTGTCCAGTTTCCACATGTGTGGACGCCCCTGGTGGTCAGGAAGGTAATGACTGTTCCTCAAAAAACGGAAGCAAAAAGAAAAAAGAGACAGAAGAGTTCTCCTCTCTCAACGGGCTGAACTCCCATGAGCTCAACACAAGGGAAAATAACTGTGGTCTGCCTACAATGGTATGTTACCACACACTGTGTACAATTTGAAGAAGACCATAAACATGAGCCAGAGCATTCAAAGGAAACTGGGCAGTTACAGGATCAACATCAAGTCCAGTGAAATTGAGACTTGATTAATGCTCTTAAAACCAAAATTGCAAAGAACTTAACAATCTGATCTGGTACTCTTACTGTATATCTCAAGATTCTTAACAACATTCAAAGAAGGGTCTGTAATGTAATCGATCCTGATCTGACATCTTGGCTTCAGTCATTATTTCAGCAACATGATGTGGCTCCCTTTTGTCTTTTCTACAAATATTTTCATGACAATTCGGTGCCTCAACTGCATGAATTTAAGCATTATACTAGCAACTTGGTCTCATCATTTTACTATTGAAATAGCTAAATGCAACTGTCAGTTTTATTCTAATATTTTCTTTTCTCACATCCTTTTAATTTCTTGTGTCCCTGCCATCTACAATCTTCAAAAATTAAAATGCAATACCAGCCACCATCTTTTGTCTTTCTGAATCTTGTTCTTTTATTGCCCTTTTTCCAGCTAAAGTAATCTCATTCTCTTTTATTCCTTGTAACCCCTTACATCCTAGTGGCACTGCCATCTTGTTTGTGATAGAATGATTAAAAAAATTATCTGTGCATAAAATTTTAAATTGGGGCCTAAGATTGTCAAAACTGCCATGCATGACAATCTGGGTCTTAAAATATATTCCACAACCTCTTCATGGACTCATGATGGGCAAAAGTCTTGAAAGGTGAAAGTTTTTCAGGTTCTTCAAAACTCATGGTTCCACTGTTAAAATAGTCATTGACAAGAAAATCTCCATTTAGGATGCAGTTTAAAACCACTGAAATGACTGATACCTCATGAATTTAACAGTTGATGTCAATGGCACCTTTAGGACCAAATATCCAACCCAGATCTTGGGTGTCATGGCCTCTAACAAGAAGATTCCTTTATTCTTCAACAAGCTTGGCCAGATGTATGATGCTGATGCCTACTGAAAGTGGATAATTATACATGAACACAGCACAGGGCTCCCAGAATTATATTCATGTCCTTTTATACTAATAAACCTATTTTTGCATAATAAGTAAGTTTCTAAGGTCACAGCAATTTTGGAAGTTTTGCTTCCCCAGACTGTATGAATTTGAATATAAAATCAATGATCTCAAATATCTCAAAAAATCAAATAGCAAAGCGGTAACTCTATAACTGTTATCTGAAAACATCATTAACCCTTCTTATCAGATTTCACTTTAGTCAAAAGAAATAAAGAAGCTTACCCTGGCAAAAAATCAAATATCTGTTTTCTCTCTCCAAATAGAACAGGGTTCTGGTTGTAATATTTCTGGTTAGATAAATAGAAGTAAAATAGCCACAGATGACACAGATTAGGCCTAATATATAAAATCTAAGATACTCTTTAAAATTTACACAAGACCACATAAGACTTATTGAAGATATAAACGCACCATGCTTTATATATATATATATATATATATATAAATAAAATGTGTGAGGGAGAGAGAGAGAAATGTAAAGATATAAGCGTATATATATTTATGATAAATATGTATAGGGTGCGATGGATAAATTATTGCATAAATTATGCAAAAATGAAAGTAACACTGACATCTCATTTTAACAGATATATTTACCAAAATTACACAAAAATATCTTGAAAAATTAAAGAGTAAATTCATTCAATAAAATCACTGTTGGCTTCAACCACAGCTGCCAGATGACTTTGCAATCTTCTGCTTTCAGTTCATCTTTGGTGTTACAAGGAGTTTTGTGTCTCTTGCTCAAATGCAAGCCACACATAATAATCTAGGGGCTTGCAAGTCTGGGGAGTTAGGTGGCCAGATGTAAAGGGGGATGTGTGACAGCCATGACTGGGTTCTCCTGCTTGTGTGGCATGGTGCAGAATCCTGTTGCCAGATATAGAGTTTTCCAGCAGCCATACCCTTGACCCAGGGCAGCACTACCTCCTCAAGGGGCTTGATGTAGGCCTCTATGTTAAGTCTGAGGCTCTGTGGGAAGATGAATGGAGGCATAATGTTGCCATCAATAGTGATCACAATACCTTTGTAATCATCATTAGACTCATCGAACACTTTCAGAATCCTCTGCACTGTCCTCATACAGATACCCAAAAAACTTTGAAATTTTCATATTGGAGCTTCCAGCATGAATGCTAAGCAGTACAGCTTGCCATTTCCAAATTTCTGGTGGAGTGAATTGCACTATGGTGCTCTTTTTCTCACAGATGGTGCCCAACTGAGCCTACTATAATGTGCAGTTGACAAAATCAAAAATAATGTGCATGCACAAAATTAAAAATATAAAATGGCCACAACTTACCCATCGCATCTCTCTCTCTCTCTCTCTATATATATATATATATATATATATATATATATATATATATATATAACAAATGATAAAAAGTTCTTGTTCAACCTACTTCCCAAAATCTGAAAAAACTAACCAAACCTCAGAATATCTTTTGGATGACTTTCATTTATTCATTCAACTTATCAAAAAGGTTTTCATGGCTTTACTAAAAAGAATGAAGCAGTGTTTAGCTAGTTCTCCAAAACTGTCCGAGTTGGATCTTTGTCCTGTGCAAAGATAACTTACATTGTAAATGATACAATTCATCTCTTTATATTGTAAGTGGTTGAAAAATCTCAACTGGGTGAATGGAGTGCAATAGTATGTCGATTACAAGGTATTTAAAAAATAGAAATTTTTTTTAAATATTAGGATTATCTTGAAAATGCTTTTCATGGTAGTGTAAAATAATGTTTTTTGAATGAATGCACTCTAAATAGTGCACAACAAATAAAATCATTTATAAAAAGAAATTTTTTCAAAATTTGACTATAAAAAATCCATAACCAATAACTTAAGAAATGCATCAAAACTGATTTTTTTCATGAGACTGTACAAATAATTTACAATAGAAATACATTATAAATGTTAGAAAACATTGTAATCGATTTCATTACAGATATTTGTATCCATGAATTGCTGTATTGTATATGAATTTATTATCCATATGCTGTGCAAGTAATGGAAATTTCTTGCAAATGTTTTTTTAAAAGACTGCTTCTATAGAAATAGATTGCAAGTGATTTAATAAACTCTTACTCTAAGAAAGTGAAAGTTTTCTATGAAAGTAATTTATTACAGAAATGTATGGGAAATGAATCATTTATGAAAATATTTAATAGGAATTTGAATTTCAATGCATCATAAATGATTTGTCATGGATAATAAAAAAAATGTATGCAGACAGAAAAGAAAGTCCCCTATAACAATGTAAAAGCAAAGTAATCTTATATGAACACATAACACATTATGTCTACATATTGTGTATTGTCTTAATGGCACTAAGAAATGAGAACAAAAATAGAATGCCCCTTGTGTTATAAAATACTTTCTGTAGAGGTAAAGAAAATGCTATTATTTTAATAATTTTTATTTACACAATATTTATCTATAAGAAACTATCTATATACAAAAATTAAAATGTGTATTAGAAAGAAATATTTGAGGTTGTTGCATGGATGAATAGGTGGTAACTTTCATGTTAGCAATAAATAAATAGCCATTTTGAAACACAAACTTGAAATGTCATAAGTCAGCTGAAACCATTTTATTAGAGTAAGTATCAGAAGAATTGATATAATGTTGCCAATGATGCAGTGGTGAATTTATTCTGGAAACAAACTGCAAGAAAGTATTTTTAATCTGTATTTGTGTATACCAACTGGAATGTATATGCATCTAAGGCTTGTAAAAAGTGGTCATCAGTTGGGGACTGACCCAGTAAGTAGTGAGGATGGGGTTGGACACCAGTTTTTGCCAGGTAGTTTGTGTTGTTTGTAAAGTATAAGGTTTGGCAGTATCCTGCAGCATGATATGACTTTTCTTTTCACCATTAATTGTCAAAATGTTTGTAACTCTTCACACATCAGTTCCATGCCATTACAGGATTCTGCCAGAATGTTCTGTCCAGAAGCTGTCATAGAGTAAGGTCTTTTTAATATTTTTAGTTCAAGATTTGATTTTGGAAGAATTGAGTGAGGAGTAAAGAAAATAACACTACAGAATATCTTATAGAAATGACATGATCAAGAAAAAGTTTTTTTTAATTTTTTTAAACAAATATCCAACTTGAAGCAAATGTCAGAAGATGCAAGCTACTGATTATCAATCTAATCATGGTTTACTACTTTCTGCATTTTGTTCATTTTGTTGATTTGTGTCAAATATCTTGCAACTGTTGTACGGTGGAGAGTTGCCCCCAGTTTTGTTTCCAATGATCAAGTATGACTTGCAGCCATGATCAGGTTCATCTTGGAGATCCAGATTATCAGAAGCAAATTTTGGGAATTAAGAAGACATGGTACATATTGAAGCTGATTCCAGCCTCCAAGCATATTTGGTCTGGATGTGAATGGCTTTGAGAGTGAGTGAATTTGAACTCATAGAGAATAATGACATGAATACTGTGTTTATTTGTCTTTGGCATTCAAAAACATAACAAATAAAAGTAATCAAAAAAAGTCAAAAACATTTAAAAGAGGCAGCACAGAGCTTTAAAGATTATATAAATATATACATAGCTAGAAAGGAATGAGGTGTAAAGCTGATTGAATTTATGCAAAGCAGGCCATTTATATTGTTTTAAAAAAGTAGCTCCCTTCATGAAGCTTGCAATATGGTCATTTTCCTTATTTGCTATAGATACAAAGTTATAGGTAAGTGGGTCAAGTTTATATGATTATTGTGGTTTTCCCAACCATCATCTTCTTTAAACTTCCATGAAAATCTCCAGATTTTATTTTTCCTTCAAATTTTTCCTCACCTTACTGAGATTAATTTTTTTTATATAATGTAGATAGGTGCTACTAGCATAAGCTAACTGGGCAAATCAAAATGTTTACATGATTTTTATAAATAGATATATACAGGGTGCATAAGGTATTTGAGGACACATTGAAAACTGTAAGAAAAACAAGAAAAAAATAATCTTTAGGCTTCACATTGAAAATCTCAGAATGTTTGATACTCCAGTTTTACAATAAACACCAAATTGTTGTCACTCTCTCTTTGCTATATGGATATAAAACATGGGACTTTATGCTGAGATTGCTCCATGGGTTTTTTTAAATAAGCTTCAGTGTGTGCTGAAAACCAAGAAAACATTACTACCCATGATGTTTTATATTGTGCTAAGATATCAAATGAGTTGAATTTTTGTTTTCTTTATCATTTCACCCCAAGCAAGATGATAAAATCACTCGGGTGCAAGGGGTTATTGAAAGTGAGAGAGACAGGGATGACAACAAAAGAACAGGATACAAGGAGACAAAAGATAATGATTGACATTGCATTTAGAGTTTTGAAGATCAAATTAGATATATATGCAGGGCATAGAACTTACAGTTACAAGTAGCAATTTTAAAATTATTAAACCTAACTGCCAATCTATACTGCATTTAATGAGTTTGCAATTGAAAAACAAAACAAAAATAAAAATCTACAGGCCCTGATTGAAAAAGCTGTTCAAAGATAACAATCTGAAATCTGTGACTAATTCTGACATTCGTTTAAACTCTTGGTAATGAATATCAAATGAATAAGTTTCATGATACTCACAAGTTCAATTCAGGACAAAAGCATAAAATTGTAGAAACTGAAAATGAAAGATGACAATGGAGAAAAAGAAATTAAAATAGAAACAAATAAATATATTTATATTTTTTTGAAAATGTTTATTATGTGAATTGGATTAAGAAACCAAGAAAAATGCAAGTATTAATATGAATAATATTAATTCCCAATTTTTAAAGATGATGACAGATTTCAATTTATTAAAATGTTGGTATCAAGTTGTAATATCTATTCCAGTATCTATTTTTGATATGTGTGTGTGTGTGCATGTGTATAATGCATGAGGTGTTTTGTCTGCAATTTCTTGTTTCTTCTATAGTAGAGTTATTTCCCTTGCACTGATGATGCCAGATTGCAATATCTTTGATATGCCAATGGCAGACTTTTCCAAGATGTTTATGATGCCATGAAATAAAAAGATAAACTCAGTGAAAGAGTAAGATACAACAATAAGAATTAGAAAAAAGACTCAAGTGTGAAAACCTAATAATAGTAAGGACTTAAGAAAATATGCTGTCAATTTTGGCAACATGATATAAATATATACACACATATAATGAGGAAAGATGGCTTGGAAAATTAATACTAATTTAATAGACAAATTGAACACAAGAGGGACAGAGGAATACAACACATAACCTACCTAGCAAGATTGAGTAAATGGATGGTGGAGCAAAGTTTAGGAGAGATAACAAAAAGACAAAAAATTATTAAAAACTACAAAGGATGGGAAATTAGGGTGAGCCATGATCACCAGCATCCTGAAGGGACACAGCACATAAAAGATCGTTTTCAATAAGATCAGATGTAAATGATCAGGTGTAGTTTCTTTTTTATAGAGTGAGTCTGTCTTCGAACAAAGGAAAAACAATTTTTTAACTAATTTATCAAATAATTTCCATTAATATAGAATTAATATAAAATTATTATTATACATTGTATAAAATATTCTGATCCCACATATGTAATATTGGTCAATTTGTAAAAAATAGTGAACTAGTGTACATTAAAAATTATTATGTATTATAGTGGATACTTATAACTTTTTTGTATTATTTGAAGGGAGCCATATAACAAAAGTGTAGTAGTAATTCTCTGTCTCTTTAATGGGATAAAAACAACAGATAAAAAAGCACAATTCAGTATTTTGACCTTGCAGTCAAGCAATAAATAATTATACAAAGTTATTGTTTTCAGTTTTTGTCTTTTTACAATGAATTTTATTGCTTATTTTTGATAAAGCATGACTAGATGAAATTCTTTAGCTTGTTGAACAAATCAAGCAACATTTACCAAAAAGAACCCAAATTCAAAATTGCTGTCTTCATAAACTATGAGATTATTAGAATAACTTTTATTTATTCCTTGTCTTTTATAATTTTATTTCAGTTCAAGATTTGAGCACAAATTTTATGACAAGGCATTGATTTAGGCAAAGAAAAATAAAAAAATTAAAAAGTTGGAAATCTGAAAAAGAAATAAGCTTTATTACAAAAAATAACGATTTAAGCTTAAATCGTTATTTTTTGTTCAATGAAAAACAACTTTTATTTTTTTATATCATTTAATATTCATTTTCTGATTACTTAATGGAATCTTTACAAAAAAATGTTTTTATGAATTCATAACATTCAGAAGAGTAAAATGTCACAATTTCAAGTTTTCACTATGATGTGCAATGTTGTAAAATAATTTTTATTGTAATTAATTTAGTATAAAGTTGTCTTTTTCATGATTCTATATTGTGAGTTATATAAATGGATCTCCTTCTGTTTCTTGTAACATTTTTGATTTACTTCTAAAAAGATTTCAAATCCAGGAACTGACAACTAATCAAATTGAATCATGTTGCTTTCATGACTGTCAAAAGAAATTTTTTTTACAAAAAAAAAAAGTTTTCTTCTGAATTCATTTTAAAGGTTAAGAATGAACCAGACTGTAAAAAAGAATTAATTTTAAAATGATATTTTTATTTATGCCAGTCAGAAAATTGTTTTTATTTTCTGACTTTACTTCTATATAAGGTTTCTCTTAAAACTTGAAAATCAAGATTCAAAAGAGTAACAAAGATTCACTTGGAAAATATAAATTTAATTTATATAATAAATGCATTGTGTTAATTGTCAGCAAAATGTAGTATGCAAAAAAGCATATAAGACAAAATGATTATTTAAAATTTCTACAGATTACAATTGCTCATTTTATCCAGAGAGACAATAAAAAATCTCTTGGAAAAATACATTTCTAATGCTTTCAATTATTGGAAACACATGAAAAACATTTAGCAATTCTTTTAAATCTTATAACAATAAATTTTATCACATGATAATTACTGGTAAACTTTTGAAATGTTGAGAATATTCTAAACAAGATTCAACCATCAAATACTCTGCCCTAAAACAGACTGAACCAAAGATTTTTATATAAGTCTTTATGATCTCTTGTTGAAGTCTTTGACTAATATATTTAATTCTTTTATTATATGAGAAAATAATTTCATATTTACAAAGGTATTACTCATTTTTATTTAAAAGGAATTTTAATCAACTTTGAGCAATGCTCAAATTCCAATCCTTGTCAAACCTAGAGCTGATATGCAATGGTTGTTAACACTTCAATTACAGCAAATTGATCGAATTTATAAGTAAATCAATTATATCAACTCAGTCTGTCTTTTGTCCAAACATATATATTTTTTTATTCTTGCAGTCATGTTGAGTTATATCAGTGTGAGATATTAGTAGTAAAAGCCATACTTATAAAGAAACAGGAGCTCAAATTGTATACCTTGCAGTTTTCAGTCTTGTCCATTCTCAACTGACTTGCTTCAAACAATTATTTGAAACACCTGTAAGAAGCATAATGACAAATCCTAAATAAATTTTTAAAAAGTTCAGTTACTATAGAAACTCTTGACATTTGAAAGATGATTGCAAGAAAATCAAGTTTCTAGAAGTGTAAACAGCAGAGCCTTAATCAGAATGCACATAAACAAAGAGTAATGAACTGGCTTTGTTCAATTAGAGCCTTGTTCCATGAGTTTGTAAGAGAGTGATGAATTGTGAAATGGCGCTACATGACAAAGAAATCTCTTGTTAGCAGATTTTGCTGCTTTTAATATATAAAAAAAAGAAAAAGACTAAATTTCTCCTGTCAACATCTTTTCTTTTTGCATTTCTCTCTTCAGCTTTCTTTCGCCAATACATTTAATTTGCCAACATAAAACAAGCCAAAGTCTCTTAGTCTTATAATTGTAGAGGTTTTTATTTATCTCAAACTATGATTCTCATTTCTATTTTTATACTATCATATTTCTGGTGTTTGTTGTCTTATTTGCTATATCAGAAAAGAATGAGGATAAGTGTCAAATTAAAAAACAAATTAAATTTTAATGCAGGAAAACATTTGTTGAGTTAATAGTATTGAAAGTCATGGTTTCATTAAGTTTATGGAGTGTGGCGACCACATCCCATTAATATTTTATATTATATTTATATTATATTTTTTTATATTAAGATATTCTGATGTTTGGTTCCCATAGATAATTATGTGCAATGGACCACAGTATATTTTGAGTTTTGAGAGACATTATTTGTTTATAAAAACTCCTTGTAACACCAAAGATGAACTGAAAGCAAGGATTGTAGCAGCATTCAGCAACTTAAACAAGCAGACCCTCCAGAAGAGAGGATTTGAAAGAAGATTATGTTTAAAGATCTGTGGTTGAAGCCAATGGTGATTTTATTGACTAAATTTAATCTTTTCATATTGCAAATCCCAAGATATTTTTGTTGTCATTTTTGAAAGTAAATGTATCTGTTAAAATGAGATGTCAGTGTTATTTTGAAGCCAATGTGATTCTGTCTATATTTTTGAGATATTTTTGTGTAATTTTTGGTAAATGTATCTGTTTTGAGATGTCAGTGTTATTTTCATATTCATTTGATTGATGTCATTGTTTGGACTGATGTCCTCATCTTTATTGTCATATTCACATATGAATATGACAATAAAGATGAGGACATCAGTCCAAACAATGTAAATAATGTAAATATTTTTATTTTTGCGTAATTTAGATGACAATTTATTCATCGCACCCTGTAGTTATTATGATCAAACATTACTTAACTCAAAAATGTCTTACAATAATTCGTTGCATTTGCTTTGGACAATTATCAGCTTTGAAGGGAACTAAAATGTTATTGCATTTTATATTGGTCCAAAACATAATTCCACTAAATGATGTTTGTTAACTATTTTCCTAAAAGATCCAAGCTCTTGTTCAGCCATCAAGTTCATCCAGTATAGCTCTCTAGATTCATCAGTTAAAATTAATATTGTAAAATCAGTTTTCATGATTTTTTGCCTAAATTACATGTTTCTCTTGGTGATATTTACTTAAAGGTGTTAATTTGATTGTTTACATGTCTTTAGTTAATATTCTTAATATTCTGCATCTTTTCTCTCTTGCTGATCAATCTAATTTTCTTACTTATGACACTTTTAATTTTCTCAAATCTCTGCCACATTTTTGTTCTTAGCTCTCCAATGTACACTTCCATTTTGAAGTCCTGCAACAAGTTTTGCAACATGGAAGAATGAAAAATAGTAAAAAAAATTTAATCTGGTATTTCTGTCTGAAAAATAAAAAGGGAACAATAGTCAGTAGGATTTTTATTTATGCAGATGGTGGGGGAATTTTATTACTTATTTTTTCCTCTCAGCTGAGAAATTCCAAATAGGTGGTACCCAAAAGTTTGATTGCTGTAATTAAAAGAGGTGACAAGTCTGAGTTCAGAGTCTGTATTTACTTGAGTTAAACTGAGAATGAATGTGTTTACTTTTTGCAACAACCACCCATCTGTCTGCCAGTCCAAAGACAGGAAACCTATTATAAAAACATCAAAAGAAATTCTTTAAATACAGGATGTGCCAAGTGACACTCTTGTGGAGAATTAAAACCAGGTTAGGAATATAAAATCAGTTTAAGTAGTGGGATTTTTTTCTCTCATTTTATTTAATTTCTTTAACAAGTACTTTATTTTTATTATATATATAAAATGTTTGATATGAAATATTTGAACAAAGTGAGTAAGAGTCATGAAAATCAGTTAGATGTTTAAATTAATTTTATTTTCTTGTCAAAATTTTGCTCTTTACAACCATTTTCAAAATAACTGAAAAATTCATGGCCAACTGTGGTTATTTGAATAATCTTTAACAGTTAATACAATTAGAAAATAAATATCCTCAATCAAATCAGTGAGATTTGTACATATAAAATAAAATGTAAATATGATAATTTGATATCTTCTTCTCTGATGTGCCTCGTCCCTTCAGAATATGGCTGATCATGGCTCTCCACAACTTCCTCTCCTTTGTAGCGCTTAGTAATTTTTTTGGCTATCTCTCCTAATCCCTATTCCAATAACCATTTACCCAAACTCATTAGATAGGTTATGCTTAGCTTTCCACTTCAAAATTTACTAAGCCACCATTCCTCATTAGGTACCCTATAAATTTTAACTGTCTTTTTCTAATTCTAAGTCTAATCCTTTTTAGTTGTTGCTGTTGTCATTCAACTTTCCTTAAGTAATGTGGCTTCTGTTACATGGTACAGTTCTTTGTTTGTGATCCTGTAGCACCGGTCTACAATGACTAAGATGTACATTCTTCACTTTCTCAAAGCCATTTTTAATCAGTGATCTGAGTAAGCGATTGTATACAGCTGAAAGTTTAGATATTTCTGAATGGGTTGGTGCAACACATGAAATTCACATGAGAGTCTCAATCTGACATGATTATTATTTCAGGATGTGACTTGAGTTTTCAGGTTAATATTTTGGTTTGGTAACAATTTGTTCAATTTTCTTATACTAAATTTATTATTACCCAATTATTTGAAGTGTTTAGTATTTACTAATTCCACATACTGAATTTTTAAAATGGATTTGGAGTACACACCATCACTGCTTTCCCTCTAATTCCAGATCATAGTTTCTATTTTGGAAACATTTATTTTGAGTTCTATTTCTTGAAATACTTCATAGAAGATATTGATATGGAATCTATCTATCTATCTATCTATCTATCACACACACATATATGCTAATTAAAATAATGTAGAGGGTTTATATTTTTTTATTTTCATTAAATGATTTACATTTATATAAACAGATCTGTGTTTCACTCTTTTCAAGTAATTATATATTAGCTTACTCCAAAAAATATCTTTGTCCAAGGTACAAAGTATTTGATTACATGTTCATGTGTTTAGATTTCAGTGATTGTTCTTTGGTTAATTACAATGAACTCTTTTCATTTTTTTTCACTGAAAAACTTCATATCAATAATAATAATAATAATAATAGTTTATAAGTTTGAAATTAAATTAAAAGGGACAAGAAAAACAAAATATAAGTTAGGCTGTATTATAATCGATCTGAGTTTTGTAGAAACAGAAAAGCTGATCTGTAATTATTTCTAAGAAGTGGAAAGATTATATCAAATCAATTGATAGGTCAGCTGCTAGAAATGTTGCCGTCATGTGAGACATTTTTCTCACCTGAATCTATCTTACATATTTACAAGTCCATCATTTGTCCATGCTTAGAATATTGCTGCCATATATGGTCTGGTGCTCCTGCTATATATTTAGTGATCCTTGATAAAATCCAAAGAAGCATCTGCAATATTACTGGTCCTGACCTGGCATTCCAATTTCAGGCACTTTCTCACCAACAGAATGTAGCTTTCCACAGCCTTTTCTATAAATATTTTTATGGTAATTTTTCTGATGAACTTTCCTCTATGGTACCTAGACTTTATGAATTTAAGCACAATACTAGATTGACAGCAAAGTGTCATCATTTTACAGTTAAAATGGCTAGATGTTGCAATAAGTTCTATGCTAACAGTTTCTTCTATTGCACTTCTCACTTTTAGAACTCTCTTTTGATTTCTTGCTTTCCAGTCAAGTTTGTTCTTCAAAATTTTAAATGCCATGTCAATCATTATGTTTTGTCTTCTTAATTTCTGTTCTTTTATTGTTCATACTCCTTAATGTTTTTCTTACTCAGTAACCTCCTGTGTGTTAGTGGCTTTATTGCTTTGCTTGGGGTGAAATGATTAAAAAAAGGTTTGAAATGTTGAAGGAAAATGGTAAATGGTTTTTCACTTTATGTTATATTTGTTTTCTCTTCTTTTGCTCTCAATGTTATACAATTTTTGCAGTGTACTTTGAATAATGTTATCTGGGCACAGTTATAAGTGATAAACATCTATTTTTCTCATTAACTTCTGAGGCACCTTTATATTAGATAACAGGTGTGGTGATGTGTGATATTTTACCAGGAATAGCTTCTTAAAATGCAATAATCACGGCTTGTGTCTTTTAAGATTGTTACATCAGAAGTGAACCCAATCAGTGCTGGATAAGAATGCAGGTGTAACCAGATAAGAACAGATTGAGATAGATAAATGGATAGACAAAGATGAACAGTGGATGTAACCAAAAAAAACATACTTGGTGAAAATCAATATTTAATTAAAAAGAAATTTGCAAATGTTAACTATAAACATGTTTCTTGGAGTTGTCATCATCTTTAATGTTTCAAAATTGCTTGATGAATGAATCCATTGATTATATATTTCTCAAAATTAACCTTTATAAAAAGAAATTATGTATAAAGGAAAAAAGACAATCAGAAAACATAGTTTTAGACAATGCATTTTGTCTAATGTGAACTTTTTCAAGGCAAAAAAAGAAGAGAATATTTTCACATGTAGAAGTATTGTTTGTTTTGTGTGTTGACAGATTTAATTTTTTTCTTTTGATTTCTTGATATATTTGTTGTATACGTTAGCTTGGAAGAGTAGTGATTCTGTTAGGAAAGGAGATATTGGTAATGTGTGAGAGAGAGAGAAATGTAAAGATATAAGCGTATATATATTTATAATAAATATGTACAAGGTGTGATGGATTGTCATTTAAATTATGTAAAAATGAAAATAACACTAACACTCATTTTAACAGATATATTTACCAAAATTACACAAAAATATCTATTTCTTCAATAATATTGCTATTGGCTTCAACCATGGCCTCCAGATGACTTCACAATTTTCTGCATCTCTTCTGAGTGGTCTCCTTCTTTAAATTAGTGAATGCTGCTATAATCATTCGCTTCAGTTATCTTGTTTTGTTGGTCTCTTACTCAAATATACCCCACACATAATAATGAACAGAGTTGGAATCTGGGAAGTCGGGTGGCCAGATATAAGGGTGATTTGGTTGTGGAAATTGTCTGACAGTCATGAGTGAGTTCTCCTGCTTGTGTGGCATGGTGCATAATCCTGTTGCCAGACATAGGGTCTTCCAGCAGCCACCCTCTTGACACAGGGCAGCACTACCTCCTCAAGGCACTTGATGTAGGCCTCCATGTTGAGTCTGAAGCTCTCACTAACAAATTCAATTTATCAGAATGATCAGAATGAGTTTTCTGAGCTGCCATACCTTCATAACCACAATTAGACTCTTTAGAATCAAAAATCCAATCTAGTAGCATGCTTAAGTTCATGTAGTTGGGCCACCAAGGAAAAAAACTTGTCAGTGCAGTTGCCATGAAAATATTTGTAGAACAGATAAAGGAAAACCACATCATATCTGTGAGAATGTGACTGAAGTTGAAATGCTAAGTCAGGAGCGATTATATTGCAGATCCTTCTTTGGATTTTGTCAAGAACCTCAAAATGACTAGCACCAGACCAGATATGGCAACAGTATTCAATGCACAGCCGAATGGAAGATGGAAAATTCAAGCATGACACAATGAACCAACTTTTCTTTGCAGTAAATGCAGTTATTGATTCAATGTAGTTGTTTCACTTCAAGTCAGTTGAAAATGTGAGACCAAGAAGGTGCAGTGAGACACTCTCCTGGAGTCTAGCACCAGCCATGGTGATGGTGGTTAAGGAAGTTTCTCTATGGTGATTAATTGAGAGCAGTTTAATTTAATGGGGCATTAAAAGTTACAAGTCACCTCCTGCCCCAATTAATCACTGATTGGAGATCCTTTCAAGTGCAGCAGCTAGGTTAACTTTGTCAGCTCTGAAAGATTTTCTATTGAGACATGTGTAAATGGTAGCGTCATCTGCATAAATGCCTACTTGAGAACTGATGACATCAAGAAGATCATTGATGAAGATTAGAAACAGGACATAGTCTTGGGGGATACCAGTGTTCTTGTGAAAGGATCTGGAAGCAAGCCTGTTCAGAACAACACTCATTTTAAAATTTGATAGGAATGACAATTAAATTAAACAATCATTCTTTAATACCATAGTCCTGAAGCTTATGTAGAAAACCAACATGCCAAACCCTGTCAAATGCCTTTGAGATATCTAGAGCTACAGCTCAAGCTTTGCCATTATTATCAAGATCTTGATATACATATTGAGTGATGGCTGTAAGCATTGTCAGTGGTAGACTGGGCAAAATGGAATCCATATTGTTTGTCAGAGAGTAGGTTGTGAGAGGTTAGATGCTTAACCACTTCAGCATTGATTAAAGCCTCAAATACTTTGCTGAATAGCAGTAGGAGACTAATAGGGCGATAGTCAGAAGGTTCTCCAGAATTCTTAAAAACAGGAACTACAGAGAAGGACATCCAAAAAGCTAGAAAGCAGGGAGCAGTGAGGCAATAGTTGTAGAGCTTGGAGAGAACTGGGACCATCTTGGGAGTACATTTCTTTAGGATGACAGCTGGGATCCTTCCTTATGGGAGTCTAATTTAGAAATGATCCCTGAGACCAGTGATAGGGTTATATGCATATCACTCAGTAGGGAAAAATCTAGTTTGGGTACTCCAAATGCTGAATGTTGAGTTGGAAGAGAATTTCTGAGCAAAGCATTCAACCTTATCTGCTGTAGATGTCAGAACTTTGAATTGATTGAATAGAGGAGGGAATAAGGATTTGCTGCTGTCCAACACACTCTTGCAGAGCTGCCAATAATCTCTTGGACCAAATTTTTGAGATGCTATATGTTGTTTCATTCTATCAGCAAACAATAACTTTATTTCATTGAAGACATGCTTGCAAATTATAAGCAGAGACAAAGAGACATCTGATATGTCTCTCTGGTACAGCTAGAAGTGATTCCTGTGAGCTATAATGGCTGAGCATGCAGGTGAGAACCAAGGTGATGAACACAGTTTTAACTCGTTATTTCTTTGCTGGAATGACTGCCTCAGTGCTAGCTTTCACACAGGAAGACATCTCAGACACACATTTTTTAACAGGATGATTAAAATCTTCATTCCAAAGAAAGTCACAGAACAAGCCCCAATCTGCTCATTGAAAGATATTCTGTTGGTACGAGGTTTTTGGCTGGTGGGGGAGCAGAAGGAGATGTTTACGGAACTACTGCATAATCAGAATTGCCAAGGGCAGAGCTGTGTAGTACAAGAATCAGGGATAGAGGTAAAAAGAGATCACAAAGAGAAGCATATCTATCAGGGTTACTGGCGAAACATATGAGAAAGTCAACCACTTGCATGAGAGATTGAGTGATTAAGAAGTTAAGGATTTTGGTGCCAATGAGGTTAGTGATAGAGTGTTTAAGCCAAACACAAATATATTTGCAAACATGTGTAAGGAGATGGCCGTGTCTATAAATACTGTCTAGCATGCAACAATCTTGAGAGGAAGGGGAATGGTAGAGAAAGAAGAGATAGCTAACTGAGTTAAGTAGAGAGAGAGAGAGATGGAGACACATGTAAGAATGAGATTCAAGAGAAAGTTCCCTAGCCAGTGGGTAATGTTCATGGACATAAACTCCCAAGCTATGCATGTGGGCATTAGAGTCCTTCCTAAGGAGAAGAAGATAGCCAGGAATGGAGAAATCAGAGGAGGGGATTGAAGAGTTAAGTTTAGTTTCTCAGAGCTAGGATGTCCAGAGACTTTTTAAAAAGGAATGATTCCACACTGCAGAAGTTGATATGGTTACCATGAATGTTGGCAAAAAAAAGGTTAAGGAGTTTAGATATTTTTTGTTGAGCTGGTTTAGGTTAATATCTTTGATTGTTTATAGTCACAGTGTGTTATTTTGGTAAGGAAAGGCCTAGAGTTGTAGTAGCAGTTGGTCATCTAATGTAACATGTGCAGGAAAGGAACTTGTGCAGGCTGCATCCTAGTGTGGCTTTGTTCCTGGCAACCACTGGAGGTGTTTGTAGGGACACCCTTCCATGCACAATATAGCACTGAAAGAACCCAGACATTATGCAACTATTAACCAGAGCAGTCTCTCAAGATGGTATGCAAGAGTTTGAGCTCCACCTACCACTTATGAACAGCAACCAAAAAACTGCCAACCCAGTACCCTCAGTATGAAGAGACATAGCCACCATACATGCATATCATAAATAATTCATGATAGCACCACTATTAAGGCCAGGGAAAAGGAAAGGAACTGAGAACCCCTTTCTCAACAGGAAACAAGGTATGAACAACAATTCCTGTTCAAGAGAAGTGGGAGGAGTATGGACCAGTCAATAGGAGAGCCTATCTACTCCTATTAAAAAAAACAAAAACAGAAAAGAATCCTGGGTCTGACTTCTAGATAAATTTTCAGAGAATGAGCTCAAGCAGCTCACACATGCCCCAGAACAGTATGTATACATAAGTTAAAAGAAAGAAAAGAAAAGAATTAAGTTTTAACTTAGTATCAGTCAGAATGTCAACTCTTTCAAACTGTGTTCTCATAATCTCCAGTCAGTAACCACCAAAAAGAAAAAACTTCATTAAATGCTACAACCCCAATCAATTAACATATTAATCATTAAGAAACATATTATCAATATCAAAAGTGAGGAATTCTGGGATATGCCACTAGATTCCATAGAGGTGTGATTAAGTAAGATAAGGTGGGCAGCTACGGCCTTCTACTACTTCTTTTTTTTTATTGAATGTAGTATAATTTAAATTTTCTGAACACTCCTTCCTTTCTGGCAAACAGCCAAAGCTGATGTTTGTTTGTGGGTTAATGGAGGGGAAATAAATCAACCGTTCTTAGGAGGAAAGAGGATTTCCTGATTAAGTCAATACAGACATGCAAAGATCATTTTCTTTCCCCATCACAAGCCAAAATCACCATCATATCCTCTTTCTTGAAGCTTCTTTTCACAGAGGATTGTGATCTCAGGTTACATTCGACAGATTAGGCTAAGTGTCATGACTATTCAGATAAAATATGTTCTCTCTCTCTCTCTTTGGCCAAAGTGATAAATGGTTTGGTCAAAATAACTTTGATGTAAACACATTTGAAGATTAGTGAAATGCATACTATACTTTGGATATGGGTAAATAGACAAGGAATATAATTGCTTTTCACTTTCTCTCTCCACACACACACACACACACACACATACATGCAAATACAAGGTGCTGCTGAAATGTTTTTGGTCCAATTCACTTCTGAAAATCAGTTTTACAAACTGAAAACTGATTTGCAGAAGCAGGTGGGAATTGAGAATTTTTCAGCACCTTATCATATATGATAAAGTTGTTAGACCAGTCATAAACTCACAGTATGCAAAAGTATTTGATTGGTATATAAGTTATATAAGCAAATATTTATAAATCTGTATAATACAATTTCGAAAGAAGTGATGAATTTTTATTTATTAATCTGACAGATTGTATTACTTAAATGTTATTTTTAGTGGATACCCATATTTGAGTTGATGTTCCATTTATTTATTAAGCAGTATTTTTTATTTATTTACATTTGTATTCTGGCGATATTTGACAAATCTTATTTAAGAAAAATATGTACTCCTCAGGAGGATTCAAATCTGTGTCTTCCTGGGTAGAGGAAACCGTTGTTAGATCCGATGTGCTTTAGACATCTCAGCCATGAAGTGCATCGATTCAGACTAGTAGACTAAAATAGATAAATATACTGTTTAATAAATAAACGGAGCATGTACTCAAATATGCGTATCCATTAAAAATAACATTTAAGTAATAATATCTGTATAATATAAATAAATGCATACAAAATGGTAACAAAAAATTAAGGGAATTTGAACATGGTGAAATTCCCCAAAACTTTGTTTAACACTTTGTAGGTATCCCTGAAGTTGAAGGAAAAGTTTCCACCATCATCCTTTATATAAGGTTTTAACCTTATATAATCACTGAAGAGTCTGAAATTTACCCAGTTCTTTATTTGCTTGTGAAGGCTTTTATTATTTAACAATTGCTTTTGGAAATGGGATCATTTTATTTTTCTGCATTTTAGGACTGAATATAAAATGTAGACTCAACGTTTTTTACTCTGGGGAAAAAATGCACTGTAAAATAAGCAATGGAGCAGATAAGCTTATGGTAATACAACAGGAGTTATCTTTTTAAATGTTGTTGAATACTAATTTGCTTTATAAAAATTCAATTCAGCATTAATACCTATAGAAGGAATCTAAGCAAGAATTAATTTGTAAAAAATATTATAGAGCATTATCAACAATTTTATATTTAATCAATCACTTTGAATTTTTCATGATCATTAGAAAAGAGATTTATAATGACAATGTCCAAAAGTTAATTGAAATTCAAAATATTGTTTGACTCCAGGTTTCCTCAAACAACATAAAATGTAGTTCTTCTAATCATTTTAGAAAATTCTGATCTACAACCAAAATTTTTATAGATCAAAAACTCTTTTATCCATTGACAGATTCCATCTTAATTTTGTTTTTCAATAAACAGTCTGTCCATAACTGCTTCTGCTGAGTAGCAACATTAAGAACTTAGTAAAATTCCAATAATAAATATTTTATGATATAGGAAATTCTACGAACATGATTAATCCATTCTTCAACCAGAGTTGAACAAATGGAAATTTCATGATATATATTTTCAAGATAATTTGAAGTATTTTGCATAGTTTAATAATACAGAATAAAGTATGCAATCTGATAGTATTGCTTATCTATGAATTTATTAATAATGATAACATGGATATCATTCTTTTTAATTTTATTAAATGTAGAACTGTCAATCATTGTGATGAAGAGCAAAAAAATTAAGAAAGAAATACTTGTGAAGAATTTACAACCATTATCCTTATATTTCAAGAACTCTCCATGAAAAATCATTCTCTTCTTCTGCTTTACTATTCTTCTCAGTTCACAGAGCTGAATTATTAAATTTGCTTTGGTTTGACTCTGGAAAAAAATAAAATAAAATTGTCCCTGGCTAAATACTAGTTACATCAATTAAGTTCCAACATCATTGGAAGCATAACATTACACTTTATTGTCATTAAATAGTATAGATAATATTAACAATATCCATTTACAAAGTTGTAACTGACTTAATTTTCATTATATGAACATAAAAGCATATTTGTTATCAGTGTATACCTAGGTATATCAAAGTCCACAGTATTTATTTTATGCAACATATATTGCTGTTTAGATGATTCTCCTTCCTTATCAATGCACTTAATTCAAACATTATCATAAAGATTGAATATTTTTCAGACCAAAATTCAGTTAATAAGCGTCAAGCTATAGAATTATTGACCCAACCTTGTAAGTTTAGTTTGAGTGCACACATGTTTAAGAAGATGTTCTGATTGACATGGACAATTCAAGTCTGATCCATGGCTACATTTTAAGGTGCACCTTTTAAAAATTGAACTTTGTAACTTGCAAGAAGAGTAATGTACACACTTGTTGATCCTTACTGCTGTAATGGTTTCTTTTATATTTTCCCATGAATATCTTGAGATTCTGTTGGTTACAGTCATGTAACTGTAGATAGGGTTCCTTTGAGCTTGACATGTCTGATCAGAGACTTATGCTATTGTTAATGGAGTTTATTTATATTGCAAAAGTGGGTCATGCACTTACAATACAAAGGAAAGAAAGTATACATTTCTCTTGAACCAGTGATAACTTTAATACTCACTGACTTCCCTTAAATCTGCCTATCTACCTATTTATCTAGCTAGCTATATATATATATATATATATATATATATATATATATATATATATATAGATATATATAGATAGAGGGAGAGAGATTATACATTACTGATACGCTTTACAGGTTGTATCATATCAAATATGATAAAAACCTTTAAATGTCTTCTGTGTTTCATAATTTCTTGTAAATTCAGCCAATAGCTCATCTAGTAAAGACTTTTCAGTGCCATACCATATGGCAATGCATAAATGTATTCAAATTACCACCGTGTTGTATTTGTGTGTTTAAACTGTCACAATTTTTTCTTCTTAATAGCCATGAAAATGTGTCCCCACCCACCAACCAAATGAGAGAATGGTATTAGTACAGCTACGTTATCAAACACATACTCCATACCAAACTAACCTAATTGCTATAATAAAAGGCTGGGCATAATCTGGGTGTGATTATGACTTACCATCAAGCAGAATGAATAAAATAAAGGGCTACTCAATAAAGGAAACAGCTGTGTAAGGGAAAACCGTTTACATGACAAAATCACTTAAGCTGCTACTAATAATACCCCAAAAGGAAATCTCTCTGGGTGAATATTTCCATCATTTCCTGCCACTGTCTTGTATATATTTTGTTTACTTATTCCATATGCATTTCTTTTCTACTTTCTTGTGAAGTTTTTAATCTCAATAAAAATGCAGATTTTTTTCAATCAAGTAAACATTCCAACCCATCTAATCAAAAACTGTTCAGTATGAACAGATAATCTAATATTAGTTCTTTAAGTAGTTTAAATTTGTCAGTGAAATCCAAGATTCATTTCAAGAAATATCTGCCTACTTTTCAATATTGCCAATCTTTCTGATGGTTTTTGTTTGTTTTGTTGATAACTACTAAGTATAAATAATTCCTTTGCCTTCTCATTTCAAAGCTCAATGATATGTCTCCACAGACTCCTTATTCTGTGAGATAAACTTCTCCGGGCCACAGATCATGTTCCTGGACATCTTCACTGTGAAAAGTGAGTAATTACATCAGCAGCTGCTGCCAAACAGAAATGCTAATACCTTATTTATGTAGCTAGTGGTTGCACTCTTTGGAGAGAAATGTTTTTGTGCAGGTGCTAAAACCCAACATCTGCATTTAACCAAGACTGAAGCAAGATTCTTTGATGCTACATCTTTTTCGCACTATTTCTCAGAGAAAAATGTCAAATCAAAGAGTCTTGTTGCTGCTATTTTACTATAGTCAAATCAAAAATCAGAATCAAACTTGGTGTGGAATAACAGGGATGGAGAATTATCTCAAATCAGTTTATGTCTTGGAAGCTTACAACACTACGTCTTGATTCTTTTTATATTTTTTATCATAATTTTTTCTTTTTTTTCTTTCAATCCTGTTTTATTATCTAAGTGTTTTCTTTCTTCATATATTTCTTTTCATCATTTTTTCTTCTTTCTTTTATCATGCCATTTCTATTCACTTTCTTTCTGTTGTTCTTTTGTTTTCATCATTTTCTTCTTCTTTTCTGTATATTTTATGGTTTTTTACTTTGAAAATTTGTCATACCATTTTGAAAAAAATGGACAATAGTCAATTGTAAAAAACATTCTTGTAGATATTGCCATTATTTACAATGATAATAAATGTCATCCTGTTTAGTATCAATATTATTCTTATTTTATTGATATAGATTCTAATCTTAAAATTATCTGCATTGTAGTTCTCTATGACAGTATCACAGAATACTCTCCAACCATTAATGTAACTTGAAATAAGACTTGAGTTCCATATGCCAGAACCTCACATGCCTCACAACACTTTAACCATTCCAGATATAGAGGCATATTAACAGACAGAACCCAAATCTACAATTATTGCCACCATATTGTTTTACTACTACTTGCACCAAATCCTACTACTACTACGGCAATTTATTGAAACTCTAAAAATTTTTTCTTCATGTTTTTTTGTTGATTATTTGTTTTGTTATTGTTTCTCCTTTATCACAAGTGAGTGAGTAGAAATATGACTCCAAATTAGCTCTTGGCTTCCATCAGAAAATTAGTTAGGATGAAAGAAAAGCCTTTCTTTGGCTATGTGATGCATGGGTTCAAGTTACCTTGACTTCAAATAATTTTAATGTTTGGAGTATATTCAACTGAGAAAATTGCAACAATATGATGAGGAAAAGGCTAGTCTAAAAATAATAATGAAAATAAAATCTTGAAAATCAAATAATTTAAAACTGTTGCTATTATCACAATTATTTTTATGGATCCATTATCTGAGGTAGACAATATAAGTAAAAACAGTTTACTGTCTAGATAAGACAATTGGGAGAGTGTTTTTTCCAAGTGCTCACTTACCCACAATTTTCTATATCTGCCATTATGGCATACCAGTGACTAGAAAAAGTAAATAATTATTTTTATTGATCCATTATTCAAGGTAGACAATCTTTTTTAGTCTACTACCTATATTAGTAAGATAAGTGAGAGAGTGGTTTTTCCAAGTGTTCATTTACCCAGTTTTCTATAGCTGCCATTGTGGCATACTAGTGACAAGACATTTTATCAAAATATCTGGTTGTAGAACAATTTAAAGGGAGGAGTGGATTCATGCTTTTCTAAGTGCAAAGTGAGCATAAACAGCTTCAACCAGAATTCAAACTCGGCCTACCAATTCCATTTTCTATCTTGTCACCATTAAAGTACACAGGAGCTATTACTTTTATATATTAATCTACTTACTTATACCTAACTACTTACCTCCATAAATTTTCCAGTATTTCTGCTCTACTCACTGAAACATTGACTCTAATCTTACAAATCGTATTATTACACAAAGATTCATTAATGGAAAAGCTTTGTCTCGTCCATGGAATAACAATAAATAATACTGAGTTCTAAACCATTATTTCTATCTATCTATCTATGCTACAACCTGTATTTACTAAGAGACAATTTTCTAATACTTCTTCCACAGTCAGAAAATTCTAAAAATAACTAAAAAAAGAAAAAAATATGAAAAGTAAAAGAAAATGTTTCTCCTAAGATTTTTTAATCAAATTTTCTGAAAATTAAGTCTGTATTTGTTTATCAAGCATACATTTATAGAAGTGTAATAAATATAATTTCTGTTATTTTTCTATAATTAAAGTACATGAAATACTTTGTTCTTTACTAAATTATAAAAGTGCACCATATAATTGCCATAAATTCTTGAATTCTTTAATATAATAATCATCTTCAGCAAACTTCGACCTTTGTGTCTGCAAAAATATATAATGTCAAAAGGACAGCTTTTCCCTTGACAAAAACAATGATTAGAATTGGAATAAAACTTAAGCATATGATGAAAGTGAATTTATACATTTTTTGTTGTGAAAATTTACAACAAAAATATTAAACACTATATATTTATTAGATTGTTTATTTCCAAGAATAATCTTTTTTATTTACAACTATCTAAAAACTAATACAATTAGAACTAATGCAATGTAATATTTATCATTTACCAATTTATAAAGAAAGAAATATAAAACAATTTTTGCTAATAAATTTATGAACATTTACTAAATTATTAAAATACATGAACCAATTATCAGAAAATCCTTATTATTTACCATTTCATAAAATTTGAATGGATTGGCAATTCCAATAAATAATATAATAAATAATGTAAATAAACAATGTAATAAATAAATAGGGTTTATTATTTTCATTGTCAATTCTCAAGCAAAAAGAAAATGTATAAATTCATTTTCATATGTTTAGGGCTTATTATAATTCTAATCAACACTTTTTAAAACAATAAACATTGCCAAGGAGTGAAGGTAGTTAAAATAATAATGGTACCAAGTGAAAAAAAAACATCCTTTGACATTGTTTTTTTTTGCAGGCATGACAATCCAAGATCTTTGTTACTGCTAGCTAAACTTGGATATGGTTTAAACCTTTGATAATTTCCACTTCTAAAATTTTTATTTTCAACTCTTTGGAAAGAATTGTGTTTAGTTCACATAATAAATATATTTTATCTAAACTGATTTTATTTCCTCCTGGTTTTAACTTTTTATTGTTATTGTTTCCTCATTTTTGATTTCATTTCTTTATTACTTTTTTTCTTTTTTATATAATTGGTTGTAGCTGATTGATTTATTTATTGTTAACTTCTTATTAAAGTTATACAGATCTGAAGATGAAGTAATTAAACATTGGAATTCATATAGCAGTACACTAGATGATTTCCTCATTCCACACATAGAAAATAACATGAATGATCTAATAGGTAAAAAAGGCAGTGTAGCTGTAATAAGCTTTGGAAATCAGAGAAGTGTTATTATTTAATGTGGAATGATTATTGGATCCAGAAAGAAAAGATTGAGAAATCTATCTCCCAAGTGGCAAGGGCACAAGATTTTTCTCAAGTAACAGTCACAAAGATATACTATGAATTTCAGATGGGCATCAATGGCATGTGAAAACTGTGGACATCCCAATGTGATGCAAGGATGTGATCACTAGTAAACTGTCAAAAGATGGTAATCATTTAATGAGAGGAAATATTGTATCACATCAAATCCCAATTCAATGAAGTCACTGCTCAACTCATCAGTCAATAGAATGTCTAGAATATACTGCATTTCATGATTTTCATTGTCATTGACCTTCACGGTTACTATTATTGACACTATAGCATTGGTTACTGTATCTCACCTGGGCCAGAAAATATCACTATTAAATCCTCAAAGACTGGAATTGTATTACCTGGTCAGATAGGTCATGTTTCAGCACTTTCATACAGAGATTTAAATTTGTTTATGGAGGAGACCACATGGGACAATGGAGTCAACTTGTCTGCAGGATGTTGCACAAACTAGTTTTATAATGGTGGGATGTATTTTTGTCAGATTTTGCAAGTGCTACTAACGAAACTGGAATCTATCTTGACAAGTATAACATACACAGATTTTCTTTTTTTAACATGTCCACATCCCCATGTTCCCTTCTAGCAAGATAACATAATTCCCTCCCCATCATACACAGGTGACAAAACTATTTCTAGGAACATTCAGCTAACTTTCATGTATTCCATTTGCTCTGGTACTTACCAGACTTAAACTCCACTGATCAAACCTCACTAAATTTATTGTTGCTACACCCAATTAGCACAATTCATTTTCACATAACTATAGGACACTTTTGATAAGATATACAATGACTCTTGCAAGTCAAACTCTATAACATATCTCAAATGATACTGAAAACACTGGTTCTCATTCGATCACCAAAGTTAATCCATATCAAGCCCAGTCATTACTTAGATGGGGTTCCACTTGGGAACAGCTGGGACTGTAAACAACCGCTTATAATCTGAAATATGTTTTAGCTTTAAATAACCCACAAAGGATTGATAATCTGTAAAAAACAATCAATCACATACTATGGCATATCATAACAGCCACTGTTGTACAAGTAAAGGGAGGAGCTACATGTTATTAAGGCAGTGTCTAATTTTTGGCACTCTACTTAAAAATTAGAATGAGTGAAAAATCTGTTTCTTAACATTCTTTCACAATTAGTTAATACCTTTTCTTTCATATTTTTATGATTTTCTTTCCACTTTATCTCTTTTATTTCATCAACTCATCTTCATACAAATATTTTATTTTTATGCTGTCTTTGGCAATGTCTTTCTTTCTGTCTCTTCTTTCTTTCTGTCTCTTCTTTCTTTCTACCCTTTTCTTCCTAATCATCTTAGTTTCTTTTTTCTTTTCTTTCTTTACTTTTTAATCAATTTTTTTTGCTTTATTTTTCTTTTTTTACTTTTTTGCTCTAGTTTTTTCTTTCTTTTTTACTAATTTTCCAACTATATTTCTTCTTTTTTCTTCCTATTTCTCTTTATTTACATCCTTTCTCATTAGTTTTCATTCTCTTTTTTAATTTTTTTTTCTCATATTTCTTTCATCCTCACAACTGACATAACAGATGGCAAGATCTTATTGAACTGTCGCTTCTGAGCTCTTAACTCTTGCGTAACTGATGCTGGCAGCACATTTTATAATATACAACACATGGCCCTTAGAACACTGTAAAGAAATCCAACCCAGAAACAACTCTTCACCTGTAATATACCCCTTATTTAGCCTTCAAAAAGATCAGAGAAGGAAGCCCTAATTTTCATTTTTATTTGCCACAAGGGCTTTCATTCACTCATTTGCTTTAGTTAATATGAATGCATTTGTTTTAAAACAGAAACTTTTAAAGTATACAAAAATCTATCTTACTTGTCTTTTTGCTATATGTAATGTCTTAATGAACATTTAACAATACAATAAATACATGCAAAGTTTAATTAAATTAGTTACAGTAACTCGAAAAATAATATAAATCTGTACATACACTCATCAAGATTATAGGTGCAATTTACAAAACTTGAAAATATTATCCCAGGTAAACTAGAAAAAGTAGTGGTGGTAGTGGTGGTGATGATGATGATAATGAAGCTGTTTTTCAGTGATAGTGACAGTGAATAAAATTCCAATGTTGATGATAAACATTCTAAGGTGATGTTGAAAAAGCAACTCTTATAAAATGATAGAGATTGTTGAAACAGCAAAAGATATAATATGATGGGATTCATGTAAATGGCAAAGACTATATGATTCCAGATAATTCTATATTTTCATTTGTGATTAATTGAATAAACATACAAATTAGCACACAAATAAATATTCAAAGGTCAGTTTTTAATTCCACAATACATTGTTTTCACTTGTAAAGTCTTTCAAATATTGGAAATGAAAGCAAATCAATTGTATGCCAATTGCTATTATTATTTACAACATGAGTGAATAATACTGAGAATTTGAATTTTCAAGAGAATAAAACATGACTTTTGGTTATCATAACATAAGACAAAGGAACAAAACATCAAATCTATCATATTTACCCAACTACACCACTGCATCAACTATCAAAATGTAAAGCACTTTTACTTCTAATACATTTCACAAGTCAGTAAGTTTAATCCTAACTTGGCACTCCATGAACCAGATTTTGTGCTTAGTTTGTATATGGGGAATAAATGTTTTTTTAAACATATTTCATTACATTTCTTTAATATGATAATAAAAGACATCTTCTTTTAATATTCTTTGATAACTTCTTATGAATCCTAATTGAAATTATATTTCTCTTAAATGTTAAATATTTTCAGTTATTACATTATTATTAAATTGATTCAGAATATATTTTTTCTATTTATATCTCATGACAGAAAAGACATTTAAGAGAATGACAGGTTGTGACCAAAAATTTTTCTTCAAAGAACTCTCTGCTAGATTCACGTCTGCACATTCTTTGAGATGAATTGCTTCATATATGGCAATGAATCTCATAAAGATTAAGCCAAAATAACTACTCCCATTGGAGATAAACCTCAAATATCTTTACAATCAGTCTATCTTATTATAGCATGAATGCTTAATATTCAACTATTTTCTATCTATATATTATGAATGAATAGCTTTTGAGCTCTTTTCTCTGTAATTTCTTTCAGTGTTGTCAAAATAATAAAAAATACCAGCTGAATAATGAAAATATATATTCAGATATTTTACTTCTTTTATTCTTGTATTTGCATATTTACTTATTCTTTTTAGTTATTCCATTTACTAAAATCATCATAATAAACATAGGATTTATTTGCGCTCAGAGTAATTGTATTATCTAATTAGCTATTCTAGACATCAAGGAACATAACTGTTCTTCATACAATGCCAGGTTTCAGTAAAAATAATCTGAGGCAATTAATATTATTTGGGAGTTGCTGCATTTCTGATGGCAAAATGAGTCTTTTATTAATGACTGGTAATGCTAAGTTTGCATTTATCCATTTTGGCCAAACTTTGCCAAATTAATAAAAGCAAAAATAGTCAAGCAGCCAATTGGAACTGTGTGAAATTGATACAAATAAACAAATGAGGGTCTTTTATACCTATCAAAACACTTGCTCTTTTCAAAGTCACTCTTATATACTTTCATTGACAGTGCAATCCTATACAAATTCTTTTGGCCAAGTCTAATAGGAGTCATCTGTCTGAGTTATAATGTCATGTTTGTTATTGTGTCTTATTAGCACCATTATTAGATATGTTTACATGACTATCATTCAAGAGCTTTCCAAATTGTATCATTCTGGTGGATTTTGTCTCAGATAACAACAGTACACCTTAATAAAATATTGCAGGTAAGATTGTAGGTTAGACTTGATTGAATTTTCTATACCTTTGTGGTAACAAATCAGAAATGTGCTTTCTAGCTTTTCCTCTAACCTTTAAAATACAATTTCCTTAATCAAAAATTATTGAAACTTTTGATCATTGCAATCAAAACTTGGAAAGCGCTGAAGGGTATAGACTCATTTATGATCTGATTACTTTGAAAATTAATGGAAAATGTTTAGTTTTATACTTCAATTTTTTTGTGTATATTTTTCATTTCCTTTATTAAATATTCCATCATATATGATGATGCCAATTACACATGGGAGAGAGATGTTTAATCATTTTCTCATGAAAATATCACTCACAAAATTGTCTTTTCAAGCATCCAGGAGGCATCTTTTTTTATAATCTTTAAAATGTCATTGTTTACATGGAAATTTCACATTGCTTTTTTTCAATTTACAAATAGAACACATTGTAATTCAAATATCTTAATAGTCATTTACCCAATTACAAATTTATATACAGTTCATGAGAAAACTACAATATTTTTCTTCTTTTTACTTGCTATTAACCTAAGTTCAACTCTTTATGATATACAAAAAGCAATATAAAGTTGTCTGTAGCTAAATACCAATTTGGAAAATGTATTTCAAAATTGGTGATCAGTTTACCACAAGGTTATTCTTTTATTGTAAGTGTAAAAGTTTTCTCTACCAATAAAATGAAAGCTAAAACAAAAAAAAAATAAAATTGGGAAGTTTAATAAAAACCTGAATGTTGCTTATATTAATGTAAAGAAAGTAGTTACACTAAAGCATTACACTGGTAGTTACACTAAAAGCATTAGGCACACCATGAGTACGTAGTTCAATACAAACTATTAGTGGATCCACAAGTAGTAAAATCTTTGACTGTTGAACTTCAATGAAATATGCCAAAATTTATTGTTGGAAGAAAAATATAATTGAAGAATCCAGATGTTTTAAATACCCAGAAGGTTGTGTTGGTAGTTAACTGTTGGTATTAGATGCATTGTCAGTTGATGATGACTGGAGCAACTTAAGTGGTGCTGAGGGTTGATAGACAGTTGGTACCAGGTGGGAATAATGGCCCAGGGCAGGTGGTTGAAATCACTGGTGATCCACAAGATGATGAGCAGCAGGGAGTGAAACCTGAATTGCCAAGTGGATCAGTAGAAGTTGTGGTTGTCAGGAACCAGTTGGTTGCTGGTGGTCACTTGTCACTGCTGATGCTCACTGCTGGTTGTCACTGCTGATGCTCACTGCTGGTTGTCACTGCTGATGCTCACTGCTGGTTGTCACTGGTCACTGCAGATGATCGCTGATCACTGGTGATCATCAATGATTGCTGCAGATGATTGCTGCTGGTCATCGCTGTTCACTACAGATGATTGTTACTTACTGCTTGATCAGCAGTAACCAGCGATTATTGGTCATTGCTGGTGTTTGCTGGTCTGGATACTACATAATCATCATCTTCTCCTACCATCTGTTCCTTTTTGGAGTGGCAGGTCATTGCTGGTTTTATGGCATAGGAGTGTTACAACAGTGCAGGGTTTTGATGCTACTTCCAGTTATAATAAAAGTCAAAGAAATAACTCTACATTATGAAGCATAAAATGGTCATAATAAAACTAGGAACAGAAAAGAAATGGTATTCGTTTTCGGTAACTAGTGTAAAATGTCTCCAAAACAATATAAAGAATTAATAAACTTGAACTGTTCAAGATTAAATGGCCGGAGTCTGTTTGCTGAAAAAAAAAGTAACAAAGTAGCATGTCTCTACAATACAGTAATATCAGTGTATAGCTTAAGTTTTCCATGCACTGAATGCAAAAAAATGTATTAATACTCAGACAAATTTGAAACATTACAATGTAAACTGGTTTGAGATTATTTTAAATATTTAAGCTGAGTATACAGATATTTCTCATCATAAATGATAGCCACATATCATTATTTCATAATTCCTTCTTACAAATGCAATATTTCCTTTCTAAAACAAACTGCAGTCATGTATATTTCCCACAGAGCTAAACTTTTAGCAAAGGTAAATTTGATACATAAAATTACTAAGACTGTATTATGTTAAGAAAATATTTGATATTGTCATAAAAATATGAAACAGAAAAAATTGGAAAATATTAGGAAATATTCAAAAATCAGAGTGTGTGGGGAATGTTACAACTGTAGTACATACTGGAGGACTTTAGCTGATCCATTTTCATATCATTGCCTAAGAAGCCAGGTACAAATGAATGGGTGCTTCATCAGATAATCAGACTAATGAGCCACATAATGAAACTTATCTGAATTCTGATGAATAGTGTGTGTAAAAGAATTAGACCAGAAACAGGACAATTGTTTCATTAAATACACTAGGACAAGGAAAGCAATATTTATGCTAAGAATGATATCAGAAAGAGCAATAAAAATCCAGAAGAATGTATACCTATTTTTTTATACATTATGCAAAAGTGTTTCATAAGGTATGACACAAAGAAGTGTTTGAATTGCTTGGAAAGTTTGATTTATTTGGGAAAAGATATTAGAATAATCCAAAACTTGTACTGAGAGTAAACTGCATGCATGCAGATAAAAAATGAATTCAGTAAATACAAAAATAGAAAGGAGTGTAAGCCAAGGATGTGTATTTTCATCAGATTTATTCAAACTTTAAAGTAAAGCAATTCTAAAAGAACTAGAAGTTCTACCAAAACTTCTGGTGAGCACAATCTTAACATAAGATATACAAATGACAGTGTTGATAGCAGGCACAGGAAACTTCAAGAACTCCTAAACAAGGTAGTAAAGAAAAGAAGAAAGGACTAATCATCAATTGTAAAAAGATAAAATGTATATTTATCAACAAGGAGAAAAGTCCAAGATGTGAACAACAAACTGAAGACACCAAAATCCAGCAAATACAAAAATTTATTGATCTAGGAAGTGTTTGAACAGGATATAGAAAATGTGACACTGAAATCTAAAGGTGCCTTGGGATAGTGAAAGATGTCTTCAGTCTTAAGAAATAGGAAGATTTATTAGAAACAAAGAATTGAACTGTTATATAATGTTGGTCCTCCTGTATGACATTGAATGCTGGACAAACTCCTCACAAATGAAGAAGAGACTTGAAACAACAGAAATGTGTTTCTGTAGAAGGATGTTTAGAATACCAAAGACTGAGCATGTGTATAATGAGAATATTATACTCATATAAAGAGAGATTTAAGAAAAATGGAAACAAAAAGAATGCTTAAATTTAGAATCAAAAAGAATCAGTTGAAATTTCTAGGATGCATGAGGAAAGAGGACCTAGAGAATTTGACACTCACAGGACATATTGAATGTAAGAGAGAGATGAAAGCAGCCAGCAACCTACCTAACAAACTTGTGTAAATAGATATCTAGGAGGTATGGTGAAAAGACAAACCTTACTAAAGCACTAAAAAAGATAGGAAATTGTGGAGAGCTATGATTTCCCATGTCCAGAAGGAACATTGCTCATAAAAGAAAATAGGCAGATTCAGATTGGTGGGCTATAGTTGAGTAAACTCTCTGTGCTCATCAAATGTAAACTTTCTATCTTTTATCTTTGAATACTTGAGGAATTTTAAATTATATTTGATACTGAAAGAAAAAGGACGTTGCCAATAGACTTTCTAGAAAGAGTTTGAATCAGTGATGGAGTCTTATAAGTAAATCAGATATATTTTGGTTTGACAATTTCTTCTATTTGAATCATTTCAAAAGTATGTTGCTCATAATGTTGAGGAAGCTATTTGGACATTATCGTCTATATCTTCAAAAGAGAGATATGCTATCCAATAAATTGAATGTTGATCATCCTGAACAAAAACATTTCAGGCAGAAAAGATAGTGTTTCATAATCAACTCATGTCTAGTTAATTTGATTGGAGTATGAATCAGATTTTGTCTCATTGAAAAGGATTTAATTTATTTATAGTCTTCCTTTATTCATTGTTATTTGAAAAATATTGGCATAAATAACATAAGAAACTCCTGGATTAACAGAAGTGTGTGTGTGTGAGATAGAGAGAGAGATAGATAAAGAAATAAGTATACTGGCATTTAATTAGGGTAATTAATTAGTAAGTACAGATCAGATATGGAATCACATGAAACAACAAAGTGTATTTTGATTGCAGTATATGAGAATAAGCATGTCCTTAATTCAACACTAGCTACTTGTACTCCATGGGATATGTTTTAAAAAAGCGTCTACATATGTCAGATAGGGAATTTGATATATAAGTTGACTTATGAGAGAAATGTTTAAAGAATAATCACAAAAAGTTTGTTTTTCTTTTAAATGATGTGTTTCTACCTAGGTTCCTGACTAAATGATAATGATAAGAAATGAAAAAACGTGATCTGAAATCTAGATGCATAGTCATAATGATAAATATAAATAACTTTCTGCTGGGATCCATAGAGACTTATTCTTTTTATTTTAGTATTAAAAGAGCAACTATTTTGGTAATTTCAGCCTAAAAAGGATAGCTTTAGAGCAGTTATTCTCAACTACCACCATGCCGTAGCACATTAATGTGCCATGAAAGTATGATTGGATTCAAAATCCCTTCATAAATGTTCCTTCTAATATTGGACTTCAGTAATGGGAAGGAAAAGAATTGTCCACCATTTCTAGTGACTGAGGGCTCTAAATAAAACATTCCATGGTACCCATTGATACATTTTGGATTTCAATAAAAAAGGAATATCCCACATTAGTTAAAAAGGCTTTATCAGTTTTATTGCAACTTTCCACTTCTTATTTATGTGAATTAGGCTTATCAACCCTAAATAACATCAAAAATAAGAAGTGAGAAAGACTACATTCAACTGAAGAAGAAGAAGAAATGAGGTTCTGCTTATGCACATTCGACCAAACATTGAAGAAATCACAAAAAAACATACCAGGCACAGGTTTCACACTAAATAAACTGCACAAATAATTGAATAGAAACATTGAAATAAAGTAAGTTCATATTTGTGTGTGTGTATTTTTTTTAAAATCTATGGTTTTATTTCATAACATTTAAATGTATCCTTTAAAAATTTGTCTAAGAGTGTCATGATAATTTCATTTGATCCTAGGTGTGCCATTGTTTAAAAAGTTTGAGAAACCTATTTTAGAGGTTGCCATCAGATTGTGATTGCTGATTACTTCAAATATATCTTTTTTCAGTAATTTTACAAAATTCTAATGATTTTAATAAAAAAGAAAGATTAAATCTTCTATTACTTCCATTAGAATAAATAAAAATATGTAAAATGTATGCAGTTAAAGTGAGCCTCAGCTTTAGTTGATATTGTATATACATATATCTGGTCATATCTAGTGTTTATTTATAAAAGGTCTGCTGAGTTCACTCCCACACAAGTTTTTTTTCTGTCAATGTCATCTGATAAAAGTTTAGAATAACTTTGGGGCATGACACTTGAAATTAGATTCCATTTTTGTTTCTTGTGTTTGTAATCTAACAAAGTAAACCAAAACTACACATATTGCCATTTGTTTGAGATAAGAAAAATATGAAAAGAGTTCATTTTGTTATATTTTTAAATGCAGAGCTTATAACATCTAGAAAACTATAAAAAACAAACTTTCATCATAACAGCAACAAAAGATTATCTGAAAATATCTCAAACAACAAATGAAAGAATTAAATATCCATGAGGTGTTGGAATGTTTCAAAATGGCTCTGAAGATATTTTGTAAAATTGATGACTAAGGATACAAGGCTAAAAGTATTCCATTTGTCATTTATAATAATCAATTGCAAGAGACATGAAAAAACATTTCAATTTCTGTTTGCTTGTCTTCTTACTAAACTCACTGTGTTACATGAATTTCATAAGTAGAGTAAGAATGGTAAGGAATGTTAATTATTTATCCAATATGGTATCATCATTTTCATAAAATTAAACACAAGATATAAACCATAGATGACTAATGGTTATAGAATAAAGATGAAGTTATATGTAGGTACATCAATAAACCTATAGACAAATGATGAAAAAAAAAACATTAATTTCATATAACAGATATTTAATTTTCAGTATAATATCCTTCATTGCCAATGCACTTAATCCACTGCTTCTCTATTAATCACAGAGATTGAATATTATATAGTAAAAAAAGGTTATAGACTTATTGATGCACTCTTGTAGTTATTATAAATAATTTTCATGGGAATTAAACTTTTAAACAATTTTGAGAAATTTTTAAATTTATTAGAGTCTTAGTTGTTTGTCTATATTTCTGAGATGAGGTATTTACATTATTCGCCATATTTGTACAGTATTTTCATTAATTTCAAATTGAACCCTTTATTTGCTCTTCAGTTCAGTTATCATGTCAATGGATGTCAGTTAATTTTCCTGCTAATTTTTCCTCTGAAAGTTCTCCACTGCCTTAACCGGGTATTGAATTCACACTCTTTGGGTCTGTCACTGGATCTAACCAATGCCTTTATCCATGTGTCCTTGAGGACATCTGGGTATGAATTTCTGGGTATTATAAACCTAATGTTTTCAGCAACCATTTTTTACCAGTCCGACTAATAGTAATAGTCCGACTAATGTAAATACTGTCTTAGTTGTTTATATAGATTCATAGAAGCCAACTCACAATTAGTTTTATAAAAGCAAAATCTCTGGTAGTATTACTTCTTCTGATTTCTGCATAAGATCAAGTATTTCATAAATAATTTTCAGTTGTAAATTTAAATCATATGATTAAATTTTTCAGATAAAACCAAAACAATGTTGAAACTCTAAAAAGATTTACAGACATTGTATTTTTGAAAATCTGATACTAACAGGTATGCTTATCTTGATACAGTTGTTGTTATACACAACAATAAAGCCAACATTTTGTTGGAGGGGAAACTAAAGCAAAACATTTTATTCTGTTCATTTCTTGAAGATAGTCAAAATTACTGACTAATAATTTGTTGCAGAAATTAATATAATAGCCAAAGAACTTGAAATAAAATTGCTAGTCATCCAAATTAAAAACTAACAAAAAATACAGACATGATATTAAGAAGCAACGAAGCTGTGGAAGGAGCTGTATCCATTATAATTTATGTCAGATGAAAGAACACTTCATTAACTAAAAGCAATTTAAAATATCACATAATGGAAATAAATTCATTATATGAGTTTAAATAAAAAATATCTTCATGAAGAAAACAAGTAAAAACAAATATAATGCACTGTATTTTTCAGGTAGCAAATTTTCTGTTAATTTTTTAAATGAATTTAAGCAGAATTTACTTTAGAGAAAATTATGTTCTCAAGCTCTGAAATATGAATCTACAGACAAATTAATAAAAACAGATATGCAAAAAAAGTATTTCATTTTCAAAAATCTAAATGTTCATTTGTATTTGATAATGTAATTTATGGCATAAGTGTATCGTGAGCTGGTTTCAAATATGTAATTTGAGGTTCAAACTTTATATTCAACAAACCAAAATTTTTCACACAATAAAAATACTTATTCCCAGTGTTAATGATTGTTATGATGTCTTATAAAAAAGGCCTAAACTAAATATTTTATTATATCTATACATATTGTCATCCACAGACAGACTGTTTCACTGTATCACAGCTCATCATAATGGCTAGACATCCGATTGCTTCAAGTCGGGATCAAAACCCAACTGATTTGGCAACAGTTGGAGATTTTCCCCCCAAGCCATTGGTGCATGGTTGAAAGAAAGTCAAATTTTTATGTACCTATTCCATGAATAAACATGCCAATGACTGACAGTGCTCAATTCAGGGAAGAGCTTGTAATATTAGTAGTATTAGTCATTCTTTACAAATTCACACTTATTTTCCAAGAGTGCACAACTGAATTTTAAGTTTTTCAGGTGAATATATATTGCCATCCATAGGAAGACTGTTTCACTGTATCACAGCTCTTCAGTGTGGCTAGATATCTGATTGCTTCAAGCTGAGTCCAAAACCCTACTGATTCAGCAACAGTTGGAGATTTCCCCCCCCCCTAAGCCATCAGTGCATGGTTGATACACATAATGAAAAGATGTTGTCCTTAAATAAAACATCTAGTAAAGGATTGCACATAATGATAAATGACAGCTAAACAGCAGTTATGGAGTTGTACCAATTATTTTTGTATTCTACCTCTCCAGAAGTGTATAAAGTATTGTATTTTTTATTCTTTGTTTATGTCATTTTTGGTTGTTTTCAAGAATTCTGACTGATAAATAACAAAATATTATTTCACATTCAAATTTAAGTAGCGATACTTAAGTTTCTTTGATCTATCACTGGAAAGTTATCATGTTTTTTTTTTAAGATACTTAACTCAAATATCAACAACTTAAGTTGACAAAACTTTTATAGCACTACATTTTGTCAACTCTGAAATCTTCATTATGTGAATAACATTAACTTCCTGGGGTTTTGAACATAAAATAAATTGAATTAATTCACTCACTGAGATAAACTATTCAATCCATTGCCATGGTTTGATTGCTCAAATGTAATCCTGGATTGAAATTCAATTAAAATTTGTCATTATATTCTTCAAGATATCAAGTATGGAAAGTATACAATTTCTGTTGGAACATCTCAGCTTCATTTTCAGGAAAAGATTCTTTATTCAACACCAATTTTACTGAAGCATCACAATTGCCAAGACTCTCAGACTTTAGTTTTAATTGAATTATTTTGCATTCTCTGATGAATATGCTCTAAATTTTTTTTCATTGAAACTTTTGACTCTGTGACACATTGTATCACACTCAGCTACATATGCCAAATTTAACATTTCATTCAAATCAGAAATAATCTGTTTGGATATGAAGTGCCCAGAGAGAAATGACAAACATTTAATTCTCTTTGTCTGCCCACTCTCCTTCCAAAAACAATTGGCAAAACATCAAATCTCCAACATTTATCAACAATTATGGGCTTTGTATCAAGAATCTCGTCAACTTTATATAATTATTTTTACACTGTGGATAGCACACCCTTGTAGATCTCTTATGGGTGTGGCATAGAACAATCAAAACATTTTTTCTAAGCAAGTCATTACAAACCTCTAAATCTTTATTACAGCCTCCTTCACCAAAACCCAAGTAATTTTTGGTCGTTTATCAGTATTTTATTGTTAACAGTATAATGGAAACTTTTCTTTTAATCAAGCTGATATGTATAAAATGTAAGTAACTAGAAATGTTGATTAATACTTTTCCATAGATTAAATGTATATTAGGTACTGTTTTAATGGTGATGTTCATTGCTTGATCAGTTTGCAAAAAGTAAAACAAGGTCCTGCATATGAACATCTTTCAATACTTCATAAAAACATAATGCAATTCTTCTACTTTTGAATATGCCCATATATATATATATATATATATATATATATATATATATATATATATATATATATATATATGTGTGTGTGTGTGTGTATGTGTGTGCGTGCGTGATTGAGTGTGGCTGTACTGTATGACATCAAAATAAACTTCCACTAAAAATAACGTTTGAAGTAATATATAGAAAGGTTTTCAGCCTGTTTGTGTTTTTATTCACACATATTATTGCAAAGATGATGCCTATATGTGGTGTAAGTTTAAGATAAATGCTATGTGCAGGTAAATATTCAATAAGCTGTTTTTTGTAGTATTTATTAAATATTTATTTCCCCACTGTTATATATATATATATATATATATATAAAGCATCAAGTTTAGCTATTGAAAAACAGGATGATTAAGAAACACCAATGATGCAATTAAAAGCAAAATGTCTTCATAAAATTATAAAAAAAAATCTAGTTTGAGGTTAAAAAGAAAAATGTTCAAATGATTCATACAAGTAAATTTTTCCTTTCTCTTTTTCTCATCTTATTATATAACTGAACTTTGTTTTTAGTAATCTGAAAAAAATATACAATGGATCACAGAATTTAATCAAATATTTTACACTGTGGTAATATTGGTTTTCATTGTCAATAAAATATGTCACAACTATAAGAAAGTTTTAAAAAATCACTGATTGATGTTAAATCATAAAATATCCAATGAAAAAACAGTTTAAAATCAATGCTATGTGAAAAAAGTAAATAAATATGCTTAACCAATGGAAACAAATTAAAATAATTGGATGGCATTCTTGTTTGAAAAGGAATTCATTATCTAAGAAATTGTTCTCTTAAAATAGTTCCAAATAAAAAGATGAAATTTGTTTTTTTTGTCTTGTAAGGATTTTTCCCCTCACAATTTGAGAAAATTAACTACTTACTATTTTGTTTTTCTCTGATAAAAAACTATTTCACAGAATACTGGGAAATTGACTCATTTTCTTGAGTAGTGGACTAGCAAAATACTAATAAGATAATGATCTATTGATAAAGAAAGTGCAAGGACAAAGTTTAAAATTTGTTACAGAATTTTAAAAACATTCAAAAATTTAATAATTCTGAATATACATCATTTAAAGAATAAAGTTACTGTGTGGAGAACTAACCATCTAAAATACTTTATTAAATCATCTGAAAAAGAACTCTCATCCAAATAGCCTATCAAGTTATTATATTTGCTGAACCAAGCTAATTTTAGTTCAAGGTCACATTCAAAAAACATCTACAGATGGATGAATTTACTGTGAACTGCTTGCAAGACAAACGATTATTTACTCTGTCTACAGTTTTCTAGGAGAATGATATGGCAGTCAGAGTATGAAACTGGATGTTGCAAGTAAAATGAGCCTGTTAAAAGAAAGAGACACCATCTTTTTAAACATTCAAATTACTTTCAATGTTAAACATTTCTTAACTACAGATTTTAAATGACTGAATTTTAGTTGTTAATTCAGGGTTAGCACCCATATATCCATTGGACCCATTCACACCCAACATACCTCTCACTTTAGATCCTGAATCAGAAACCAGTTTTTGATTGTTGCTCAGCAGTAATTTGTCAGTAGTCACCTGTAGCCAGGAAGTTTGACAACATAGGATTATGTATAGGTGTGTAAAACTAGTGAGGAAATTAATACTTAGGTATGCATCTTATTTTCATAGCCAGTTTTGAACTCTTAACTTCTTCCTGTATTGCATAAGACTCTCTATTTTTCTTATCATGTATGCAAAAACAGTATTATTCTTTACCTGTGTTAATCACTTTTCTATTAGAAAAAATAAAATCTGCAGTTTTATAAAAACTCACTTTTTTAGTCATCTTAAAATTTTCATCAGTTTATGATGTGATGAATTTTTTACAGAAGAAAGACATGTTTCCTAACTTTTCTGGCTTCTTGTACTGTTGTTTGAGAAAATTAACTCTACTTACTATTTTGTTTTTCTACGATAAAACTATTTTACAGAATGCCAAGAAATTGACTCATTTCATTAAGCAGTAGAATGGCAAATTACTAATCAGACCATGATCTGTTCATAAAAATAGTACAGGAAGAACAAAGTTTAAACTTTGTAGCTGAATTTTAAAAACTTTAAAAAATGCAAAATGAAAATTTTTCATAAGCCTAAGACTCATTATGAATTTCTTGCAGAAATTGAAACAAACTTATTGATTACCTAAGTTTTTTGTTTCTTGTACTGCACTATAATGCTAAAATCAATTCTCAGTAAAATTATTATATAGACAAAGCACAGAACTGTTGGGATATTCATAAGTGCAATATTTTACTGACTTTCTTTATATATATATATATATATATATATATATATATATATATATATATATCCAAAGTAGTCTGATTGTATTTTGGTGGATGTTTAGTATTTGGGAGAAAATTCATTTTCAGACATTCACTTTCAGTCTAATAAATATTGTTGTTCAGCCTCTGTTCTTAAATCCAATAACAATCATAATATCCAGTCATATGAGTGAATAGATGCCTTCATCAACCAATTTCCATTCCTCATTTTCTTAATCCAATTATAAGCTGATAGTGATGCCACTATTTAACTGAAGATGCTGTGTATTGAGTGCTTCAGAATATCATCCTCTTTTTCTTTTGACTGTAAATCAATAAATCAATCTAAAATGTTTGTTCACGTTTGCACACAACTTTATCTTTATTCCATATTTATTACACCTTTTATTTTTATCTATTGTTCCTTTTATTTAATTCTATATTTACATGAAGCCCAATTTTATTATGCAAGTCAGTGTGTTCAAACCCAAATTGGTACTTTATGGTATATAAGCAATATATCATGTGAGTTTCAGCTATGCTTATTTAAGATATTAGTGATAACTTCTTTTGGAAATATCAGTTTTTATTATGCTAAATGCAACATAATCTTTTATAAATAAATTCAAAAGATATAGGATATAGAAACATATACATTTGATTAATGCAGTATCCCAATTTGTTTTATGGTGGTTGCACAAATAGCATGATATAGATAATAAAAACAAAAAAATAACCAGTAAATCAACTATATCAATCAAATCCAAAATAAAACATAAATATCCCTTAAACATCAATTGCCAGCAAAGTAATATCATATACCAAGCCATCATAAAAACAGAAGGTAATGAAGAAAAAATATGCATGAGTAACAGAAGTACCACAGAAACAGAGAAACTATGCATACAAAGCATCTTTTAACAACAGTAGATATATGAATAACAGAATCCTCTCTAGATATATTTGTGACTTTTAAGTTAAAACCAAAACAAACAAAAAATAACATGGAAAATAAGGGAAATAGCACCAGCCTACAATGCAGTCTCTAAAAAACTGTAAACTATACTTAGATTAAAAAATAGCTATAATTACTAAACAAAAGATCAGATATTATCACAAAAAAAATTTTTAAATGTCATATAAAACTTGAAAACTAAAAATACTAATATATTACAAGACATTATTTAAAAAAAAGCACTAATAAAATAAAGAAATTAAATACAATATAGATAATAATATTATAAAAATATACTTGAAACAAAACAAAAAAGCTAACAAAATAAATAAATAATGGAAATAAATAATAAAAGCCAATTAATACAAATGAACACATAGCCACAAAGTGATTTAAATGTGAATCCTAAACTTACAACCCATCACTGGATGACTTAAATATAAACATTAAACTTATGAACTAAATAATTAATAAAAACAATCCTACCTAATAACCTTCATGAAAATACAACAAATATGAAACAACCACTTTTACACTTATAATTAGTCTGTTAATCAGGCAACATATTTATTGATACACCCTTGTATATAGTATCAATGACTCAATATAACATGTTTATATTTGTATGCATGTGTGTATAAATCATTATCACATCATGTCTCTAAATATAATTAATATTTATACATATATAAGAATATAGAATAAATAAAAGTTTTGTTTATAAGAGTAAAAATCAGACACTTAGAAATATGGTCTAAAACTTTACTTTCAGTGATTAAAAAGAAAAAATTTAAATGATTGAAAATATATCAAATTATTTTTTCATATTCATTGTTTTAGCCAGAAGATTATTTTTTCTTTTAAAGAAAAAAAAATGAAATAAACAAAATTTATGGCTTTGAATTTTGGAAACAAACACATGCAAAAATTTTATCTTCCTTTGGTAAAATTGAAAAGTCAAAGAATTTTTTTGATATTTTTGTGAAGCTGAGAGCTGATCTGATTTATTTTAATGAATGATTTAAATTCAAGAGAGAATTCAACATACAGTAGAAATGGAGTGAGATATTTATTATTCTTGATTTTATTGGTTTTATACATCCATTACTTTAAGACATTTTTTATGTTTATACGTTCTTTTTATAGATACAAATATTTAAGTAAATGCTCTGTTTATAATAAACAGTAAATGTCATTAATACTGTTTATTATAAACAGAGTATTTACTTAAATATTTGTATCTATAAAAAGAATGTATAAACATAAAAAATGTCTTAAAATAATTGTCGGACTTTGTCCATTTCATAATGTGTGACATCCATTACTCTATATTGCTGTCAAATGGCATTCAAATAAAAATGTGTATGAACACATGTACAAGTCTCTGGTTCTGTACAGCAGGCCTTTGACAAACATAAAGCATCCAAATGAATCCTTGTTCAATGTAAAGCCACAATATAGATTTCTATGCCTATATGTACAGAGTGCGATGGGTAAATTGTCACCATTTTATATTTTTAATTTTGTGCATGCATGTTGTCTTGTTTTTGGATTTTGTTTACTGCACAGTATAGTAGCACCATGACACAATTCACTCTGCCAGAAATTTGGAAATGGCATGTTGTACTGCTTAGCATTTGTGCCGGAAGCTCCAATACAAACATTTCAGTGACTTTGAGTGTCAATCTTAGGACAGTGTAGAGGATTTGTAAATGGTTAGATGAATCTAATGGTGATTATGAAGGTGTTTGGAGTGATCACTAGTGATGTTGACATTATGCCTCCATTCATCTTCTCACAGGGCCTCAGACACAACACGGAGGCCTGCATCAAGTGCCTTGAGGAGGTAGTGCTTCCCTGAGTCAAGAAGATGGCCATTGGAAGACCCTACATCTGGCAACAGGATTCTGCACCATGCCACACATGCAGGAAAACCCAGTCATGGCTGTCAGACAATTTTTGCAACCACATAGCCCCTTATATCTGGCCACCTAACTCCCCAGACTGCAAGCCCCTTGATTATTATGTGTGGGACACAGTTGAGCCTGAGACTAACAAAATTTCTTGTAAGACCAAAAATTATCTGAAGACAGGTATTATGGCAGCAGTCAGCAACTTAAACAGAGAGACCATCCAGAAGAGTTGCAGGAGACTCCAAAGTTTTCTGAAGGCTGTGGTTGAAGCAAATAGCAATTTTATTGAATAAATTTACACTTTAGTATTTCAAGATATTTTTGTGTAATTTTGGTAAATATATCTGTTAAGATGAGATGTCAGTGTTATTCTCATTTTTGCATAATTTAGAGAACAATTTATGCATCGCACTCTGTATATGTTTATAGAAATGCATGCATGTATACATTTATGTTTATACAAGGTCTGGAAGAAATACCTCCCACATAATGCTAAGCTATCAATGACAATGGTGTCTTTATCTAGCTAATATCTTACCATTATTTGGTGGAGTATTTCTGCCACACTCTGTATATATGCATGTGTAGGCCTATCTATATCTAAATATATTGTTGTTGAATATATATATATATATATATATATATATATATATATATATATAAATGTATGTGTATGTAGGTCTTAATATATCTATCCTTATTTAAATATTCACATTTTTGGACTGTTATCGATAATCAACAGAGAATAGACACCATTTGATATGAAGAAATAATAATGTCATTATATTAAAATCTTGGTTAATTATTGTGGAAGAAGACTTGTAACAAAAATATCCACAAAAAATTTGTCTATAAATACACTTAGAGGAAATAAAATTGCAATATACTGAAGGATAATGCTGCTGAATTTGACTTTGGTGCAATATGTGCATGCTAGGGGTGAGGCAGATATTCTGATAAAATATTTAAAGTTTTCAGCTATCTTGTGACATAATAACACATATTACTGCACTGAGCATGATTTTTCCTCTGATTAGGTTTAGATTGGTGAAAGAATCAAACAGGTGTTATTCCATAGGGATACACATATTTGGGAGGGATCAGATTGTGGACCTTCAGAAACTTGGGTGGTCACTTATGAGAATTGTATATGCTGGATGCAATGCATTAGTTTTGATTTTTGCAACAGTGTTAAAATGAACATTCTTAAACCTGTAGACCAGATTCTGGGTGTCCATAGAGTAGAGGTAGTGAACAAGATCAATGCATTGTAAGGACAATAGTGTCAGACTACATCAGCATAGATCATAGTAAATGTTACTTTGTGATTATCAATGAATGCCACTGTCAGTTATTTATTTGCAGCCAGACAACAAGCATATATATATATATAGACTTTTACTTACACCACATTACCATCATGCTCATCTTCATGGTATCTTGAGAGGGTCACCTGGGGGGGGTGGAATTGAGTGACAATTCAGTGATGAGAGCAAGTTCTACTTTTATACAAGTGATGGTTATTTGTGTGTCTTATTTCAAACTGAGTGTATTCATCCATGAAACACAAGCCTAACCCCTGACTGTAGGTTACTGGATCGACATGTATCTGATGAAAACTGGAGGGCACAACAGCTGAAACATTGTGATAGCAACAACAAAGATGAGGACAACAGTCTGCAGATAAATAGTGTAAATAATTAAGATTATTTGTTAAAAACATGAAAATTACCAAACCTAATGTATTTAAGTAAATATCACAAATAGAAACACATAAGTTCAATGAAGAAGTACATGAAAATCAATTTAATATTCTAAGCAGAAAATTATAGGTCTCTTCAAAGTTTATGATAGTATCAACATAAATTCTGATCTTTATTATAAGTTATTGGACAAGATGTGACACAGGTCAGAACCAAGAAGCTTTAAGCTAGAGAGTATATACATACAAGACAAAGCTCCTTCACATTCTGCAATGCTGACTATTGTCCACATTACCAGAAAGATTTCAAGGACCCCAAATTAATAGAATAGCTTTCAGTCTCTTTGGATATTAATCTAATAGAAAACTGGCTCATCATGAATGAGATGCATAAAATGAATATCTAAACATTTTAAACAATGGCCATTAATTAATACAGTAATGAAAAGTTAACAAAATCTGCTGCAATTAATACAGTAATGAAAGTTAACAAAATCAAAGGTAGAAAGGCTGATGAAGGTTATAGAATATCAAGAATCCCATATTAACATATAATAATAATAATAATTTATTCCTGTATACAGTATACATTTTTAGTCAAAAGTATATTTTAGGGATTTATTTATAAATAAAATTTAAGTTGCATCATAAAATGTAACTCACCCAAACTAGTTATTATCAATATTTTTAATAATCTGTGAATTTATTGCTCATACGTATAAACTGAAAAATTTAACAATATCAGTTGTTTACTAAAAATGTGATATAGTGTGTGTGTATGTATATATATATATATATAGTGTCATTCTGAGACAATATTGTTTTGTTGTATCACAGCCCTCAGTGTGACTATATATATATATATATATATATATATATATATATATATATATATATATATATATATATATATAGGTATTGTTTAGCTGCATATCCATTCAAATGTAATATGGCACTAGGGTGGGTTTAATATAGAAATCCCATGTGACCATAGAATTAGAAACAAAGATTTCTTTGTTCCCCATGGTACTTCCTTACTCAGGATACCTTAAGCTTCAGCATTTGACCCTGAACATCCCCTTTTATGTGCAATATGCAATGTGCTCCCTGGAGAAGTTTACACCAAATATGTCTCCTTTTTTCTTTATATACATGTTCATTTTCTGAGCTTATTCAATTCTATATTTTTTTTCTTTGGTAGATAGTTTGCCTATTGTCTGGTTCACACTCCTCCCTCATTTTTTGAACAAGAGTAGAGGTTTATCCTTTTTTTCCTGTTTGTGTTTCTGGTTCCTTCTAAAGTCTACTTGAACTCTATACTCCTAATGTCTTTACCTAAACTCTAAAATTTTATTTACAATTTTTTTCCCTCAATAGGAGTAGATAGATTTGCCTTTCATCCAGTTCAAATTCCTCTCCAGTCTTTTGAACAGGAGTAGAAGTTTTTTTCTTGTTTTCTGTTTAAGATTGAGTTTCCAGTTCCTTCTAAAGACTTCTTAGTCTCTTTCACTCCCAGTAGCACCTTGCATCTTAGTGGCATGATCTCTTTGCTTGGGGTGAACTAATTAAAAAAAAGAAAACTAAATTTAAAAAGATTCACAAACTTTATATATCACATTTTCAAAATTTATATTCCATTGAAATATATGAAGTCTCAAAGAGTTTAAAAAAAGAAGCTTAAACTTCTGCTTTTATCCTTCATTTTTTGTTGCATTCATTTTCATCTTTTCAACCCAACAATTTTGTTGATCTGTGGGAACCTCATATTTCTTAGTCAAATGTCATTCAATATTTTTAATTGCAGGAAAAAGATACAAAAACTAAAAAATTGATTAAGATTGTTTTCTCTATGGTTAATGTCACATTTATGCTTATTCTCTTTTTATTTTTTTTTTTGAGGGGGGGGCATCAATCTAACTTTCCCTGCACTCTTTCTTATTACAAGTCATCAAATGCCTTATATGAATCAATAGTAAATCATTGAAAGATATGTGAATATAAATAATTCTATTATTATCTATCAAGATATAACAATATTTTCTTTTTACCTATTTATAGCAGAGATCAATTGAATGAATGTATTTCTTTTTAAAATTGTTGTCCTGATTTCTAACAGAATTTTCTTTTTATATTTTCTAAAACTTTGAACAGCAGAAATTTAGTCATCCAATTAGTAAACAATGGCAAATCTTTTAGCATCATTATTTGAATAATTGAAATTTGAAAATTCATAATTTGCTTGTTAATAATCCTTTGTCTTCTATTTGCCGTCTCCCTTCAAGATGGTGGTGATCATGTCCCTCCACAATTTCCTGTCCTTTGTAGTTCTTAATAAATTTTATCCTAAACCTTGCTCTGCCATTAATTTTCTAAAGTTCACTAGGTAGGTTAAGCATTGTTTCTTATGCAGGTGGCTTGCTGCCAATATAGTTTCTGGATTATCCTTCCCAAATCTGTTAAGGATACCTGGCAATTCCAATAGTTCTTTGTGACATACCTTATCAAACACTTTTGCATAATCTATAAAATGCAAGTACACATCCTTCTGCTTTTGAATTGCTCTTTTTGATACCATTCTGAGCATAAATATCACATTCCTTGTTTTCGCGTCTTTAATGAATTGGCAATGTTCTTGTTCTATTTCAGATCTGATTCTGCTGCACACTCTATTCATCAGAATTCAGATAATAAGGTTTTGTTGTATGGCTCATTAGACCAATTGTCCAATGGAGTTTACATTTCTTTGCACCTGGCTTCTTAGGTAGTGCTATGAAGATATATCTACTTAGGTCTTCCCATATATCACAACTGATGTAAATTTCATTTATTATTTCTGTAATCTTGTCTATGCCAAAATCATCTAAGGCTGCCAGCATCTCTATTACAATTTTATCTGCTCCTGCTGCTTTAATCTGTTCAAATTGGCTAGTGTTGATTCCACTTTAGATTTTAATATTTCTGGTCCTTTGATATTTCTGCATATTCCAGTGTATTCATTCCATCTCTGAAGTATTTTTCTTTCTCTAATATCAATGTCCCATCCTTTGATGCATCTTTTTGATGAGTACATATTTTGTCCTGTTAGTTTTTTATGCATATCTCCTTTATCTGTGATACTCATTCTTTCTATTTCTGCACATTTCTGATTAAGCTATCCGTCTTTAGTGTGTCTGCATTTTTTCCAGGTTTCTTTGTACAGAGTCATATATTCTGTGCTATATCTTGGCATTGCTTTTTGTCTCATTTTCAACATGTTGCAAATTTAATCTAACATCCATTCTTTTTTCTTTATCTATACTTCTCTGAGATGATCTTCATTGCTGATGTTACTAAAGCTTCTCTTCATGTGTCTCACTTGGAGTTTCCATTTTATTTTTGTCCATTGTATTTGCTTTTAACACTGTCCATATATTTCTCCTTCATATCCAGGTCATTCAGGAGTCTGTCATATTGAAATTTAGGTACTGCCTTGGCCCTCTTCAATTTCCATAGCTTCACTCCAGGTTTACATATCACTGGAAGATGATTGCTCTTATAGTCAGCAATTACATAGTTTTTGTAGTGTAAATCTGCATTCCTGAATCTCTTATTGATGGTTATATAGTCAATTTTTGTTTTTGTTTCTCCTCCTGTGTTTCTCTGTCCATATATGTCTTAAGTCTTCTTGAAACCAGGTGTTGGCTACTGCCTGTTCATTCACCATGCACCACTGGACCCATTTTTCTCTGTATTCATTATGAATTCCTAGTCAAAATTTGCTAAACTTTTTCACCATCTCTCTTTCCTTGCTTACTTTTGCATTCACATCTCCCATGATAATTGTAATTTCTTGCAATTTTCATTATGACATTATATAATATTAAGAACTTAATAAGAAGTTTACAGTTTTATGGTATATTTTTCAGTCTTTATATAACATCTTCACTGACTGTTAGAAAATTTCAAATCAAAGCAAGTGAAGTTATTTCTTTCATCAGTAATAATATCATAGATATTGTTAAAGTGTCATTTTTTGAATGGAAAGTGATTCTAGCAAATTAGATGCTCAAAATGACTGGTATGTAAACACAGCTCTGATTTTCATGTTACATTTTGTACCAAAAATACAAGCTAAAATTCAGGAATTTATTTTTATAAAGTTTTCACATTTTTCATATTCAGGATTTATTTTTTAAATTTTTATGAGACTTATTTTATATTTTACTTCATGGTTAAAAATTTCAAATTTCATGGCAAGAATAATAAAATAGGGAGAAGAAGCAAATATTCTACCATCTTGAAACCAATTGATAAATATCTTTCTCCTAAGATTGAATCAACATCATTTTTCATCCTAATCAAATGACACTTACCATATGATTTGCCTGAACAACTAGCATTGTCAAAATTAAAATCTATTGGAGTCAGAATGAAACAAAGTACTGTCCGGTCAAAAATATTTGTTCAATTTGTTATATTGAAAATAAAACACTGTGTTCTGCTATTTTTCAGGCAACATTAAAAGTTCATCCTCTAAGATATTTTGGTCTATTTCATCAAACAACTGCTCGAGAGGTCTTTTACAACCTTCTAGAAAATATGGTGAATATGATAGATGAATGAAATGAAAATCTCCTTTCCAAGCTGTAATAATTTTTGTCTGATCCTTAAAGAAACATATGGTTGAATGTTATCCAAATCAAATATTATGCCCTTTCTCTTAACTCAAAATAGGGCTCCAAGCATCACAGATGGTCCAATAAATGAATACCCACAATAAAATACAATAGCCAATCACAAACATTCCAGCTGGAAAAAAGATGACCCTGGGAACACAGGATTTGCTTAAAAGAACCAAAGCCTCACTAATGTTACCCAACTCTTCACATGCATAATGCAGACAACAGATCACCTTTGACACCACCAGGATTCTGACACCAACCACCATGATTTCTAATACCTTGGCATCATCACCATCCAGATCCAGGCCTCCCTTGTCATTACCATTGTGACCTCATCTCATTTATATCACATTCAACCAGAATCCAGCAGAGGCATTCCACTTGATCCACTACAGCCCTCCATTGTTGTCACCACTGTAACCCCATTCATTCATCTCTGATTCAACCAGAATCCAACAGAAACCTTCTGCTTGATCAATGTTCACTATCTATACCTAATCCCTTGTTGCCACTGGTGTAACCAATGTGCTATACCATGAATCAACCCATTACTGTGACCTTCATCAACCAAACCACCTAACCAGACACTTTAGCTTTAAGACTTAGGCCTCATCACATGACTGCCAGATCATCAAACAACTCATGACCAATAGCAATCATTATATAGAGGGTATCATATTTGGATGAAAATCAGATATGGTCAGTAGGGGCTTTTCTGCTTGTCCCATAGTCTTTTGAATTCTATGTTGTGGCAAAATAGTCACAATTTCGTAATAAAAAAACGAAATTTCATTAAGTCACAATTCCTATATGGAAATATGTTTCTGTAGTTTGTTTTACACACAAAAGCAATTAATATAACCAAACTGTTGCGAATCATTTACTTTACTTGATTTGGATATTGTGTTGAATCTCATATGCACCATTGATTATTCCCAAGTACATCCTCATTTTGTTATACTCCGTCACAATCTGATCTCATTCTAATTCATTCTGCATGCTGGCCAAATGTGACGAAAGCAGAAGATGAAATAACAAAAGTTGTTTTCTGTGCATTGGGTTCCATGCACCATGTCTGGTCTACAAAGTAAACTTTGGTGGTGGCCAATCACAAACGATCCTGCCAGTAAAAGAGACGCCCCTGGGGACTACCGGACCTGCTTAAAAGTAGGCTCCGAGGAAAACCAGAAACAGCACGACCGCTGGTCGTCACGCAGGACGCTGCTGCTGCTACCGCCATGGCCTCGTCACCATGACAATACAGTTGCAGACTAGCCACCACTACTACCGCCATCGTCGCCTGCTCCACTGCCACCACTCAACATGACTGCACATATCAACAACCTTACCACTTCCTGAATTGACTTACCACCTCGGCCTCACAATACTCGCCGTCACCTCGGCCTACCTCGACTCGTTTTGTTGTAACCTAGAAAGGATTACTGAATGATGAATAACCAAAACGGAGGTTGGAAATGAAATAGTAATCTTTATAACTTCAACAAAATACAATACTGCTAGTGGTGGACTACTTAGCATATTACCCCCACTTACAATAGTGTCCAACGTATTTATGAGGATTGGGACATACCCATTAGAGTTCGATATATAACACCCCACTTTTTAGATTTACTCTGCGCAGAGTCAATATCTTTTCCTTTTCAGATTAATGTCGATTCTCTCTGTATTCTTTCTTTTCTTCTTACTTTGTCTTCTTGTCTCCCGAGCTTCCCGAGGAATGGACTCATCAAATGTGTCAAAAAGAACTTCCATAGGCTCACCATCCACTGGAGTAACATTCTCTTCATTTATATGCCTACTTTTTTCTTGATTTAAGTTCCTTTTCTTCACCATTTTCGGTCTTTGACTAATATCATCGTAACGATTCTTTTGACGATGTTTCCAACTTCTCAATATCTTTTCCCCGTCTGATACATTCGGTAAAAAAAAACCTTTTCACCCACTCCGTAAAATTTATTTCCAGTTTTTTGTACCCTATGTTCGACTTTCTTCTTATTCGGTATCAGCTTGTCAAAGACCGATCTTATTTTCCGCGCAAACAATTTCTGCCGGAGTCATGGCCAAAGGCGCATACACTTGCAGAAATTGTTGTGGATCCACCGTTGGATTTTGTAGGGCCCTCTTAAAAGTATCCACAAAACGCTCTGCCCGGCCGTTACCTCTAGGGTGGTAAGGGGCAATTGATATGTACTCTACCACAAACATTTTACAAAACCCCTTTAATTCTTTTTATGTAAATTGGGTGCCGTTATCCGAAACAAAAGATTCTGGTACCCCGAACCTCGCAAACAGTTCGCGTAGAAACCCAATTACTACTTCTGTGGTTGGTTTCTTACATCTCAATATCTCTGTCCACTTGGAAATCAAACAACAATCAAATAATATGAACCATTAAGTGGACCAGCAAAGTCAATATGCACACATGACCATGGGCGGTCAGTTTCTTCCCATGGGCTGAACTTTATTGGTAGTGCTTTAACTGTCAAAGTACAGTTTTGCACGACTTTACTGAACATTCCATGTTTCTATACATGCTACGCCAGTAAACATAACTTCTCATTAAGCTTTTCATTCTGAATATACCAGGCAAATTGAATATAATTCTTTCAGGATTTTTTTCTTGTAGTGATAAATTGTCACCAACTCTTTTATTTGTATTTGAGAACGTCATCTCTTCTTCTGCCTGTAGTGAAGCAATATCCGTGTCTTCCAAAGGTTCACTATTTGGGGGGATAAATCTGGACCACCTGTCCTCGTGACTCAATTTACTTGGTGGCAAGAATTCTATCCTGAAATCCTAATTCAATAAGATGGTTCCCCATCGTTGTAATGCTGTATGGGTTGGTAGGCCTTTTTTAACCCATACATAGTTATAAATAGTCTGTGACCCGTTTGTAAGGTAAACCTTCTTCAGTGGATAAATCTCTCCTTTTCTATCACAGAGTAATTTTTTCGGCTGGAAGAAGCGTCCTGGATGACTGTACAATATGGTTTAATCGAACTATCTTCTAATTTATGCATAATGCAGGCTCCTATTCCGTATGAACTAGCGTCGCTTGCTACGATTATTTCTTCTTCTTCTTTTTTTGGATCGTAATGCGTCAAATAAATGTCCAACGTTAGCATTCCTTTAATTTTTTCAAATGCTTCCTGGTACTCCGTCGTCCAAATCCATTCAGAGTCATTTTTTAATAGTTTGTTTAACGAAGCGAGAACACAATGCATGTTTGGCACAAATACGTTGTAATAATTTGCTAAACCCAGGAGATTTTGTAGGGAGCTGACATTTTCAGGAGCAGGCATGTCTTTTATAGTACTGGTTCATGCTGAATCTGGTCTCCTGCCATTTTTGCCAACTATTTGTCACAAATATTTGATTTTATTTATAAAAATTCGCATTTTTCGTATTTCAGCTTGAATCCATAGTCCAAATCCTTCTGAAAACCTTGAAAACATTTTTCTTACGTTCTTCTGGGTTTCCACTTGTCAGCAAAATATCGTCTAGATAAGTGACTGCAAAGTCAAGTTCACTAAGCATTGTATCCATTACTTGCTGAAAAAGAGCTGAGTCGACCTTTATTCCGAAAGCCAAACGATTGAATTTACACGTTCCTCGATGTGTGTTTATCGTAAGTAATTTGGAACATTCGTCGTCAAGTTCAATCTGCAGATACGCGTCGCTTCGGTCGATTTTCGAAAATATCCATCCCCTGCAAAGTTGCGCAAAAACCTCTTCTGTGGGTAATAACTTTTGAGGGCATCGTTTATGCCCGTGGAGAAATTCGCGCAGACACGTATCTCTTTAGATTTTTTCTTTATATATGCCTTTGGTGAAGCCCAATAGCTATAGTCAACTTTAGATAAAACACCCATTTTTTCGAGTCTGTCAAGCTTGTCATTGATCTGTTTTAACGATGCAACGTGTACATTTTCCTTTAGCTCAAATTTAGCTTTCATTTTATTGCACCTGCCTAACCCACCAGACAATACCCCTGGTAATTTAATTTTCAATTTTTTCTTTAAACTTTCTGTTTCGTTGGTAAAACCTTTAACTTCTTAACAAAACGAACTGATCAGACTGTTCCATAACTTAAACTGCTTCATCTCTAGTCCGTTCCCAAAAGGTTATTTGTATTTTTCATTACAAACAGTCTTAATTTCAACGTTTTCCCGTTAAACGTCACATTTGTTATAAATTCCTCTTCTAATTTTATTTTCTTAAAGTTGGATTTCCTATTTTTTTGTATAAACATTTATTATGCTTAAGTCGGATCCACTATCAATTGTATTTTAATATTTTTTTTTAAGTTTTTTTTACCTGTACAAATTTCCTTATATTCTGACCGGCAGATTCATCCACAATTAGTAACTTTAACGTAAATATTCACTTGTTTTTTTTTTTTTTTTTTTACCTTACGAGATTGAGTTTTCAGATTGAGTTGTCTTTTTTATTTAAAACCCATAAATATTTCTTTATTTTTGTGGACAGTAACCAAAAAAATGTAAAATATCAGGCATTAAAAGGGGTTAGGAGAACCTAATGTCCTTTCTTCTTCGACTCTATTTTCTTGCTACGAACGTTTGAAATGTCCATCTTCCTTTTTTTACTAAGTTCTTTATGAAACAAATCTTTGGCAGAAATCTTGTCGAACATTTAAACGTTAATCCTAATTTGCTAGGTTTTGTAATTTACGAACTTTTGGGTTCGATTTCAAGTTTAGTTTTAAACCATCTTCTCCTTTTTTCGGACGTCTTTTGTCGATTTTGTAAAGGTTTTTTTAAATGAACAAATTTCAGGTATTTAAAATTGAATTCAGCAATAATCCATTTCTACCAGTTTGAACCCTTGGTTCTGATCGTTGACAGTTTCTTGTTGAACGTTACAAAATCTTCATCGAATTTTCATGCATCTTTCTTTTATGGAACAATTGTTGTCTTTTGTTTTAATATTTCCATTAAAGTTAAAAAAACCGTTCCATTTTAAACGTTAGGTCATTAACTTTTTTCAAAAGTAATATTTAATTTACGAACTTTGTGTGTCAAATACTTTAAAGTTTCCTTAGCACTAATTAGTTTGACCTTTTTATTGGTCGGAGAAATTTTCAACAATACATAATTTTGTAAAATTTCTTTGTATCCAGTTCTTTACGATGAAAATCTCCCGTATTTTTTGAATCTTGCATTTAAACAAATTCATTAATATCCATTAATCGATAGCATCCTGTGAACAAAACACCTGATTCTTCATTCTTGTTATTCGTTGATTTTCCGTTGTTATTCTACAAACAATTCTTCAAAAGTTTTTCATATCTTTGTTCGATATCTTCTGTTCGAACTTGTTGTTTCAATATTTCTGTTGAAATCTTTGTTTTAAAACCCTCCATTTTTGAACTGTTATGAATTCGGCCTAACTTTTCGCAAAAATATTGCAACCTAGGAAGAGTTGTCTCTTGAAAACAAAACAAAGGTTGGAAACTAATTAATTTTATAACATCAACAAAAAGAAAACCCTCAGCGTGAATAGATAAATTTTTTGTAAGTGAAAAATACTGTTTTCAATTTTGCAAGATACCTTTCAGAAACGTTTCCAGTTCTTTTTACGTGTGGTTTGGGAATAATATCCTTGTATTTTTCGAATGCCGACCTGGGTTGAATCTCTTGGTTAGTTATCCATAATCCTTGAAAATCCTTTTGCCAAAAATGCTTTGCTGCTGGCTTTGGCAATTTCTTGACAGGTCTCTTCCTTCGCCTGTTGACTGCCTTGGTGAATGACCCCTTACATGGAGTTTTTTGCCGATATCTTCGTTCGAAATATCATATTCATGAACTGTTCTGTCGATTTCTTTGGTCGCCAAACGTTGTAATTTAAAATGTTCGGCCAAATTTTCGACCAAAACTCGTGCGTCGGGAACAAGAGCAACCGAAGAGGAATGGTCAAAACAGAGTTTGGCCTTGAAATGGTAACATTTATAACGTCAGTAAAATAGTTTACTTTCCCTGTAAATCAGGCGAGATAGGTAAACCTTATTTAATGGTGGACTACTTAGACAGCATATTGAGATTTATCGTATAAAAAACAATTATGGCACAAAGCCGAAAATGAGGGGAATGGGTTGAGGCTGATTTTCACTATCTTATACCTAGCTAATGCGATTCACAACCCATTCACTCATTACAATTCGCATATACCCAACAAGAACTCATCCGTCATTAATCAATCCTCCATATATCATAATGCCGCATACTCTCAGGGAAATTAAAAATGCACCCCATGACATAAAACTTTCATAATCATAAAAAATTTTATACATAAAAAAATCTATGGATAATTTACGATGAGAGGGAAGGGGATAAACCCCCAGAACAAACTAAATATCAAAACAAAGATGTTAGTTGGACCCGTCCAACCCTCAAAAAGAGATGCCGCTGTATTCTGCCCTTTGGACAAAATCAAGAGGATCTCTCGCTACGGGAGAAGGAAAGGAGAAAATAAATACGGACAAAGGGAGTAAAGAAAGCTGACTCAGTTGAGATGAAAGGAAACCAAAAACTGGGGAGGTTGGGAATCTCAACTTAGATCATAACCAAAGATGCAGCTGGGAACAACACTTACATTAACTAGGTACACAAATCTTGTCTTTCCTAACCAGGGGGGGGGGCTCCACAGGAAATCACTCCGATGTCAATTAGGTAGACCTAAAAAAGAAAATCAAGGCTAGCCGTTCACACGAACCAAGCTCGCCTAAGTCACCCACCTTTCGCTAAAGTCTGTCGAAACCAACCGTTTTCTATCAGTTCTAATCTTCATCTTGAGCTGATTCTCAAAGAAGCGGATCAGATCTGATGAGAAAGACGGTTGCCTCGCAAGACTTTCTCCTGTCGCATCGTCCAAATCACCATTTGGGCCATGGCCAGCAGCGATAAGAACAACAATCGTTTCACCTTAGAATACGGGGGCGACACATGCACGATCAATGAGCACAGGCTTTTTGGGAGCGATACGGGCCGTCAACTCGCCGACATGGTCCCATAGCCATTTCCTCTAAGGCAACGTCATATCGTTCACAGTCTGGCAAATCCGCCAAGCCGCATATGAAGGCCTTGTCATAGCCTATTCCGTATCAGTCGCCAGGCAAGCGAAAATTCAGGGTTGCTAAAGTAATCCGCCGCTGGCACCCAAGACCAAAAGGAGTGAAACTCCTCCTTTGACAAGTCGAGTCGCGCACCCCCTCCCACTGGACCTAGGGGTTCGTCAAAGCTGATCGACACTCACGAAGGAAATCCGATTGATCCCGAGGTTTACGACGGTGCTCAGCCTGCGAGATGGGAGGACTGATAGTAAGGGAAGGGAAGGCATCCTCACAATCATTCTCGAATTTAATCGAATCTAGGATGTCAACCTCAGGCGACGTGACCCGCCAAGTTCGGTATTCGCAGCCCCCATGACATGGACGTTGTGCACAAACTTCTCTGTCGACTTTATGCTTCATAAAATGGAGCAAGCGCTCGAGTGCCTTCTTATGATCCTTATAGAGAGGAACTACAGACAAGCGGTAAAGAACAAGAGGAAAGAACAAACCTCCGCCCTGCCCTTCACGGACAACCTCCTTCGACGCCAAGTCTGACTCGCCGCGCCTGTACTACTGACCAATTTTTCTCCAGCTGGAGGTCGGATCTAAACCACACTCCGAGAATGCAGACAGGGCTGTCCGTCCAACTAAAGGGCCCCGGAAGATCGACCCCCTTCCAGGCACCTAACCATAAGCCGGAAGACTTGTCGCGGTTAATCTTGGCCCCTGTCACTTTTTCGTACCGTTCAAGCGCCTTCAGTACCACCTCAATGTCGCTGAGTAACGACACGAAAGTAGATACGTCATCAGCGTACTCAGAAACCCTGGCTCATGCCCCTCCGTGGACAGCGATTAAATGTAGGGTCGGACTGCACGCATTGTCCCTTAGCCGACGAAGGAGTGGCTCCAACGTAAAACAAAAATTGGAGGCGACAGTGGACAAGCGCCCGACGAACTTGCCGTTCACCTGTAAAAAAACTGGGGAGAGCGATATAGGAGGCTAATCTAGCAGCATTAGTTGGGTTCAAATCCGGCGGCCTGCAGAACAGCAACCAGGTAGTGATGTTCAACCCTATCAAATGCCTTGTACTGATCTAATTTGAATTGCGCAGACCTCATATCGTCGTCTTTTACACCATGATGGTGCGATTCAGATCAGGTCCCAATTGAGTCTTCACAGCGCAGGTCCCAAACTGACTGCAAATGCTTCGTCAGGATCTTGTCCAAAATCTTGAACTCTGTGTTTAGCAGAGTTATTGGCCCATAGTCATCTAAATCCCGCTCAACACCCTTTTTTTTCAACAGCGTGATCACACCCCAGGAGATCCGGTCGGGGACAAATGCCTGACGGAACCAGTTGTTGAACACGACAGTCAAAATCGGGACAAAGATGTGCGACAGCCTCAAGTACAATTCATAAGGCAAATCATCCAAACCCGGCGACTTGCCTCTGCCAACCTTCTTCAATGCCGAGTAGACCTTGCCGTCAGTAATCTCTACCTCGCAGCTAGCCGCTTGTTGGCGAAAGCCGAAGAAAGTCAGCCAAACAGCTATGAAACTCCTCGTCACGGAGACCAGGCTCCTGGGTAAATCAGCTCTCAAAATACCCCCGAAACATGTCGTCAGTCATCCTCAGAGTACGTCCCCCCAGGGTTTTGACCTCATGAATGTAGTGACTGGAACCTCGACTGATCTCTTCCTTGCGCAATTCTGCGGCCATATTCACAGCTTCGGAAGACAGCTTGCTTAACTTATGTCTAATTACCTAACCCATGTAGCGCTTGCTAGCCAAACACTCCAGGGCCTCCCTAGCTAGAGATATCTCTAAGGGATCCCCTCCAGCCTCCGTTCAGGAAAGACTAACCTTAAGAGCCTTCACCTTAGCCTTATCAACTCGTTGGCGAAGGACCTAATCCTATCCATAAGCCTCTCCCAGCACTTATTCCCAATAATCGCCCCCACTGATTCCCACTGTATTATGCCAGTTTGCTGTTCCTGGAAGTCCCGCCTGTCCAGTAAAGATAGATTGAACTTTCAGTATCCAGCCATTCTAGGCCTACAATCTAACGCCACCTGGGCACAAACAAGTTTGTGGTCTGAATACATTAAGCAGTGGAACGTAGAACAATCTAGTAAATCTGCATCGGCCCTTCTATCTAACATTCTATCCAGGTAGCTAACTTTCCAAGACATTTCCACCAACGTCCGTGGGATAGGTTAGTTTAACTGACCTATATAAGTACAGATGGCATAACACAGGGACTCTCCCAGCACAAAAATGCCTTAGTTTTTGTAAATATGGATTTTCTAATTCAAACATACTAATGTTCAGGAATGCCTATTTAGCCTCAAAAAGATTGCCCCAAACTTTGAGGTAGCCCCCAGTCTCCCTCACATAAGTGATCACACTCGGGGCATCTGGGAAATTGCGGGACTCCTCAATAGACTTCCTGTCCACCGTAGACATCTTAAATAAAAGGCCTAATAGTGATTTTTTGGTTAGATAGGCCTTTCTTAAAATCTTCCTTGTCCACTTTGCATATATTATCTGGGCCAGGGAACATTTTTTCTTTTTCTTTTTTTCCTTTGGAAGAGTGTGGAGGGAAAGAAGTGAATGTGTGAGGGGTTGTAGAAATTGAAAAGGTGGACAGAGAGGAGGACGGATCTCGAGTAAGTGAAGGGGGAGGCTCCTTACTTTAGGCAGGACAGTTTCTGTAGCTTCCTTTGGTAAAGCAGGGACAAATAGGGACCTGGTTTTTCCCATATTCCTCTCTACTCTACTTCACCCAGCACGTTTTGCAGATGATTGTTCAACTTCCTCTTCCTCCTCCCTGTTCAAAGATGAAGAGTGAAGCGGAGGCTTTTCTTCCACCTCCATCTCTGTGTCTGGTTGTTTCTGCTGGTTTTTCTGTTGTTGTTGATGCTGTTTTGGGGTCTGTTTTTGTTTCTGCACCTCCTGCTTCTGGCTGCTTTTCCTGCTTGTACTGTGCTTCCTTTGGTCGCTCCTGCACTGGTCACTGAGGTTTTGGTGACTGTGCATCCTTCTTTTGAGGGAAGGAGGGTGCATTTGTTGTTTTCTGCCCCTTCACTTTCTTCCAGTCACTGTCAGGGTCCTTCTCTTTTGATGCTGCGACTACTACTGTTGCTGTTGAGTGGGGTGGAGGTGTTGAATTCTTTGCTGGGCATATCTTGTCCATGTACCCGAAGGCTCCATAAAACCAACAGTATGGTCAGCGTCTCTCCACCACCACCAACATCGGCTTCTCACTGCTCATCAGTATGTTTGGTATTTCTCCAAAGGCCTGCCTTGTTAATGTTACTTGTAACATTATATCACCAGTGGTGATTCCGGCTTTACTCATGATGGACAAGACTTCCTCGACTTGACCATACTTGGAGAATAAAGCCCCAGATGGTCTTCACATATATCTAAGGCTACTCCACGAACCGTAATTTTAGTCTGATGGGTGCCCATGTATTCTGCTTAAAGATGCACTGCTGCAGTAGAGAGTACATTTCCGGCTAAGTATTTGGCTTCCTGTTCAGTACCTAGCAGGAGGTCCCACATCACATTGGATCTCCTAGCTAGAACTTTTGGAGTAATATGGAGACTTTTCAATGTCTGCTCTATGGTATCCCTGCTGACCCCAATTAATTTCTGACTCTTTACGTCAGAGGTCAGCAGGGATATAATTCTTGAGTTGACTGCATCCAGTGTCTCCGAGATCGTGAGGAACTCATTTCCTTGAAAATACTTCTTGTACTTTGTTCAGCATAATATGCAGAGTCCTTTTGCTTTGGCCTGTTTTCTGATCAGGCCATTTTTTTAGGCAGTGAGTTATTTTGAGTTGGCACTGCTGGTGCTTCCAAATTATTGACCATGGTAGCCCAAAACTACCATGGCTAAACAAATAAACTTTTGCCTTATCTACTATTATTTTTTTATACAAGTATAAAAAGAAAAACAAAACAAAATCAAACAAGAATGTGGAAAATTAAAAGTAACAAGCTTAACAATTTACACAAAAGGCAAAACTCAGGCTGGACAAAATCAGACATCAATATACTCAAGCAAAAATGCAACACTCAGGCAGCATATTACCCCAACTTACAATAGTATCCAATGTATTTATGAGGATTGGGACATACCCATTAGTGTTCATAGGTACGAACATTTGCAATTGACCCTAGTGACAGAACAGCTCTACCTCAACTCATTTACAAGGCATTCCCTTCACAATCAATGCAGTGACCTCTGTTTCACAGAACAGCTCTACCTTGACTCATTTACAAGGCATTCCCTTGACAGTCAATGCAGTGACCTCTGTTTCACAGAACAGCTCTACCTTGACTCATTTACAAGGCATTCCCTCAGTGACCTCTGTTTCACAGAACAGCTCATTTTGACTCATTTACAAGGCATTCCCTTGACAGTCAATGCAGTGACCTCTGTTTCACAGAACAGCTCTACCTTGACTCATTTACAAGGCATTCCCTTGACAGTCAATGCAGTGACCTCTGTTTCACAGAACAGCTCTACCTTGACTCATTTACAAGGCATTTCCTTCACAGTTAACTTCATTGACATTCACTCCATGGAACAACTCTACCTTGACTCGTTTCCAAAGCATTCCCTACACAGTCAATGCCAGTGGCCTCTGTTCCACAGAAAAGGGCTACCAAGACCACACCAATTTAATGTCACCCTATTTCAACACAACAGGTCAACCAACCAACAAGATTTCCTACAACTGTGACCTCCATCAATCAAACACACACCAAACATATCTTGTGTTCTCGGCCATGCTTGTATAAGAAATGGTTCAACTCCTGACATTACATGTACACCCAATTACTAGTCCTGTACTCTCTACCAACAATAAACATTGCTTCACTCTAATCCTTGTTATTCCTTTCTCTTGCTACCATATGCTTAATATAACATTTTGATCAACATCAATCTCAATTGGTGTATTCACCCATACCATGTCATTCAGTATGAAATCAACAGTAAAAAATTTTGCAAATCATTTTTGACATGCTAAATTATTTGCACGCTCTCTTCTATAAACTGCATATATCTTTGTGTTTCAGTTGAAATTTTAGCTTTCTAAAAAATAAAAATGCATAATGTGCTGAAAATGTAACTTTTTTTCACCTTCAATGTTAGAATCAATCAACAAAAGTTGATCAATTTTAAAAATTTCTGCTATAAATGCTCCTAATCTAAAGACAAGCCTACTAATATATTTAGGCTACTCAGTACTTAAAAACAACTTCAGGTTAGAAATGCCATAGCATTATAAAAAATTCCAAACATATCAAGAGCTACAAGATATATTCTACAGTAAACTGAAAAAAAAATTCTCCACTAGAAAAATGTGTCATGACTTGTTTAATAAAAGTACAATTCATAGTTATTCATTTTTCTGTGCTTTTTAATAACTGATTGTTTATTTAGAATTATCAACCTCTATCAGTTTTTTCTGTCCCATCTGAGTTTTGTTTTTAGTTTTTACTGCAGGTTAGCCAATTCTAGTTGAAATTGGCTGGGAAACATGTTTTTCACTTACATCAGTGCAATTTCAAAATTCAATAATTCTAGAAACCATTTCTTCTTTTAAATCAGTGTACTGAATATTCAGTAGACTTACACAAACAAGGACTTTTTACAAACTGATGTTCACAAGAAAGAATTCACTGACATCAAACTATCCATATGTTGTCATTATAAAAATTATTTTTTGTTGTATGACAATGTAGTGGCCTGCTCTAGTTTAGGGAGTTGGATAAAACCCCTATTATTTTTATTTTTTTTTTTTAGAATTCTTCTTCTTTACATTTGCATTATTTTATATTAAAAAAGTTCTCAAAAATCATCATTAAATTTGGGTAGAAGAAAATCTGTTCTTAAGATGGAATATCAATTTTACCTGTTTTTGTAGTCTGTTACCTTCTTACTGTTTCAAGCGGGTTAATGAATGCAAAGGCAGACACCTGAAGAAGGGTGGGCAGTATACAGGCTGTGAGTATAACAATCAACATGAACAACTGGTGTGAGTAGCAAAACATATAAAAATGATAATTTACTCATCTAAAAGATGAAAAAAAAACTGTGAAAAAGGAGAAATTGTTCATAGCTATAGAATTTTTTCATTTAGATAAAGGGGCATGTTCCACAAACCTTTTATGTGAGAAATGGTCTGTGGAAGCTGGAAAATTATGATAGCACCAATCTTCTCCAGAACAAGGAAAGAAATGAAGAAAAAATATTTTAAAATCAAAAGAGACAGTATTTTATGTGCAAAACAAGATATGTTCTTATTTCTTGGTCAGTATTATTTCATAGTAGCCCAGTCATCTTAAATTTTAAAGATTCTTCTAAAACAATGAGAAATTCTAAATACATTGTACAAAAGAAGTTTATGGTATGAATTAATTTAAATAAGCTATCATATTTGAAAGATGTCATATTTTTTTCTTTGATCAGAAATAATTGTGTTTAAAGAATGGATAATCAAATCAATTAATCAGAGTTAAAAATTTTTTTTCTTTTCATAAAGTATTTTAATGTAGAAACATTGTTTTTGTTTTATCCTTGATTTCTAGTTAAAAAATTAATACAAGAAGAATAAAACTTATCCCCACTAATCTTTTATCCCTTTTTTGTGCCTTTCTTTCTAAATATAATAAAAAATGAAATTTAACTTAACTTTCATACTTTAATAGTATCCAAAAATAAAAATGAACAGAAAAATAAATAATCTCCAGAAATTTTAAATAAGCCCAATGAAATTTTAAGGACTTATCTTTCTTTGCTGATATCAAATGTATTAAATATGGAAATAAAAACAATATGTGAAAGTCAAATAATAAAATAAAATGGACATTTTTTTATTTGTTTTTTTTTTGTGTACAAATCTTTTTTAATTCCATTTAAATTGAAACTATTTTACACATGAAAGTCAAGTATTTGTTTATTTTCTTTCTCAAAAAATAATGATAAGAAAAAAAAATAAAATTATATTTCTTGTCATTTTTATTTAGGTCAATATAATTCAAATATCAATCTCATAAACCTAAATGACTAAAAAAACCTATCTAACTGAATGTCCTTTAAACCTTATAAAATTTAAAAAAACAATGAGCTGATGTCTTCTGTAACTTTGATACCCAAATAAACAAACATATCAATAGAAAATGTGATCGACAAATTAAATTCCATTAATTTAAATAAATGCTGCAATGACTCGATAAAAATTAATCAATTTTTATGATTTATTGTGTGAGGATGTATAAAAATATATCAGATATTTTAGTGTGAAGTGAGGTGTATTGTGGGCTTCTACTTTGTCCAATTTTATAAAAAAAATGTAATTGCTGTTTAAAACTATAAACTTATTCATACCAGATCATGGAAACTTAGAAAGACTTTCCAGAAGATTCCATTGACAAACATTAATTTCTGTCCATTGTAATTAAGCAGGCATTAATTTATATTTAACATTCCTTCATTGTTAGTGTCTTTTACATTTATATATTTATTCTTATAATTGTGAGTAATTTTCTGTTTTGACAAAAAAAGAATAATAATCAGATTACTAATTTTTTTGTACTAATATTCATTTCATAATTCTATTGTCACTAATCTATTCAAGAGATTTTAATAAGATGATTATTATAACATAAGAGAATTCTGTTGGCAATTAGACCAAGTGATACTAAGTTCCCATTCAGACAATTTGTCAGTTTTCTTGATTTATTTCAAATTAGTTTTAATATTTACTATTGAAGATTATATTCATTTTGCTTTTTCTCAGTATATCTTTACAAGCTTTTTTTTTAAATTTTCCTATTTCATCTTCTATTTTTTCTCTTTCCAGGTAAGTGTGAAATTTGACCTCTTCTTTCTATCAAGAAACTGGTAAGATCAATCAATCCTTTACAGTAAATAATAATTCCTGACCCATTCAATTTTGGAGCTCATTTAGCCTACAATATTCATTTCCACTTGCAACACACACACACACACACATGAATGAATGTATGTATACACACACACACACACACACACATATATATATATATATATATATATATATATATATATATATATATATATGAATGAAAACTACTCCCATTGCTGCTATGTTACTACCTCCTACCTCTTCTGTTCAGCTGAAAGCTGTACTGTATAAATGATCAGCAATTGAATGACATCAAAAACTGTTCAATTTGGTAAGTTAAATTCATTGTGAGTGATACATAGTACAACACAAATGATATAGTTCAAGTAACCAAAAGTTTAGTTTACTGTATAAATTAGTCACAAATCTGTTCACTAGAAGTGGTATTCTATCCATACTAAGAAGAGTTCATTACAACCTTCACTGCATTATCACATCAAATATACTTAAAAATACTGTACCAATGTAAAAAAAAAAAATCTCCTTTTTTAAACTTCACTATTCTAACTTATACCCAAAACAGTATTGTTATATAAATGTAAGTTTTCCCAACTTTAGTAAATTGGCTGTAATGAAGAATTTTTATTGTATGCTTTTGCTTATTTGAGAATTCTGATTTCAATGTTAAATAAAATTTATGCCATTCCTTTGCATGGCTGAAAGATAAAAGCTACCCTTGACAAATATAGAGACTTATTGGTTTATGCAGTGACAATCTGACTTCCTATGTTCTTCATATTTTTCTTAGACATTATGTTTCTGAACCTTTTTCTTTTTGATTCTCATATGTTTTGTAAATATGGTTTCTACTTCTTCTCCATTTTTTATTACATGATAATGTATACATTTATTTAGACACCAATCAGAAAGCAGTATCACTAGCATTCACACTTTAATGCTTCAAGGCTCAATTTACCATGCATATCAAGTCACTTTTTATTAATATGAGTTAAATAATGTCATGAGCAACTTTAGCATGATTTCACAGCTCTTATAAAAGTGTGCTTTTTGATTGACAAAGTCATTATTATTGCATTCATTACTACAAGCTCAAGTCCTATTGCGGGATATTGTATATGATACAAGTGTATATGTAATTATTTCTTACAATACATTAAAAAATAATTTTCAAAGTTTATCTCAATATCATGATTTAAAGAAGAACATATTTTTTCATCAGTGAAATACACATTCAATTGGTTGAGACAGACTAAGTAAAAAGATTGTTATGCTTTTTGGTATCATGGATTTTCTATGGAAATACTGAAGGGATATTTATAGCTTTCATATATATATCTATATGCACTCACTCACACACACATATATATATATATATATATATATATATAATGACAGGCCATTTGTATCCAAGGATGCCCATCTACTAGGGTGGCTAGCCAATCACTGTTGTAGATGCCTGCCCAGGCACATTTGTATTTGTTCAACACCCACAAAGCCCATGCTGAATGAACCTTACTTACAGTTTCTTGGAGAGAGCATATTATCTAACATGATCAACAGTCCAAACAAGGTCAGCATGCTTAAACCCTCAGTTATGATGACTTGTGACTTCATGCTAGCACAATCATTGACAGCTTCCAAAGAGTTCCACCTACCCAATTTCCCTTAAAAAGCTTGGGTCAAGCTGTGATATGGTTTTCAGACACTTTCAAAGGTGCTACACACTGGGATCACTTCCCACCAGACTGATAACATCAAAAAGTCATCCATAGTGAGATTTGAACCTGGGTTTCATGGTCAGAAAATTAATGTTCTAACCTCTTGGCCATGTGCCCACACACAGATATATATATATATATATATATATATATATATATATATGAGAGAGAGAGATCAGATACAAGGAAAGTTGAATTCATGCCTTCAACATAGCTTCTTGTGTTAAAGTGACATAATTAGTAATCATCTGTACTTGAACTTTATTTACCACATGTACATTGTTACAATCGCACCAATCAGTGCTTCTGATTTGGAAATAAAGATAAATATATCTAATAGTCAGGCCTTGGAGCCTATGTTCTCTGCTTTAATTAAATTGCATATTAAGAAAATAAAAAATATGAAGAAAATATGTTTAATTTTCTTATTATAAATTCTTTGAAAAATCTTGCTTTTGCCTCTCAAAGTAAAGGAAATTTGTATTTGATTTTAGTCCAAAGATAGAAAAGAAATGACAAGATTTTATTGTCAAACTCAAATTTCAAGCACTTTGGTTTCACTGGATAGATTTCTGTGATGTGTCAAGTTGGCGCTGTAAATTTTAAGAGCCTGAAGACTTTCAATATTTAAAAATGATTTCTCTCCTGAATGACTGATTGTCAAGCATTCAACTCTGTAAGCATTTATCAAGACTGCTTTACATATCATATATTAATATTCAATTGAGGTGGAGAAAAATGAGCAGATATGAAAACAAACTGAATATATAAAAAGAAAGAATAGAAAGGAGGAAAGATGGAGAGCAAGAAAGAATCACTCATGAGTAAATAAGAAAGGTAGCAAGTCAAATGAGAAATAAGAAAGAAAAGGTTGAGAGAGAGTTTCTGTATTCAAAGGCAAGAGAAGCTGCTAGAAATAAAATGGTTAGTAAGTTTGTCCTTACCTATTTCGTTTATTGTCAATAGATGTATAACTATTCTCTTCTTCATAGCTATTTACACTCACACACACACATCATAGGGATGCTTTGAAAGCATTTATTTCCACCGAAACTACATGGATAGAGAGAGCACAATAATGCTATTGGGTCAAGCAACCTCTGAGCTACAAAACACTATTTTTCACATAATCAACCATTGGTTTTGCATTTTTGATGCTTTTTATTTTATGAGCTGACAGCTGCAAATGGCTGTTCAAAATGTGGCTTATATACATAGCTGCTGTTATTGCTGAAATAAATTATCCACTAACTGTGCTCACATCCACTGTTTGGTCTCCATAAAATATTTAATAATCATCAATAACTATCAATATTTTACTCACTGAGAAATTTGGTGATATACTTCTGCACAGTACACATGTTCATGTATCTATTATGCTTTATTGACTAAAATATCACTTTTTAAATGAACCTCAATAGCTATGAAGATGAAAGTTCTATCCTCAGTTACTCAAATTAACACTTCCCTTATATTAAACATTAATAGAAAACACAGAAATGATTTTCTAATACATGATACACATATATATATATATATATATATATATATATATATATATTATAATAATATTTTTTGTTTAAAATATGATTCCTTCGCTACATAAGAGTTCCCATGTTTCAAAAAAACGAAAGTCGAAATATCCAAATAATTATTAAAATTAAGTTGGATTGTGGTGTTTATCCCGTTTCATCTTCAAAAGCTTAAATTTTAGGAATAAGCTATCTGTTGGTTTACGTGTATTTTTAGGCCCGGTCTGTTACAGAATTCGTTATTGTGGGAGTGGCTAGACTATTTTCCTTCGTTAAGTGGTCAGAGAGTTAATTCTTATCAATAGATTCATCATCTTTTAAGAGGTTTTGGTAAAGTTGAGTAGGGTATCTATTTCAAGGCTAATGTTTGCGGTCACCCTTTAGTTAGTTCCCAGTGAAGGATATTTTTATGGTGCGCCTACAATCGTTATGTGTCTGGGGAATTGTCTTTTATTATTGTCCATCTGATTATCTATTTATTTATTTGTTTATTCAAGTGGGTGTTTTATATACAGATTGCATTGCACTGAATTTCAATTTGTTTTTTTGTTTTTTGACGACTACAAAAAGGGTTTTTCCTATTTAATGATTTGGCTTTGCTTTTAAGAATTTTACTTAGCTATGGGATTTTTTTTTTATATGCTAATTATTTAATGCGGAAGTTTGTTGGTGTCTGCAAAAAACCGTTAACTCCTGCCTATAGTTTAATAATTTTTCATTGTTTAGAAATTTAATGATGTGTAGTTTTTCCTGTAAGCATAAAGGACATGGGTCATCCCAGGTTTTACAGGTTCTTGTTTTATTTATTATTTTCCATTTTACTTTTGGTGTTTTATTCGTTTCTTTTAGATGCCAGAAATATTGGGATAGAGATGTTTGATTTCTATTTTGAATATTGTTGAAGGAGCTCTTGTGTTGCCTCCATCTAATTTTAAAATTATTCTTTGTTGAGCCTATGTATATCCTATCAGTGTTAGGACTCTCAATGGATGAGATAGTGCACTGGTATACCACAGATTTTGTGAGGCATTTATTTTCCAACGGGCAGTTTTTAGGGTTTATACAATCACATAATTTTTCGTTATTTTTATCCAATTTTAGTTTATGTGTTTTATTACTGGTTTGGTTTGCGTGTTTTTCTAGGATTTTCTTATGTCTTTTTATGATTCTTTCTATATTTTCAGTGCAGCTGTAACTCAATTTCAAGGTGTTTTTGTTAAAGATGTCGCTAAGTTTGCTATTAGTGGGAAAGTGCTTTTCAATTAAAGCTAGGAACTTATGGCCAAGTTTGGTGCTGACCATTTGGTTGTACGGGGGAGGAGGGGGGCGTATACCAGAAGATCTTTCTTTTCCTGTTTTTCTTATTATTGGTACTATCGTTTCTATAGGTTATGTCAGCGTTTTTGTATCCGCTATTTTTCAGGGCTGTGTTGTAAAAACTACTGTGTTGTTGGAATATTTCCTTATTTGCTGAGTTCATACTTATTCTTTTCTCTATTGATGCAGGTATATGCTTAATTATAGATGGAGGGTGCTTTGACTTAGGATGTACATACAGGGAATTAGTATTAGGTTTTCTGTAAGGTGGGTGAACGTTGTTCGTTAAGTCTAGGGTTACGTCTAGGAAGTTTACTCTTTTTAATTTAGTTTCCTGAATTCATTGTAAATTATCTTTCTAATTTTCTCTGTTTTAAAGTTTGTGGAGCTCCTCACTACCATGAGCCCGTCATGTCTGTATAGCCCGATGTCCCCAACGTCTAGTTCACGGTGGGCGGTTAGATTGTACAGTATAAATAGACCGACAAGGTCCGAAGATTCTGCAGAATCCAGAGATCCCAATCCAACTTAATCCACAATCCACAATCCAACTTAATTTTAATAATTATTTGGATATTTCGGCTCTCGTTTTTGAAACATGAGAACTCTTATGTAGTGAAGGAATCATATTTTTAAACAAAAAATATTATTATAATATAAGCTCTACTTCTGTATGGAGCACTGTCTTCTTAAAAATAAAAACAAAAATACTAAGGAACCCCGGATTATGCACCCAATGTGTTCTTTTCTATTTTCTGCATACCTACGCACTTATACATATATATATATATATATATATATATATATAAGTCATGTTGTATTGACTGTTATATAATAGATAAATCATTATTTTATCTTTCAACACAAAGTTACAGATAAAACTTGTGGATATATGTGCAAAATGTGTGGCATGAATTAAATAAATTTGAGATATATTTAAACTGGTGAAGAATTCTGAATGTGTCTCCAGAAAAAAAGATAAAACGTGAAAACACTTAGAAATAGCGGTCAAATGTCATATGACATTTCTAGTCAATAAAAAGAAGAGAATTATTGTTTTGTTATATCTCTCACAGAGTGAAAGACAGGAAGTGGCTGATTGCTTAGCTTTGTGGCTTTTAGGTTTGAAAATAGAGGGTGGGATCTGAATGGCATTTCATTAAAAGAGAAAACTGCTAATCCAATTATAAACATAGAAAATGAGTTCCTGCCATTGTCACTCACTAAAAGAAGAGTTAAGGACAAAATAGTTTTATATATTCTACCAGCATCTCCAAAGAGATAATAATGGCAATACATACAAATTTCTATGTGTCTTGTCCCTTCATGATGTAAGCAATTAAGGCTCTTCACAGATTCATATTTTTTGTTGTTCAAAGTAATTCTTGCTCCTTTATGACACACCTCTTTATCTTTATAGTATTTGTTCTGATATCCATTTATTTTATTTGGTAAATAAATTCTGTATAATTTTCCTTGCTTTAACCAGGTGATATGTCCTCGCACATGGCACAGTGGATAAAGGCGTTAGTTAGATCCAGTGACAGGACCCAAAGAGTGTGAGTTCAATACCTGGTTAAGGCAGTGGAGATCTTGGAGAGGGGAATTAACAGGAGATAACTGATAACTGATATCCATTAGACATGGCATGTGGAACTAGAACAGTCTACCCCTGAAAGCGAAAGAAAGTGTTCAGTTTGACATTTTAACCACCTGAAGAAGGCTGGAGCATACAGCAGCCAAAACATTGTAATAAATATAGCAACAAAGATGAGAACAATAGTCTGAATAATGTAAATGGTGTAAATCAAGTTTTACTAACATTTCAAGAAGTTCTTCATGTCATGCATTATTATGTTAGTTTGCGTAATCTATGAAAGATGGGAATAAATTTTCTGCACTTGTATTGCTTGCATTGAGGACATTCTGTTTATGAAAACTGCATTCATTGTTTTAGTGTTTTCCTTGTTTTGGGTCTATTCATTAGAATTATAATCATTAGTTTTAATTTACCAAATTCAGTGTTTTCATGGAGCTTGCATTTATTTGTATCTAGTTTCCTTTACAGTGCTATAAAGTTTGATCCTGATCCTTAGCTACTTTACCGCTGTTATATATTTCAGTATATAATAAGTAATAAGTAACCTTCTCATTGATTGATTGATTTGTTTTTTTACAGCTTATCAACCCTTTGTGAGTTATTTAAAGCTGAAATATATAATAATTCTTTCTTGCAAGTGGATATTGCATTTACAATTTTTGAGAATAACAATGATTTTTCCAGGTGAAATTCCTACTATTTAACCCATAGCTAGGGAGAGATGGATTCATACTTTTCCCAAAGGTAATTTGTGTATTAAGTGAATATAACAAAACTGACTAGAATTTGAATTCAGCTCTCCAATTTCTCATTACACCACCCACACATCTACAATAACCTTATCAAATCCCCAAATCACCTCAGGCCATCAACATTTCTATGACAATCTTATCTTGTTCAACTGCTTTGTTCTTCATTTTCATCAACTTCAAATTTTATCACATATCTTTTCAGGCTTTTATACTTTGAATGTTTCTCTCTGCTGTTGTCATGAAAGGGTACTTCTATATACATATTTTACCATTGTAGTACCTTGCCTTATTCCATTATGATCATTCCCTCTTTAGATTTTATACATCCTGATAAAGAGCATTTTTATGTCTTGCTATTTATCTTATATTTTGTGCATACCTACTACATATGAGTTCTTCCTTTTTTCAATGTCTGTACAATTCCCACTAAGCCATTTTTATTTTTCTTGCTTGCATTTATCTGTGATGTTTTTGTTTAATCTCATATATTCTGCATCATTTTTTGATGCTATCTATTATATCTCTTTATGGTGCCATGCATGATTCCTCCTTGGGTGATCATGTCTCTTTTCAATTCATGATTGATTTGGCAGAAGTCCTGCAGTAGGCGGTTGTTACATTCTGCAGCAGACTGGTTGGTAACCAAGGCTATATGATGCACTCTGTCCTGCTATTTAACCAGTGGGGAGAAGAGATTCAAACCTTTCCCAAAGATATTTGCACATAAGTAAATGTAACAAACTTAACTGGAATTTATACTTGGTTTTTCAATTTCTCATTTTGGGCCATTATTCATTACACTCACCACACAATCAAGCTTATGGAATCTGGTATTGCAGTCACATTTAGACTCGATGTTGCTTAACTTTGGTAATTGGATGAGAAATAGTGTTTCAACATAATAATGCCATATGTGTTGTTGTTGCTAGTGCTTCTTTAATTTTTATTCCTGACTCATTTCAAAATGTCATATATTGTTCATTTGGAACTAAATATATTTGTTTGCAAATGAGGTTATTGTAGTGTTATATTATACAAAGTCTTACTTTGAGCATCTTTAATTTTTGTTTGCACTTAACTGGGAGTTTATCTCTCCTGAATCAGATCTTGTTTTTCCATGTAAAACTAAATAGTTTGTTGATGATTAAATAAATTAAATCTCATTTTTAGTCTCTCCTGTTTGGCATCTTGCGTATTCTTCAGACCAAGTGTTGCTGATTACTTGACCAGTCATTGTGCATCACTAAAACCATTTTCCATGATGCTCATGTGATCCACGTCCATACTTACAAACCATTTCATTATCTTGTTCCCTTTCTACTTTTGCATTTAGGACCCTCAGGATAATGATAATAATATCTTGGAATTTGCTCAAATATTTAACATTTTCTAGTGTGTCGTGAAACTTATTTATCTCTTTTTCAGTGTTTTTAGACATGGGTGCATATACCACTAGGATCACCATAATGATTGGCTTCCCTTTCAGCTTCCCCAAAAGTTGCCAATATACCAAAATGCACTTCCTATTCTAGAATATATATGTCAATATGCATGAGGCATATGAAGAATCATTTTCCTTTAAAATATACGGAGGAAATATAAGTGACAACAAGGAACAATTAATGAGCCTCTGCACTACAAAAACAGAAATATTATCAGCATTAAAAAGCAAAGAGAGAAAACATGTATAGGAGTTGAACTGAAAAATGTAAATTTGCATCATTACGAAAGAAAGTATATTTTAAGTAAGTCTGAATAGATTGGGAATATATCCCAATATTTTAAGTAAGTCTGAATAGATTGGGAATATATCCCAATTTATTTACTAAATTACTTGGTAGTTCTTGATGTCTGTGGTAACTATCAAAAAGCTAGAGATATTTTTCAGCACTTAGATTAACATTACATCATGAGAAGTTCAAATTCATCATTTATCAGTGTTGTAGATTCCGAGATGAATTCGGTCTCCAAGGAATGACAAACGCAATAATTAAATATAAGAAATAAAATGTATTTACACAATCATACAAAGAGTAATACTGTTAGTAAGTCCATGAACGCAGTTAGTAGCAAATACAGATGGATATATACAGTCTCGAAGTAGGACTTCCTTAGAGTCTACGTGCTTGTAACTGACTTCTACACGAGGTTACCTCACACTATCTCCGTTCATATATTCTTTCTCTCCGTATATCCCCTCCCACTGACTGTCTAACTCTGGGTATTTAACGGCAGCACTCCAAGTAACACTGGTAGAGTCCACTTATATGAAAAGGGGAGGACCCCATAACAATCAGACAACTTAGTGAATGCAAAATCAGTATGAGACTGATGTGCAGATTTGAAGAGACTGAAAGTTGGTGAATGAAAAGATAAATACATAAGCTAATTTAGTTTTATTCATGCCCACAAATTAATTCATTCTTTCTTTACTTAATAAACTTCTCCCATTAAGATATCATTATAGAATTCTGCTGCAGCTTTTCTTTATTATCCAACTAAACTTGATAGCTGCAACAAAGTAATAGAATCTACTTATTTTAGTAAACTTTTATCTCCAGTTTATAAACCTGCTGCCAAACTTGCAATAAGATAATTACTGCACTAAGCATCTATTTATTTTATAGACAACATCAGGCAAGGATTTTCTGTTTTGGGTGTATCTTAATATCTCTTATGCTAGGCATGGTTGAACTTGGCATCTGGTTGAACAGAAAACAATAAAAAGATCTGCTCCTTATATGTCTATCTATATATATTGAAACATATATTTATATATGTACATTCTCTCTCTCTCACTCATGCACACATAATACTGTTTAAAATTTGTTATATTTATGAGAGAAGAGTGTTCAATATCAGGGATACAGAATTTGTAGATATAAACAGTATGGAGATAGTACTCAATACCACATGCTGACTTGCTGTTTCATGCCTTAAGCAATTATCAAATCATCAGATGATTACTTAAGGTGTAAAGATAACTTTCCCAGTTTTCTACAGTGATAAATAATTATCTATCTATCTTGATGGATAGAAACAGAATGGATATAGAAATCGACACTTCATGGAGACTGGCAGTTACCTACATTAAGGAATCATTAGACCATCAGATATCCACATTGTTTATATATATATATATATATATATATATATATATATAATTATCAGATAATCATTGCTTAATAGTGAAAACTGGAAAAACTCTGAAAATTATTTGAGCAGCTTTTTTTTCTAGATTTCTCTTTCTGTAGACACTACACAATATAATAAATACTCTTCCTGGATATCTGGAAAACAAAGAGCTGTCATAGACTTTGTTTTGAAAGGAAACAGCACTGCAAGCATTCACAGACACATTTAATAAATATTTACAGAAATGTTGCACTTAATGTAAGCCTATTAAAGAGAAGGGTCAGTAGAGTTAATGGCAATCCTAGAGAACTACAAGAAATGGATCTTAGTGACAGTCCTCAGAGTTTCAGGCCAGTTGCTGCTTTAAATGAAGATTAAGCTAGATAGGTTGATGTTTTCCTTACAGCTGACAGAAAAATTGCTACAGCAAAATTCTATAATAGTTTGTACAGTTTAGTGTTGTCTCCTGGCTACACAAATGCTGGTCTGAATAATAAGGCATATCATCTCATTATCAGGTCATCATTTTTCTTGTTTGAAGTAAAATCCTGTTGACATTTATAATAGAGATAGATTTAAATAATAACATTTGTATTATTACAAGATACTCAGACTTTGATACAAATAAGAAAAAAATTAATAAAGAATTGACCTGCAATATTTCACATGATATAGTTTGGACAGCAGAGAATTTCCTGTAACCAAAATATAAATTACTTTCTGCTCTTCACCTGAAAGACATCATTGTCCCTCAGCTGGCAAATCTAATGTTTGGCTCATTACTGCAGAACTGTTTTCTGGCATATTGGATCTCTCATGAACTGGTAGTAATAAAAGATAGATTCTCTGTTGGCACCAAGTGTTTTATTGATTCTGGGATCCATCTCCTTGGTGATTTCTATGTTAAGAGAAGAAAACAAAAAATGGATTTCTTTTCAGATCCAACTCATTGAATGGTTCTTTGAATGGCACCAGCACACTATGACAAAGTAATGCAGCAGTTGAATTGATCTAACTACAGACATCGGGGAATACTCCAGGAAGTTTCAACCTGAGATTCATTATGCATTACAATGTCTTTGTCTTTTTTTCTTAATATTGTTTATTGATGTTTTAATTCAGCTTCTATCTATGTACTTATATTTCAGTCCTTTTCAAAGAGTAATAAAATAAATCTGAATTGATATCATTTCTAGTGAGAAATTTCTTTGCATTACCACTTGTGATATTGCTGTTCCAAAATATATTAGAGACTAGTTCAGCAAAAAGCAATAACATTCTTGTAACATGTGAAATAAATTTTTATTTGGTAAGCAAGAAATAATTTTGTTATTAAAATTAACATTAAATAAGTCAGGCCAGATATTTTCATAAATAAAATTGTTTAAATTTCAGCTTATATGATAACTGATTAGTCAAAAAAAGCAAGAGTTTGTCACTGAGATGCTAAAAAACTATTTTTGATTTGAATTTTTTTATATTCACTTAGGTTCTTAAAACCAATGCTGTTTGAAATTCTGTTATTTGTCATTTTTCTGTAAAGTTATTTGGAAAAGCATTTCTTGTTTCAATTTCTCCCTTTTGGCCAATTCACACACCATCTTGTAAAGTTCAAGAAGTTTTGATTAGGATTCTTTATTTTGTTTATACTTTTTCTATTTCTCTTTGTCATTTTTTTCATCTTTTCTTTATTTTTATAAATTTGAAAAATCATGGGGAAGCCAACTGCACACAAAATTTTAGTCTCAACAAACATTAAAATGTCATAATCTAATATGAGACCATGATGTCAAGTACAACATATTAAGAAGGAAAAAAGACAAAATATAAAAATTACAACCATTTTTCTATATACTACTATATAATATCATCTAAAAGCAAAGATGACTTTTATTTAGTAAATTCCTGACCAAAAACAACTCCTGCAGAGCTCAACTGATTTATATGATTGCAAACATTATTTTCTGCATGTTTTTAAAAATTTTGACATATAAGCAAGCAAATGTCAAGAAACATTACCTGGCCTTTGGCCCTTTTTATGTTCATAGTTTGGCAATCATTGAATGTATTTGGTAACCTCTGAAGTAGGTAGTGGCCAAATTATGAATCTTTTGTTTTTAACTTGCTCACCAGGGATGAAGAAAAGCAAAAATTGTAAATAAATATTGAGTCTCTTTGGAATATAGCCAAATGTTAAGATCTCAGAATGTTTTCTCGGATAATATTTCATATATAGGTCTCATGTGTGTAGGTTATGTTTTCTTTAATAATACTTCAAATATAGGCCAACTATGCTGTTTATGTAAACATATGATTCTACATACATACAAATATGTATATGCATATACACATATACATGGTATGTACAGATATGCTTTCTATTGAATATTTCCACATTTCTTATATTAACTTTTGTCATTCACTCTGTTTTAATTTTGTCACAGGGTTGGTATACATTCACATATTTAGTCATGAATACATATCGAGAAATATGATGTATAAATTTCTATATATTAAAAAATTTAAAAAAATTTTAAACTCAAAAATTTTAAATTCAATGTTCTCTGACCTTCATTATTTTCCCTTATTATGTAATCGTAACCAACACTCTAGCACGTATATAGTTTCATCAATAAAAACATTACTCTAGTTTGAGGAATCCTTCTAGAGGATGAAACACATTACACATTTCTTCACTTTGTCATCCAATTTCCTATGAATACTTATATAATGGTTATAATAAAAGGTAAAATTAATTTTTCTTTAATATTGATGCACATGTATTCAAATAATGTGTACCTAGGCACCAGTTTTTCATTGATACATGTTTCATTAACTCTTTCAGCACTTAAGAGATTTTAATTGCTAAATTGCTAGAGTTCTGAGCAAATTGAATATGTGATGTTTATACAAATTGATATATATAAAAAAAACCCATGTTGTATGGTGGAAAATGTATTTCCACATCCTCGACAAGGATGTGGAAACACTTTTAGACTATCAAGACTGGAAAGTGAAGACTAGGAAACTCCTACCTATATATGGCAGCAGTACTCCATTTAAGGCTGGATCAGATTCTTCTAATGGAGGATAACAGGAGGAGTCAAGCGGAACAGGGAACTGGCTAAGTTTTCAGCGTCTTTAGTGATGGATCATATGTATGAGTTCCACTTGAGGTCTGGGTTAAAATTAAGTCCCAGTAGGCATTCAAGACACAAGGCCTCCCTGAGAGAACACCTGTTCATTGCAAAAGGTGAAAATTCAAGGTCTGCTCAGTGATGATGGAATATCACTAGTTTGGTTTTTTTGAGGCATTGAATGTGACCAGCCAGTTATTCCCCCACTGAGTTGTTAGAGCTAATTCAGAGGAGAGATCAGCTGTCGGGTTCTGGTGACAGGTATTAATACATTGAAATACATTGCTACCCAACTGAAAGTGCATTCAGGCATTTCTGGAGTGTAAACTTCTGAAACTTGTGGGTACATTAGGGTGCTTCCAGCCTTAAAGGTTTAAGAACAGACAAGACACATGTAAACAAGCAGAATACAAACTATATACAGGTGGCTTCAAAAGTAAGTATACAGTAAGTTTTGTGCAAGTATTTATATTCTGTTGAATTCAGACATTCGTGAGTCTATCAGGTCAACCATTATGGCCTTGCATCAAGGTTAGAAAAACATTAGGGAAGCATTCTGTGTCATAAAAAAGCTAGTCAATATAAGTAATTGCTGGGCAAGCAACATTTTACTCCAGGCTAGGTGTCCAGAACAGTAGATCACTCACAAGTTCTTGTTTTGCTTGCCAGCAGTGTCCTAGAAAGCACATTCTGTGTTCATGTAAGATTGTAGAAATATCAAAGATGGGTCCATAGAGCTATGATTTAGTTGAATGTTGTCTCCGGGAGATGTTAAGTATTGCTTTCAGCATCCACATATAGGTTCCATTAGGCTTAGACTCTAGGGTTTTAGTTAATGTCCAGGCAGTGACACCATACATTAACACTGCCTCTAAAGTGGCTCAAAAGAATCTTTGAGGTTGTCTAGTAGATCAGATTTCCAAATTACATCCATTTAATTCAAGGTGGCCCAGACTTTACCTATGTAAATTTTCACAAACTTTTCAGTCAAATTTATCTCACTTCCTTGGTATGTAAAAGATTCAACAGATTTCATTTATTCACTTTATAGCTTGTTGATTGAAGCTTATGAATTCAGTTTTAGAGGCATTCACATAGAAACCAAAATTGTTGGCAGGATTCATTTCATACTAGAATTCATTTAATTCATTAAAATCATTTTTAATATTTTTATTTTCATAATTTTTATTATAATACATTAATTATAATTTTATTTTTTAATAAATAATAAATGTTTTGCAGGTAAAGAGGAGTGTGTGAATGATGGTGGCAAAACAGTTTCAACATTAGAGGGATCGATATGTTTATTATTTTGTTTTCTATTTACTGTATACCTACTTTTGCATATATTTTACACACACACACACACACACACATATATATATAACACTCATACTCTGTTATTCATATATATGAGAATATTTTTTTATAAAATTTAGGGAGATATATAAAAGGGTAATTGACCCCCCACACACACACGCACACAAACACTGACACAGATAAATATAGATGGATATTTACTATTTGAAGAGATTAATCAGTAGTTATTTTCAGTTAATATTTTCTCCTGATATTTTAAAGATTTTCTGCAATCAAATATTGATCCTCATATACACATATATTTTTCTGATCAGTATTTAGCATACATCGCCTCATCTTTTAGAAAGAAAATAACAATATCAATCTATTGATATATATCAGTTGAAGAAATCAAGATTTGACTATTTTTATGAAAAGAATCAAAACTGAAAGGAACCCTGGTAGCACTCTGCTAGGTTTGATATTCTTTGATGAAATCTCATGTGGGTTTGATTATTTTTCTCAATAATTAAAAATATTTCCTATTATATTACTCAGCACAAATTTAGCAGATGTTATTGAATAGATACCTAAAAATATAAAGATCTGAGAATAACATGAGTTTTATTAAGTAGCTGCAATAGCATGCATAATCCTCGATTTAGTGATATACAGTTTAACTGTAATGAAAAAAGGGATTTTTATCATTTCTTTTTCAAGAGGTCAGATTGATTAATTAAGGATCAAAGCAAGAATCCTATTTCTATTTGCATTTATTTTTATTAGAAACATCCATAAATGGAGAACCATTTGTTTGACTTGATAAATGGGAATTTATTAAATGAAACAGGGGATCAGATAAGTGTTTCTCTTTCTTTTTGAACTGATAGAGAAAAACTCAATTTATATCTTGATAAAGGCCTCTTGGGTTTAAGACAGAACTCCATTTTACTGAAGAGTTAGGGAAACAGTTATTATACACTGATTTAATTGAGTTAGTCATCCTCATCTTGGTTTTTATAATCACATTTTGACTTTTTTATTCTGGATTTCTTCAGATATCTATCATATTCAGTAATGCTCTTGAAATTTAGAACCAAATTCTTTATTTATTTTGTTCTATGATGATAGGGGATATTTTATATTTGTTAATTTGTCCTTGTGATGCCACTTCTGCCCATTCCACCAGAGTAGATGGATTCAACTGCTTGATCCAGGGATTGAATTTATGACTATCAGGTATACTGTAATATTTAGTCAATGTTTGTATCCACTAGACCATGATCACATAGGACAAGCAGATGGATGAATTTTGGAACATTGACTCTAATGCATGTTCTTTCTTGATCAAAAGTTCCCACATGTTTTTTTAGTTTTATGCTTGGCTTACAGAAGAGCTTATCTGAGCCAAGCATGTGCACTCAGTCTTTTAATCAGCTAATTCTCCAATATTTGATATAAGCATTTAAGTGGTAAAGATTACCTGGTGGTCATGTTTCCAATTTCTTGGTCAGGCAATAGAATCTATACATTCTGGTTCAGTGAAACAAACAGAAGGAGTGTCATAAATGCCTACTTTCTCAATAAAGCAATGAATCACTCCAAAGATTGATAAATTGTTTGTACAATTAAAAGAAAATATTAATGCACACACACAACACACACACACATTTACTGTTTTTTTCTGATCATTATTATCTTGTGTTTGATATAACTTTACTGTAAAATAAATTCAGCAAAGGCATTTAGACCAAGTCACATATAAAAAAACTATTTTTCATGAGATAACCTGCCACTTTAATACTTTATTTCAGTAGCAACATGTGGATAAAGAGTTGACTATCTTACATGAAATAATGCTGAAGACATCATAATTACAGCTTCTGTCTGATGATGAAGTTTATTAGAGCAACAGTGAATCTGCTCAGTTTTCATTTATAATTCAATATAACCAACTATTAACTGGTTTCAAGGTCATAAAACATCCAAGTGACATTTTGATATAAATTTCCTTACAAAATTTCAAAAAATGATTTACTGTTTTTAAGCTTCTTATGCTGTAAGCACATCTTGCAAAATATATATATTTGATGAAACAAACACTTATTCCTAAATACAATACTTTTTATACTCTTCGATTTGAAGAGCTTCAGTTCACCTTTTTCAACTCTGCAAATTGAATAATTGGATTGTTTTGTTCAATATGACAGAAACAAAATTATTGTGGAATGAAGAACTTCATTCATTGCTAAAATATTTAATAGTTATGCAAGAACACACTTTAACTGCTAATAATTACTTCAATAAAACTTTGGTTGTCCACACCCAGTCAGTTCTTTTGTGTTGAATTATTAAAATAACAATGGCTGCATCACTAAAATTGTCTGTTTCTAACCTTACCATTCATTCGGTTGGGCCTTGAACCAAATTCATACTATATTACAAGGAAATCTACTCATTAACTGAGATTTAGAAAATAAATTATAAACTATTGTAAAGTCCTTTCTTATTTTATGAGAAGTAAGAAAATCTTCACCCACCCCAGTATCTCTTTCAACAATGTATGCACATTTTATGAATACTTATTATGTTTATTTTCTGAAATTTAATTAATGTAATAATTTGAAAAAAAGATTACATGTCACAGTAAAATATAAAACATTACATGTTATTGAATCCATTATCTCCAGTGTTAAAAGGATCTGCTAAAAGATGTGTGCATTTAGTAGGGATACACATAGAATACAAAGGTACCCTAAAAATACAGGTACACTTTTCAGATAATTTGAATACTTGAGGCAATGTTTTAAGAATAAACCATTTAAAGCATTTCTTTTATATCTTTATTCTAACATTTACTTATTCTTAAGTAGAAAATAAAATTTAAATTTTAGTAGTGATTTATGACTATGGGTTTTTGTCTACTTATCTGCAATTGTCACAGAGCAGCAAGAGTTTTGCTTTTGATAGATTCCCATTATTCTAGTATTTTAGTGTCATCTCAAACAAATGAATTAAAGAATAATCTTGAAAATAAAGAGTCCCAGACAAATGTACTGATGGTCTGTGGGAAACTAAAGTTAATCCCCAAATTTTATGTTTCAATTTACAATACTTTTTATTACTGTCATCACAAAAGAATGAACGTTAATACATCTAAGTTCAAAAAAGATTTTTGAGTAAACTGCCTATATTGTAGTTATATGCAAAATCATTTTTCTAATTTTTTTTTTCTGATTAATTATTCTGAATTTGATTTGGCAACACTTATTCACTTGAATTTTCAGACATCATTAATATTTATTTTTTTTTTAATGGTAGGTATAAAAATAAAATGAAACAGTTTTGAAAAAGTGGTCAATGTTTACATCTTATTAGATCATTTTATCATTCTGTATGAGGAAAATTAATGACAAAGTGGAAAAATATTTTTCATGTGTTGCATTTCATCCCTTAGGACTTCATCAGACTAAGGTGATGATTAGTTTCATGTAACTGCACATGAATGGGAGGGTATGCTGAAATTTTAAACTTTTAAATTAAATTTTATTTTTTTAATGTGTTTGGGTTTATAGTCTAGCCAATTCATTTTCTTTTTCTTACTTTTATTAGTAACTATTGTGATAATAAAAGTTCTGCCTAAAAATTTGAAATGTTGCAAGAACCAAATTTGCTGTGGATGATCTAGCAATTAAAGCACATTCTGTACACTTTCATCTTAGTAAATTGCTTTCTAAAAAATGCTACTTTAATTAAAATTAAAGTAGCATTTTTTAAATTGCAATTATAAAAATCACTTATTTCTGTCAATTCTTGTATTCAGAATAACTTTCATGTTCTGATTAAACAGGAGTCAAATCCTTATGTTAATGATAATGACAACTTTGATAGCAGCACCAATAATAATAATGATGATGATGATGATGATGATGATATACATTGGGTCAAAATAATGAAGAATGTCTTGCAAATGATGGTAAAGAGAAAACAGAGAGAATAATAACCTTCACCTTAAGTGTAAGAAGTCATTGATTTAAAGTGAAGTAATAGACACAAGTACATTAACAGAAGGACTTTTAATCAGGTTCTCTTAATCAACAAAATTTATTTTATCTTGGACAATGAAATGATCTTTAAATGCTAGGCCTTTCTATTCCTTGTTATAATGTGCACTTTTTTCCTATTGATAAACATCAACCAAAACATTTCTATAATAACTACATAATGAAAATATAATCACTTGCAAGTAAAATTACACCTGTATATTCCACTGTGGATCTTTCATAGCCATTCTTTTCTGATCAGAGATGCACATCTCATTTGCTGATTCATCATCTCCACTGATTAGAGATACACATTGATCACTTGGGATGACAAACATTTGTAAAGAGCAATTTTTTTTATAAGGCTTGAAATGAGCAAAGAATATGGTACAAAAACTGAACAGAAGTGAATTATTTATGTTTGAAAAACTTCTTGTGATACCCATAATTTCACAACTGACCATTAAATTTCAGTTTAATAAGTTAATTAACAGAAGGAACTCTATAAATCAATCAGATTACAAAGTTTGCTTAAAGGCAAATATAAACTGTTTTACTGTACAACACTGAAAAATTTGGTCTAATTTGTTTATCCTGTTTGCAAATAATAATAAATTTGAAACATGAAATGAAATTTAAAATAATAACCTAAACGTGAAGGTTCAGCAAAATCCCCCCTCCCATCTATGAACATATCCAGTTATTGTAGAATGTTTTTAATCTGAGAAGTGAAACCTATGTCAATAAACTGTAAGAAAGAAGAAAATAAGAATGATACTGTAATTCATAAATTTCCAGCTTTGCTAATATAGCAATTTAATTATGCATGAAGGCAGTAGTAAATTGTAGGTGATAATTAAAAATGGAAACCATACACTCGTAAGAATCCTGAACCCTTAAAATAAAACAGAATAAGAAAAAAATAGACATGGCAGAAATTATTGTATAAATGAAAGAATTTTTTGTAAAAGGTTTAGGGGTAAAGAAATGTGCTTAAAATGCAATAAAAACATGAAAATTAGGAACAACTACTAGAAAGCCTTTTTGGTAAAATGCATATTTATTGGAGGATAAAAGCTTAAAATATTTTCTTTAAACTTTTAACCAATCAGTTGGAAATAAATGACAGATTTTAACAGACAGTTGATGAATCTATTCAGAAAATAGCAAAAAATAAAAATAATACATGAGAAAGAAAAGGTTTTAATTCTTAAATAAAGATTCTTCCAACTGTCAGATTGCTTTGTGTCATTAATCTTATATATAAAACCAGCCAAATAACATTTGTGCAGGCAGAAAAAAGATTGAAGCTCTTATATTTAAGATGGTTTCTAATTTGAACTTCTCCTCAATAAAATAGAACAAGTTCCAAATACCTTAACAACATATGACAAGTTTGTGATAAAGTATTCCATCATCGCCAATCAAACCCAGAACTTTTACCAACTGTGATGAATGGATGTTCCTTCAAGAGTCCCCATGCTTTAAGTACTTATTGGGACTTAAACTCAACCCAGACCTCAAATGGAACTTGTACATATGATCCATTGTGAAAGATACTGAAATAATTGGTCAGTTCCCAGTACTGTTCCAGTAAGTACCTGACTCATCCTGGTATCCTCTACCATTATAATGGCATCTTGCTGTCATATATGAACAGGAGCTGACCAATCTTCACTTTCCAATCTCGATAGAGTCCAAAAGTGTCTCCGTGTCCATGTGAGTGATGAATTATTTTCTACCCTACAACCCCCTTTCACACAGATAAAATGTTATAAGCCTCTTGCTGCTCTATTGCTATTTCCATGGAAAGTGTTCAAACAAATTACATTCCTTAGTTCCACCAGTTCTAACCTTTATGACAAAAACCTGCCATGCCACTCACATTGTAACCACCCACCCACATTCCTTCTGTATTCCATTGGTGAGATGTGAGTTCCACTTTAGCAACTTCTTTTCATAAACTGCTGCTTTGTGGATCTGACTCCCAAGGGAATGCTTCCCCAATCACTACAATCTTAACCTGTTCAAGTCTAGGGTTAACATTATCTTTCTGACATATCTGCATAAACTGTGCCTCTTATTCTGTAACATTCTACTTCAAGCAACACTCAGGCTTTGTGCAGGGTGAACATTATTGTAAAAAAAAAAAAAAACCTTTCCTATTCTATAATACAACTTGTTCTTGATTCTAAAAGTGTTCAAAATTTCTTAAAATATGTAGAATTTCTAGGTTTTCTAAATTAGCTAATTACAGCCAATTGAAGTTTGCGTTCATTCTCTGCTTTTTTCTACTATTTACTGTTTGCTTACCAGAGACGCTGTGAAGTAAAGATTGTGTCTGTTCCAGAGCATGTTTTGGGAATGTTATATGACATTCTGTGCAGGAAAAGAAGGCTTTCAATAGAATTACATTCAAATCATGATTACAAGTAACTTCTATTCTCTGTTGTTCATTAATAATTGTTTGTACTTTTGTTAAAATGATCCATAACCTGTAACTTTTATCTTGCTTAGCTTGGGTTTAGCTTTCTCTTGAAATATGTACAATAAAAAAGAATATCAAGCTGTCATGAAATTTGAATGTTTAATCATGTAATTTGATAGAAAATCAATAATTTGAGTTTTTAAAATAACATGGAAAATGAGCAGGATTGAATCAAAATTCAATACCTACAGATTATTTTTAATTCTTTATGAAATGCTTAAATAATTTTAATTTTAAATAATAGCAAAGTTTTTGTAGCTTCATTATAAAAATTATTTATTTAAACTTCAGCTTGTTAAGAATAGTATGAGTGTTTCATATTCTACCTTCAGCTGGAAGATTCATATAATATTATTGCACTTGAGAAAGGCATGCATCACTTGAACATACAAACAATATTCACATATTTGTTGAAAAAGAGAAAAAAGCATAGATCAAAGTCTGCTGAAAGCACATTCAGTAAAATTTTTGGTTTTACTTACTAGTCACTAGTATTTTCAAAAGGAATCTTTCAGTAATAATAATTTGGAAAAAAGAAAAGTAATGCCAGTAAAAAAAACATCATTAATAAGTGGTACAACAGTGAAACTGAGAATTACTACCACTTTTTCTTTATGTGCCATGTCCCCTCAGGACATAAGCGATCATCCTGTCCCTTGTAGCTCTTAATAAATTTTGTCTTTCTGTTATTTCTCCTAGATCCTGTTCCACCATCCATTTACTCAAGCCCACTAAGTAGGTTATGTGTTGTTTCCCTTTCTCACTCTTGCCTTCAATTCATCCTGTGAGTATCAGATTTTCCAAGCCCTCTTTCTTCATTATGTTCAACTGTCTCTTCCTGATGTTAAGTATGAGTTTCATTTTTATTTCCATTTTCTCTAAAACTATATCATTGCTCACATGTTTCGGCCCATGATATACTCAGCATCCTTTTGTAGAACTGCATTTTTGTTGCTTCAAGTCTCTTCTTCATCTTTGAGGAGATTGTACAGCAGTCACTGCCTTACTTGGAGGAAACATAACAGCTTAGTACTCTTTTCCTTGTTTATAGCAAAATTTTTCTAGTTCTTAGTACTTTGTTTAGCTAAACTGAATACAAAGTCTTTCAATATATCTATTACTACCACTACTAGCATGATACTAAATATGTTATAAACAATTTCACTTGTTAAACTTACAGTTCTGAGTAAATGTATAAGACAAGTGATGGTGGTCACTTTAACGAAGACTGATAAAGCAGTGTTGCCGCTTTTTTCTAGATAAAAATTGTTATAATTGATTGCTTAGGCTATACATATGCACACTTACCAAAAATAAAAGATGAATATGACAATTGTGTTTATATACAAGGGGAAGGGGCATTTTGTTTCAAGTTAAAATTAGTGATTTTCTTCTCTTAACTGAACATCATACTCAAAAACTCAGCAACATAAATGTAGCCTTAAAATCTTGCCAACTTCAGTTTAATACTTTCCTTTTATAAGGATTAAAACATGTTTTATCATGGTGTGTAACAAAAGGACAACTAAGTATATAAAATGCTTTGCTGTGTTATTTAAACACTTTCTGCTCACTCAACATTGCAAGCAACAGTATTAGATCTTTTGATCAGATGATGAAAGGGAGTGAATAAAGACAAATCCCTCTGCTAGTAAAAAAGAAAAGATGGTCTAAGTTATATAGGAAAGTTGTTGATATATTTGACATCAGCATACATTGATAGATTAAGAGTTCTCTCCCCCTGAAAGACTATCACTTGAGGAAGTGAAGAGAGTCTGGGTATAGTACATTTATCTTTCCCTCACATGTAAGCACATCAACTAATGTTGATGCTTACATTAACAGGCAAAGAAGAAAAAGTGAAAACCTGACACAATGTTGTTTTTTTAGAATATCAACATTACACATCATTCCACGAATTCATTTCCAAATTTCCTTTTGTCAGTACCTCTTGTCTTCCACTTTTTGAAGTGGTACACCACAAATGAATGGATATTTGTCAAAATTCTTGAGTATATAGTTAATGAATTTACATTTTAAACAAATCATGTGACAGTAAAATATTGCTTGTTACTTGCAAAAGATCACCAGTTAATTGTTTGTGACTCTCTTACCGTTTAAACCAAATCTGCAAATATTCCACTATTAAACCTGTTTTTTTGTTCTTTCCAATTTTGCAATTTATCACTTGTCTATTAAAATATACATTTTTTTTCATTCTGAAAAGTACTTAATGTTCCAATCAAACTAAATAAATCTGGAATATTTTTATAAAAACAACAAAGACAAGGATACTAGTTTGAATAATTTGTGCAATAATGAACATCCTTAAAACACAACTTCAGATTAGCATTTATTGAAAACAGGTGATTTGTCTTATTTATGTAAAACCTTTTTTCTACTGCATACAAAAGAGAGATTTCTTCTCAGATAATGTTAAGAACTGAAGATCTGTCTCATTTGTTTAGCAGCATTTGTTACTGTATTTCACTGCATAGGTTAAATTATTTGGAATTAAACTGTAATAATACAGAATGGTTTGTTTTATATATTTGCATTTTTGTTCAGGTCTGAACCTTGTGACTTCAAATGAATATTTAACTTTTAACTCAAACTGTAATAATGACTTTAAAAAGAAACAGATGATCATAACTGCTTTTAGAAGTAAAGATGATGAGGGCAATAAAAGCAATGCAAAAAGTATCTTTTTTTTTCTAATAAGAATGGAATTTTTTTCATCTAAAATTTTATACTCAAATAACTATTGATTACAATTTTTTCTTTATTTTTGCCTATTCCTTTCTTTCCATGGGGCATTCAGATATTTCATTAGACTGAATAAAAAAACATTAAAGAAACTGAATGAAAGCAGTTTTTCCTCCTTCTACTTGTCTTCCTACTTTGCACTTTTATTGATGTCTTTTCCTCATCTCACTTCAATGGTATCTACCCAATTTCTCTTAAGTGGAACTCACAAGATTAATTTCTTTCACATTACAATGTCAGACTAGCATCAGGAGAACTTAGTCAATCAATGCATTTATTTATAACCATAGCATTTTGAAAATATCTGCTCCTTTCTAATTTACAGCATAATCAAAAATACTCTTGAATGGCAGTTGGAGAATATGTCATAAAATAAAATAAATAACAGCTTTATAATCAGGGCATATCAGTAACACATAGTCAAGGCAAAGTAAAAGATGCTACATACTATCAGTAATTACTTGTGATTGAGAATACCAAATACTTATGTTTTTAGAATATGTAATTACTTTGGATGTTTTTTTGATAAAAGTGATTTAGGTAGCTGTTACTATTTTTTTTTTTCAGTTTTATTATCACCCTGATCCATAAATACTTGTTAATGTTAAAGGTTTACAATAAGCTTGGCTGTTCCTCCTTTTCAAGTTTCATCTTGCTTTTCATTAGATATTCAATACTTGTAGATAAAAGTAAACCATAAACAAAGAAGACTTGTGTAGAAGAACTGTCTTCACTCTCTTCCATTGTGATTAAGATAACTGAAGGTGGAACTGAGGAATAAGACATTTGCATGCCAGCTTTTCTTAAGAAAATAATAAAAATGAAATTTTGATTCATTTCTTAAGAAAAGCTTGCTTCATATTAAATTCTGATATGAAAGAAAACAGAGTCTTTGGAAGTCAGTTTTGTATAATTATTTCTGTGTATAACAGTGGGTGCTGAAGGTATTGCCAGCCTGGTCCACTTTCCAAAATCTGACCAAACATCATACGTTTCTTTAGTCAGGAACACTTTCCCAGTCAAGCAGAGAACTTTTCAGAATAAAAGTTAAATTTGATTTTATGATTTTTGCAATTGCCAGAAGAAAAATAAATTTGTAAAGCCAGTTTCCACATACTGATTGTTGCCATATAAGTATAATATCCTTTCTATTTATTTTGTTTTTTTTAACAGCTGATGGACAGTTATACTTAAAATCAGAAAGAGACAGCTGAAATTTCTGGGATAGATCATGAGGAAAGAGGGTGTGGAAGATTTAACACTCATAAGATATAGTGAGAGGAGCAAAGGGAATCAGCAAGTAACCTCCCTAATGAGTTTATGTGAATGGATAACAGAATGGAACAAAGAGAGGTAGTAAAGAGTTGTTATATAGAGGTACAAAGAGTAGGAAACTATGGAGAGCCATGGTTGTCTACAGACTGAAGGGCGTAGACAACCACAATGATATCTGTCAATATGTAAGGCAAGGCTTCATAAATATAGGCTATTTGTTTCTGAGTGTCAAAGAAGGAACCATCTTTCAGATGTGGGTTTTATATAGTTTCATGTTGAACTCCAGGAGGTTGATGCTTCCGGGAATGAGTTCTAAGTAGAAGATAAAATGGACAAAATGCTCAGTCACACTTCCTTTTTCAACCACCTTTGTAATGGAGAAAAATTATAGGTAAATTGAAACCAAAAGTATGGTGTATAAATTCTTTCAATGATGAGAATCTGAAAAAGTGAACCTTACAATTAATCTCTCTTTTGGAAAAAAAAGTGGATTATAGAAAATATTAATGAAAAGAAATGATTCTTGAGTGTTTTCTCTCTGGCAAGGCTTTTGGATATTGGAGGATTATTTCTGATTCCAGTAGCATTAAATTGATCACTTTTGCATTGAAATAAACTCAAATAGCAAAAAGTATTGTAAAGCATTACAATAGAGGTCGCGGGGAGAAGACTCTTGACATGAACACAACTTTTAGTGATTTTTTCCTAGTAATTCTGTCTTTCAATCTTTTCTTCAATCATACCTATTTTTCTCTTTCATTATCTGTTTCTTCTTTGTTTCTTTTTTCACTTCTTCAATTCATTTTTACTTGTTCTTATCTTCTTTTTCTTTTTTATTGTTTCTTTCCTTCTGTTTTTATTCTTTCCATTACAAGCTTGGATCAATTAAACCTGTATCTTGACATGGAGTTATTAGTTGAACTTTGATCTGAAATTCTCACTGTATAATGTCTGATCTACAAAATCATCATTCACAACTGAATTAAGTGCACTGACAAGGAAAGAGGTGGTGTTGAAAAATAAATATTTGTGCAAAATATAAATATTTTATCATTATTCTCTTCCTATGATACCATTTCTTTCTGTGTTTTTCTTATTCATTTCATTTTTATTTCTTCCTTGTTACCTTTATTTATTTATAATATTTTCCATTTTCTTATTATTATTATTTTTCCTGTTGTTATTTTTCTTCGTTTTTAACTCCTACTTCTTGAATTCTTACATTTCCTTCTACTCACTTTATTTTTTTTCCTTTTGGCAAAACACTTTTATTATTTGATTCTTAAAACCATTTTCTTCTAGTCTTTCTCCTTATCATTCCCAATAACTCCCTAAGCAGTACAAAATTTTGTAACATGCAACTATCTTCATTTTCTCAATTTTTCTATTTTAAAACCTTTCAAATACTTGTTTATGGAGCAACTATTTTCAAAAGATTGTTGCATCAAATTTGTATAATGCAAGTTGCAAGATTAAAATTTTAAAAATCTGCAGAGTTAGATTGAGTGAATTTTCTGTATCTGCTTGTCAATTTTCTCATTATTTAGCTGAAAAAGAAAAAAACAATAAATGAGAAATAAATTCAACAAGTCAGGACAATGATTTGAGAAGATGTTTACTTTTGCCAAATCTAAAGCAGATAAAAAAATTTTTTGTAGGTGTTAGGAATAGCAGGAGAAAAAAAATTGTCTTTTCCAAATATAGAGTAAAAGAAAATTTATAGTCACTGTTTAGCCCTTTAGTCTTAGCAAAATTAAAACCTCTCTCTTTCCCCCAAGTTGATACTATCAGTCATCAGATATTGTAACATTTGTTCAATAGTATTTGATGGTTGTTCTTTGGTCTTAGCAAACCAATGTCTCTCTCTGCCAGTCATCATTGTCCAATATTATTTTACTAGAATGACCCCTGAAAGTTTCACAGTATTGCTATTTGAATTTTCTGATGAATCTTAATTCTCAAGTTAATAGCGAGTTCTACAATAATAAAATATCTGTTGAAATTCCCTATCATATTGTTAAATATTTGAGCTTAACAACTTTAATAAAATATTGCAATAACAATCATAAATATGAATGCTGGTCTTTATTTTAAAAATTAAGGTGGGGGACAAATGAAATGATTTGAAATTGACAAATTTTCCATTTTCAATGAAACAGACATTAAACACTTCTATCTCTTCCTTCTTTCTTTCACTGAAACCAAGTAGATCCCTGATATGTCTTTATTGTCTTTCCATGCATCAAAATGGAATAGTCCGTTATTTATGAGGTATTGGAAGGGTGTAATAGTCCTGCTAATTAGATCTTAGAAAACCAATACTTCTATCTTTCTCTCTAATTGATACTGCTGTTCATCAGATATTACAAAATCTCATACTTAGACAATTTATGACAGACTATATAACTCCTACTTTGAATCTGATCATAGAGTTCTTGTATCAAAACTAAGCACACCAGCCAATAAAGTAAATTGTTTTTGCAAAATACACCAAAGTATAATATCCAAGCTCTTAAAATAAAAATGAAAGAGTATTGCTTTGTCATAAACTAGAGTCCAAATTATATCCTTAAATTTGGGCCAAAACAACATACAGGAATATAATGTAGCTGTATCTTCTTTAACTGAAGAATGTAAGATTATTCCAAGAATAGCTAAACAGAAAAAGATACTACTGTGGACAAAAGTCCTCATTTGAAAATATTGATAGAAGAAAGAAACAAAACAGAAAAAAATGAAAGTGTGAATACTAAACAGCAAAGAAAATTTAAAAAAAAAATGGTTTATGCTCTGAGAAACCAAAATTCTGTGAAAATTGGAAGCTAAATTAATGAAGCCAAACAGAATAGTCAATGTGTTAAAATGTGGAGAAGGGTAAAAAAATCATGATAAAATCATCCAATTAAAAGCAAAATAAGAAATGTCTTTGTTTCAAAAAGCACTTCTAATCACATTTCAACCCTGACCTCATTAAGCTGAAGATGCTCATGGAAATAGAATATACAACAGTATACATCCAAGCACTACAAAATCTATCTCCAATCATAAACAGTAATGAACCTAGTGATGATGAAGAAGTGAAAGTGATAAAAACTAAAGAATAATAAAATATCACTTGACATTGAGGCTGAACTTTTGAAAATAGCTTACCTTCTCTCTGAATTCAATAACAAGTTTCTCAATTTCAGGGAGGAAGTCTGGAATTAGAAATGCATCCCATAAAAGGGGGATATAACATGCATTAATGCACTATGGAAACAAAAAGATAGTCCTCAAGACACACACACATATACAGAGTTATCTCGGATCCATTATGGTGAAAGTACCAATCAAACATTGCATTAACTAGGCTCTCAGCCTTTTATGAAAGTCAACTCCTCACAACTCAATTTGACCTTCACTCTGGTAAGGAGTATACTGATGGCATACTGATGTCATCAAGCAACTCCAGGAAATTTCATACTTCTCCAATAGAAAATGGTATAACTGCCATGTTGATCTCACAGCAACATATGACCACATCAATAGAAACTTCCTCTTCTCATCTATGAGAAACTTTTTTTCAAACTTCACTGCATGTCTAAATCTGATGGAAGAAATATATTGGTTCACAGCCTAGTGAGGAAATTAAACATAGGCTAGGCTATTCACTGATCAGTGCAAACTAACACAAAACCAAACATTAACCTAAAAGTTATATTCATAGATTCTCATCAGATTGAGAGTTTCATATGGATGCCATGCATAACTCCATATTTCTTCAGAAATATCTAAACTGTCAACTGTATATAATCATTAACAATGGCTTTGAGTGAATGAAGCCTGTAAGGCTTAGTGAAGACCATACTTCTTTGAACCTAGTGTACTGGCATGATAGAATCACAAAGACCTTTACCAAATAATGCAAACTACATCAATTGAGGATTTTCAACAGCAACAACTAAAATGGATAGCACATGTCACAAAAATCAAATAATGACTTAATCAAGATGTTAACATTCCACACTATTTCAAACAAAGGGTTTGGAAGGAAGCATCTATTTATAATGTAAAGTGTGATAACATCTACTAAATTTCAGAAACCTTTTAACTTGAAAAATTGTTTCAAAACAAAGATATTAGAAATTTCAACAGAGAGTAGCAATGGTTGCTTGATCAGTGAATGCCAAAAGTTTCCTTATAAGGAAATGGCTAATATTTCCATTACCATTACTGCACTAGAGTCAAAAGCAGATTTTTAAAAGTAAATGTTCCTAAAATCTCTAAATAATACAACAGAACAAAACGGTTGGACATTTATCATAATGGCTTTGTCTCACAAATGAAAATATATTGCATTTAGTATAATAAAACTTGATAGCCCCCAAAAGAATTATCAGTATTTTTTAATAAGGATAGATATTACAGCCTCACAAAAAATCACACAATCTATTGTCTCTCTCTCTCTCTCTATATATATATATATATATATATATATACACTGAAAATGTTACCTATATGGATTGGTTCAAATTCATTGCAAAAACATTGGTTTGCATATGTGTATGCAGTTTTATAGTCATTAGGTATGAATTGTTAATTATAAAAATGTTGCAATGATGAAACTGTAAAAGGGGAAAAAAATGAAAAAAAAAACAACATACAAATAAACTGAACAGCATATATTCAGACAGAAAACTATTAACAGAGACAAGGTAAAATGGATGCAAAGCTTAAAATTCTAATTTAAAAAATAAATAGATAATAGCAGTAGCAAGTTGGCTCAAAAGAATAAAAGCTACAGGCATGAGACAGAAAAGAAATTATATCCATGGACTTGTGATAAACAAGGGATATCTGTAGAAACCAAAAGTTCCTTCTGGAAAATAAAGAATCTGTTAAGCTGGGATTTTGAAATGCAGACTGATTACACTAAGTGAAAGAAAAGATTTAATAAGCCTAAAAATGAAAAAATGGTCAGATTGTAGAAGGTAAAGATGAAAGAATGTGAAAATTATAAATATACCAAGACATTACTTGAATGCTGACAAAACCATGGAACATGAAGGTTTACTTTGCACATGTAATTGTTAACCCACTTGAAAAAATGGAAATGAGATTGGATGCATTAGAAATGCAAATAAGTCTTGCAACTTAACCAGACAATAGCAGTGCAACAGTTCTGCAAGGATAATGAAGTGCTGGAGATTTTACAAGACTTGTTTAGTGATAAATAACAGTCAACTTATGCAAACAGGATAATACATGAAATTATAAATGAATAATAAAAAGCAAGAAAAAAGAAATCTCTTTGGCAGAAAAAGTGAAGAAACTATAAAATGGGGGGAAAAAAAAAAAGAAAAAAAAAGTGTAAATTTAAAAATGCTAATAATGTGGCTGGTGGTTGGGTATTTTAACTGAAGATATTGTAAATAGAGAAGAGTCAGTTGTCATCTGCCCAGATGTTAGGATCCTCATTATCATTCTCTCTGCCTGAACTAGTAATCACATTGCTAAGAATTTTTAAAAAGTGTTGCTTTTTAATATTTTTACTTATAACATCAAGTTTTTAAGTCAGTAATTGCTTTGATATTGATGAATTTTTTTAACTTTACTGTTTGTGAATGATTTTGTTGCCATGAAAAAACATTAATGAACTTTTTAGAAAAGTGTTAGAAAAAATAATAACCAATAATTAGTTGTTTTTTTTTTATTTAGTTATTTCATACTTGAAGTTTGGGAAACTCAAAATGAGCCAAATTTAAATACCAGTGCTCAGCAGAACGTGAGGTTATGAGGTGAACTTAACCAACTTTTTTCTCTGTTAAAAGTAAAAAAAAATTGAGAAAGAAAAAAAACATGAGCAATAAATATCAGGAAAGTTAAGTGACACTGAACCAGAAATACAGCATATAATTTTCAAGTAATTTATGAAGATGATTATTTTAAATTATTTAGCAGTTTGCACTAAAACGATTTTACTCTTAGGTGGGAACACTTGTTGAAGTAATAGTATGAAGCATTAGGAGAGGCCAGTAATTATTATACTACTTTGTACTACTAAATTAAGATTATGTTATGTTTTGCATATCTCTCTGTGTAGTAATATTTGTAGTACAGTTCTCTGTGTCCTGAATAGCAACCAGGTTTGCTAGGCATAGCCACCCTGTGTTCACCAGTTATACTTGTCTATCTAATTTGCATACAATACTACACCTCCCTGAATTGGAGAGGTTATATACCCTTGGTTTTTCTTTTATTATTTCTGATTATTTTCCTATTGTGTTGTCCTTTCGCTTGTCTTTCTTGTTTTCTCTTTAATGGTGATCTCGGTCTCTCTTCATTTTCTTCTTCATACTCATCTGTCTTTTCATCCTTGCTTTCTTCCATTTCCTGTTGTTCTACTTTTGTAACTTTCTGTCTTTTCTTGTTCTTTCATTTCCACGTCATCCAGTTCGTTTCTGCTTTCGAATTGATCTGCATGTGCCAGTATATTTTGTCCCATTTTCTCAAGTATAGCCATTTTGTGTCCTTTTTGTATCAGGAAATTTGCTTCTTCTGGATTAGCCTCTTTATTCTTTCTATATCATATGTTTTGTTGCAAAGGACACAGTTCTGGGGGCTCTGATTTGTCTTCCCATTAATGCTGAAGGGCTCAGTTTCCTTCCCACGTGTGGAATGGATCTGTAACTGAGGAGCATTTTTGGTAGAATGCTTTTAATCCCATTTTTACCATTTGTACCATTCTTTCCGCAATGCCATTAGATTGTGGGTGATATGGTGGTGTCTTGTATGGGATGCATCCAATCTGTTTTAATCATGCACATAAGTTCTCATCGTAATATTTGGATGCATTGTTGGTGACTATTGTCTGGGGTACACCATTCCTTGAGAATATAGTTCTTAGTACTTGTGATGGCTTTTCTTTTACTCTGACAACCTTTGGCCATCTTGAATAGGAGTTCACTAATATTAAGAACAATCCTCTATCTTTGATATATGCATGATCCATGTGGACTCTAACCCATGGCTCGGCTTCCTTGGGACATGAGTGAATTATTGTTTGCTTGAAGATTTTTATTTCAGCACATTTTGGGCATCTCTTAATGTATTCCTCTACATCTTTTGATTATCCTGGCCACAGGCTTGTAACTTTGGTCTTTTTTGTATTGCTGTTATGCCACAATGCATGTCATCGTGTACTCTTTTTTCTTTAAAGGTTCGCTCTGCCATTGAACAACTGCTCCATATGTTCTTTTTTATTCTCTCTACTATTCTGCTTAATATTGGATCTTGCTTTTTTTCTATTTTTAGTCTATTTAGAGGGAGAACGTCCATTTCTACCCAGTGTATTATTTTATCTTCAGTATTTTCCTGTTTTTCTTCTTTTATTTTTGAACTGTAATCTTGATAAAGTGCCTACGTGAGGAATTGTGTTCCCTTTTATATTTACTATGTCAAAATCGAATGCCATGATTTTTATTGCCATTCTTAAAATTCTTGATGATGTGACTTTTGGAATTCTTTTCTCACGTTAAATATGAATTCTAATGGTTTGTGGTCTTATTTTAATAAGATTTTTTTCCTATCAAAAAGTTTTGTGCCCTTTCCATGCTCCATACAATTGCTAGTGCTTCTTTTTCACTATTCAAGAAGTTAGTTTCTGCTGACGTTAACCTTCTTGATATGTACATGACTGAGATAGAATAGCAGCAATTACTTTTTCACTTGCATCTGTGTTTAACATTACTTCTTTTTGTGGATCAAAAACTTTTATTATTGGTTTATTCCTCAGTATTTTCTTTAGTGTTTTAAAAGCAATAATTTGCTTTTGTGTCCAGTTAAATTCATTGTTTTTTGGGTTTTTTTTCTTGTAATTTTGCAAATGGCTCTATTATGTTGGTGTATCTTGGTATGTATTTACTATAAAAGATTATTAGTTCCCCAAAAGAATTCTAATTCTCTTTTATTTGTTGGAGCAGCTATTTCTGTTATTTTTTTTTGTTAGTCTATCATTGGGTGATATGCCTTCTTTTGATATTTGATACCCTAAATATGATATCTTCTTACAGTCAAAATTACACTTGTCTTTGTTTACAGTCATGCCTGCCTTTTTTAATCTCACTAAAATTTGCTCCGTTTTATATTTTAATTCTTCCTACACATATATCTTCCTGGTATATTATTATATTTTTTATTTTTCCAAATAAAACTCTTTCAATTGCTTTTTGAAAACTATGGCTCGAAGTCTTTATCCCAAACAGTAGGCGAGTCCATCTTAATAAGCCTATAGGGGTGTTTATTGTGGTGATTTCCTTGAATTTCTTAACAATTTCTATTTGGTTGTATGCTGCCTTTAGATCAATTTTTGCAAAGTGTTCCATTCTTGCTAACTCGTGGCATGCAGTTTCGATATTTGGCAAAGGAAAAGAGTCTGAACATATCTGGTGATTTACCCCTATCTTGTAATCACCACATATTCTTAAATCTCCGTCAGGTTTCTTTATTGTTATTATCAGTGATGCCCAATTGCTATCGCCTTGAGTTACTCTTTCTGTTATACCTTGTTGTATCATTTTGTTTAATTTGGCTACTACCAAAGGTAAGATATGAATTGGAACTTTTTTTGACTCTATATATACTTTTCTTTTAGTTGAATGCTTACTTTATAGCCTTTCACTAATCCTATTTATTTTCTTCTACTTCCATGGAATTGATTAGTCTCACTGTATCTAATTTTAATATATCAATTCCTAGTAATCTGTGATCTTTTTCACATTCTACAACTGTAATGGGAATTATTTCAAAACACTTGTCAGTTTCAAAATTGCCTTGAAATTATTATTTTTATAGTTGTTCCATCAAATTGCTTGGATGCTGCTTTTTTTAAATTTATGTTGTCCTAATTTTATCCAGAAATAAAAAAATTCTGGTATCAACGTGACTTCACTGCCTGTATCAACTTGCATGTTAAATACTTGGCCATTTACCCTTATTTTTTCTCTACTTCTTTTTTGTGTATTCATTGTAAATATTTCAGCTTCTTCTTTGAAGGGGGTTTCTACCATTTTTACTTTTTCTATTTTCTTTTCATATTTTCATATGTTCTGAAAATGATCTCCTTTTTGTAATTTGAGCTTATTTTTCCTAGAGCTGGGTATTTGTACTTGTCTCTCTCATGATCTTTCCACAATATCTACATTTAATTATGGATTTGGTTATGCTCATTCTGTATATCTCGAATTCTTCTTTTGTTTGATTAAATTCTCTAATCAACTCAATTGTTGTAAAAACTCAACGCTAGCTTCCAAACTCATTCTACTACTCTGTAGACATTCCAGTATTTTTCATTTGTGGTTTTGGCCTTGCAAGCCTTCAATTATTCTGAGAAGGATTAATTCATCTTCCATAGTCATTTCTCATGGTCTCAATTTTTCAAATTCAGAATACTTGGCTCGTTCTTTCAATCTTTGTAAGTATTGTATAATGGACTCATTGGGTGCTTGTCTTGTCTCTAACAACTTGGTTCTTTCGGCGATGACCAATCTTTTTTTTGATTTTATGTTCTTTTTTATGATTTTAATAATTTCTTCAAATGTCATTTATTCTAATTTGCTTGGGTAACACATTGTCAAAATTTTCTTCACTGCTTCACACCCAGTGGTAGAAAGAAGTAAATCTTTTATCTTGTTCTCTCCTCTGTTGGTCTTTATGTCTCTTAATTTTTTCATTCTTACAAATGCAGCAAAAGTTCTTATCCATGTTTCTATGTGTTCTGGGTCATCCAGCAAATTTAATGATCCTATTTATTGGTGACGCCATTGTTACGTTTGGTATATCTCTCTGTGTCATAGCAGTTGTAGCACAGTTCTCTGTCTTATGTTTAGCAAAAGAGTTTGCTAAGCATAACCCTTATGCTCACCAGTTGTTCTATATTTATATTTGTCTATCTTATTTGCATACGATACTACAACACTGTTATCATTATGTCCATTGTTTTAATCTTTGTTGTTATTACAACTTTTTGTCAGTAGTGATCACAATCCTATTGGTAATGCCATTGTTATGTTTTGCACATCTCTCTGCGTAGTAGTCATAGTACAGTTCTCTATATCCTGAATAGCAACTGGGTTTGCTAAGCATAGCCACCCGCATTCACCAGTTGTTCTCTATTCATACTTGTCTATCTAATTTGCATACAGTGCTACAGATTACTTACTGTAATTTATGCATGAATAGTCACAGAGGGCTTGAAAACTCAACATGTGCATGTGTTTTTATTTTGCCAATTTTTCCTGACCATAGAGTAGAAAAAATTTAAAATTAAAAACATATTCAGGTTAATTGAGCTTGAGTATTGCAATATACTCAAGCTCAAGTAACCTGATGTAGATAGATCTTCTCTGCAAAGGTGTCTACGGTGACTTTGTCTAGAGAGCAAGTGTCAAGCAACAAGTATTTTAACTAACACGTATGCTGTAGTTGAACACCGACATTAACATTCTCAACTTTACCTTAAGCTTTAACTTGGTCAAGTTTATTGGCTTTTTTGGACAGTTCTCAGTCATATGTCACTGCGGCTGACATCTCTCTCTCTCTCTCTCTCTGATTGCTCAAGCAAGGTTCTGGTATTTTGAAAATTTTTTCTTTAATGAATCGTCATACTAGTAGTAGCTGATGACTCTAACAGTCTTCTTCTATACTCTTGCATAATTCGTTTTTTTTTTTGGTGCTATCTTAAATTAAATAGTTTCAATTTCAACAAATACCAATCTTCTTACAAAGATTCACCTTTGGAACAAGTCCAAATTTACAACTTCCTTTGTATTTCAGGTTTTAATTTCTTTCACTCAAGTTATTAAATGTATAGACTTTATTATTCATTTCTTTACACCATTACTATTTAATTAGACAAAAAAGCTATAATGATCATCAACATTTTCTTCTTGCACATCACATTTGCTGTTTTCACACCAGAGATTGTTTTCTTAAGGATTCAAGTGATGACTTTATCATCAGCACTAACAACAACACCACCATCTATTTCAATTTGCATGTGTTGTGTATAAGTATCATGCTTTTTTAATAAAAAGAAATAGTGTGATGAAAGTCTAACACAACAGTAACATGTATATGCTGCTGTTTTGTTTAGTAACTCCTGGTTCACTTATTTTTTTTTCATGTAATATAAATTAAATTAATGCATGAAAGAGCACAGTTGTATTATTTCTGTATCTGTTTATAGATGGAAATTGATTAATTGGAATAGTAATGAATACTTCTATTGAGTGCATCCATAAATGATCAAGTTGAACAATGTACAGGGTGGCCCAGAAAGTCTCCCCGACTACATAATATAATTTTTTATTTCAATACTCTGTGGGGTATTATGAAGGAGAGAATTTCACATGAACAATACCAGAATACCCATCAATTGAAGGACGCCGTTTGGAGAACCTTTGCAACAATCAGCAAAGCACAGCTTCATAAAATATCACACAGGACATAGCACCGCACCATTTTTTGTGCAATGAAAATGGTGGAGTTCATACAGCCCTTCTCGATGTGTGACAGCATCAATGAAAGTGAATAAACTGAATCCAGTACATGTGCTTTGTATTATTACTTGTTCTTTTATTGTTCTCATTACTTTTTTGTAGGGGGTGACAAGACTTTCTAACCGCCCTGTGCATTGCATGTTAAACAGTAAAGTGTTACTGTTAAAGTCAATGACAAAAATAATAAAATGGAAACACGTTTCATTCCTAGAAGGAACTTCTTCAGAATAATATTTTTTTTTATCTTTATCGATGGAGTCAGTCTTAGAGTGTGGGGAATACAACAAATATGCCAGTTAACGTGTTTTTTTTTTTTTAAATACAGCGCAAAGCCGTTCATCTTTTAATTAAATAAATGTCGACGTTCAGTGTAATTTAACTTAGCCGATGGAAATTACCATTTTTTTACCGCTTTTTTTAAAAAAAAATATTTTTCCTGCTATCGTTTTTAAATTTTAAATTATCCCACATCAATGATTAGTCTTCTTATGAGAAAAGGAGATAATCCCAGACGTAATGAGAGTATTCCTAAATAATGTAAATGCTTTTTTTTTTTGCCTTAAATTACTTTCTCTTTTAAAACTGCATTAAAGTTGAAATTAAAATGTAAAAAAAAAGTAAACGTTGTATTTGTAACAACACCGGTGTAAATGTGTGTGTGTGTGTGTGTGAGTGTGTGCACATTTTACATTTTTTAAACTTTAGTTTGCGCGCCACACACATGAACTTCGAGCAAGGCGATAAGGATCGCCTTGTCTTCGAGGTTAAATAAATTAAAACAGTTTTAAATAAAAAATTATAACAATTCAAATGTATGTATTTGATTGGGTCTTTAATTTTAAATTGATGGATTCGTTTTCTACGGCTTATCAACCCTTTTTGCAGTTTAAAAGCCAGAAAATTGGTTTTTGTCACTAAAAACTAGTGATACAAGAAGTGACAAGTCTTCTTTAAACCCATATCCGGGAGAGAAGAGGTGGATTCATAACTTCCCCAAGTTTATTTGTACGTAAGGGAATATAACGGATCCAATAGAAATTGGAACCCTGCTCTCCGATTCACAATTCTGAGCCATTATCCCTTACACCACTCGCACATCCAAACTTACAACACCTGGTATTTCCAAGAGGTCACCTATTTAATTTTTAAGTTTGTTGATTAATCGAAGAAAAAAAAAAAAAAATCCTCGTTGGGACATATAGTTTGTAGCATGTCCTTCCGCACGGGACTGGGATCATTACCCGGCACTTGAGGCGTCCCTAAAAACCCAAAGTCAAGGGGGCTTAAGCAATTTTTGCACGACTTTCAAAAATATCACATTCATTCCGACCTTGTGCCAATTCTTTACAACGTGGGCGCACACCTACATGCACATTTTTTTTTCTACTCAAAAAGCCCGATAGGATTTTTTTAAAAACATTTTTAGAAATATTATTTTATTGTGATAGAAAAATTGTACAAAGGAAAAAAAAAAAAAGTTCGAAATAAATAAAAAAAATTAAACTGCGCCGGGTAAAGTAAAAAAAAAAAAAAATCTAAAAAAATGTAAATTTCAAATTGTAATTTTTACATCTATAATATCCAAAATTTCACAATTATAACGTGTAAAAAAAAAAAAAAAAAAAAAAAACAAAAAAAAAACTATTCAGTGGAATCTCAAGAAGTTAAGATCAAATCAAAAGTTAAGATCAGAATCAAAAACAGCAAAAATAAAATCTTTGGTGGTGAAAGGTTTTAAGCTTTTTTTAACTTTTCACCACTGAAGATTTTGCCATAAACTTCAAAATCCTTTCGAAGTTTATATTGATCCACTTTTATTCCTCCTTGTTGACAGGCGCTTGATGAAAGTAGCTATCAATTTTAAAATAAATTGTTAAAAAAATACATTATTTTGGAATTGGATATTACCCACATCATTTTTTTTTTTCACAGAAAAAAACTTTTTTAGAGAGTGTCACTTTTTAAAACTGAAGTTAGAGCATACGTAGAGATAGAGAAACTTTTTGTATGCGTTCATTTATGTCTTGTAGAGCAATTAAAGAAAAATACTCGTTATTCATTTTTCCGTGTATATGGCCATGCGTATTTACGTGAGTTTAAAAAACAAATGTGTGAGTGAACGAAATTTTCATTGAGCGCGTTAAAAATTGCATTAAACTTGTGTGTAAGTATGCATATCTCAGTTTGTGTATTTTTATTTCTGTGGGCGAGGTTTATGAATGTATGTGCATCTGTAGAAGCCAAAAAGAAAGCGAGAGAAAGGAAAACATACAGGAAGTTCTTTGTGGCCTCTCCGACTTCTTTCTCCGCCCCGAGTTCCCTACTAACTTTTTCGTCAGTTACACTATCGCCACCAACCAAACAAGACTGTGTGTAGTGGCTGTAGTTCTTCGTATAGTCGTCGTCGTAGTAGTAATAATACTGATAATAATACCAATGTTAACAATAACAGGAGTATCATCATCATCATAGGATTATTTAATGTTTGCGCGTAGCTGTGGTAGCGATAATACAATTAATCTGACTACCAGTTACACACAGCCACCCACACCGCCATCGGTAGCACCTGGGGTGAGTGCAAAAAATTACTACATAAACTTCAGTTTTTTAAAAAATCACTGGTAAATGTATTTGGAACTTTCGTTGGAACTGGTGAATAAGTTTAATTTTTTTTTTTTATAAAACATTGACATTTTCGAATTGTCCCGTCTCCATGCGGATAAAAAGGCGCTTTTTCCTCTTTCTGAGAGCACAAGTCATTTTTGGATTTTGTACCAATTCGAAATGAAGGGGAAAAAATCAGATATATGTGTGAAAAACAAAAAGTGAATTTTATAATAAAACAGGAAAAAAGATAGAACCTGGCAAAGAATCTTACACTAAATTTGGAATTTTTGTGCAAAAAAAAAAAAAAAATATTAGAGAAGCGTGCATTACATTTTGGATTTCCCCATAAATCGAAGATAGTACATGAAATATTTTAATACAAAAAAAAAAAAAACTAAAACACAAAATTTAAAAACTTTAGCAATAACATTAACACCGCATTACCTTGTCTTAACTGAAGATTTAAAAACAACGAAAAAGTTAGAAAACTTAAAAAAAAACCCAAAAACTTCACTCAAAACAACTGCTGGCATGTGTGTGTGTGTGTGTGTGTGCGCACACACGTTTGTGAAGCACATGGCTGGGCGAGTCCTCGCGATTTTTGTTGTCTAAGAAAAGGCCAACCCGTAAGTTACTGACCCAACCTTCTTCCCATCCTCCCTATGTAACTTGAACTCTTGAAGCAACTCTCAGATTTATCATCTGTCGGCATCCCACCCCTATATCCATAAAAAACTAGTTCAAACGGAGAGTGGAATACTAACAAAAAACAACAACTACAAAAAAAAACAACAAAAAAAAAACTTTATATTTCTTTAAAAAAAAAAAAAAAAGGATCCCAATAAACAAACACTAACAATTTTTGCTGCATCTGTGATTCTCGATTCTTGGAAAGAAATTTTTCTTTCATTTTAGGGAAAATTAAAATATTCCTGAAGAAAGTACTAAGCACAAAAATATAAAAAGAACAATTCCACCTGACATTGTTTGCCGTTATTTAACATTAGCAATGCCCTTCTTGCATTGCTGATGATAGTGGCACTATCGTAGCTAATAATAATATTTGCAGGTAAATTTGCAAGTGGTTTTGTTGCTACTGCAGTTCTCATCTGCATTTTTATCCCTTTCTTTTGCTATATATTCTAATTTTGTATTTTCCACGAATAATATTTCCAGCTTATCAAGTGTTACTGCGATTAGAACAATCTTCACTTTTTAATCGTTGATAAACCTTTCTTTTTCTTCTTCCTCGATGTTATCATATTGTAATCTCTGTTGACCTGGTACAGTTGTGGCTGATTTTGCTGCTTATTCAACTCAAACAACGGCACGCACAAGAGATTCTCAGAGAGAGAGAGAGAGAGAGAGGGATTTTGAATCAGCACATACATAGCAGGTGCCCTGGTCTGTCAGTTAAAAAAATTGCAACACAAACAAACAAAAGAAAAGGCTGGAATGTTTATTCTTTTTCTTTCTCTCTCTCTCTCTTTCATATTCATATTCAGCGGTAAAAAAAATATTGGAGAGAGTGAAAGGCACGTTACGTTTTCATCATCTTCACGTGCAATACTGTCGTCAGCTGTTCCCTGTCTTTGAGCGAGAAAAACAAATCTTCTCTGTGAACCACATTACCACAGTGAGGACGATGCATTAACATAACGCTTACTAAACACCAACCAACCTTTATCAACCAACAGAGATGTCATACAAAAAAATCTACTTGCAGCGAGCTTATTTCTTGACGTTTCTTCATTTGTGTCTGTAAGAAGAAAATAAGCTGTTATTGTTCTGAAAGGTGTACAAAGTAGGTGGCTCAGCAGGTAAATCAGTGAAGCCGTCTTTATCTTTGCTAAGTTTGGGGAGCTGGCAACTACAAGTCTTTTATTACCACATGCCCATTCTTACTGTCTTGACTCTAGAACAAAAAAATCACCATAACCCAGTGAAGAATACTAAAAAAAAAAGGGCATATTGCCATTTTTGTTTCTATGTAAATTTACTGAAAAAAGAAAAAAAAATCTGAGAAAAAATTAAAAATATTTCCATTTTCTTTTACTTTCATTTTTTATTATTGATTTATAAATTTGGAAAAATTTAAAAGCAAACTTTTTTCTGCTGTCTTCCATGCTTCCCAAACAAAGGTAGAAAATATTTGGTTTTAATTATTTATGAATAATGTCCATTCTATCCTGTCACATGAAATGGACGATATTAAAAAAGGACATTTAAACTAAAGTGACGAGCAAGAAGGAACAGGTTGCTTTTCTCAGAATATATCCCAAAGATTTTCTTTTTCTCTCTTTCTTTTTAATGCATACTGATCCACCTTTTAAAATTATTCTTTTTATCTATATTTGGGATGCTTATATTAATGCATCCTTGTAGGATGTATAACTTAAAAAGATTGCCAAAGTTTAGGAAATCAAATGTTTGATTATGAAAGGAAAACAAAATATTTAAGTTAAATGGGTTGTATAGAAAAAATGTCATCAAATGGGTTCATGAGACCAGAAATTACCTGAACTGTTTTTTTTTTTTTTAATTCTGTTATTTTTAAAACTTTACATTTTAAATCTATATTTTTTCTTTTCTTTTTCTTTTTTTTATATACATATTAAAATATTTTTCTGGTCTTTCCAATCCATGACATTAACCAATTTATTTTAGCTAACAATTCTGATATTAGCTTTTAAAATAACAAATTCTCTTCCTAAATTGTTCACCTAGGAGAAGATATGGCCCACACTAAAATTTCAAAGCAACCACTACCACATCTGTATTTCCATATGCACATTTGTTTAAAACAAATTTCTTATTTATCCTAATTTCTATTAAAAAAGTTTTCAATTTTTTTTTCTCTTAACAAAAAGTATTAATTTGCAAGTTATATAACCTGTTAAAATGGGTAATAAATCATCATTACTTCTTGACCGACATGAAAGTCTTTCTGGAGAGAGGCGTGATCGTAGTTGGTCATTTACAGGAAATATGGGCTCACCAACCTTATCTGGCTTAAAAGCAACCAGACATCGAACCATGTCACTCTCCCAACACTCAGGTCAACCACGTGGCCATGACCGCCAAACTTCAGTCAACAATTTTCGTATCCCAGGTCCCTTAAATAAATCTAGCCCCCAGAACATTCGATCTGGAGATGTGGGTCCCCATATATTCAGTAGTTCCATGACAAATGTAAATCAAATTGGTCAGCCACATTCCTGGGCTGTAGGTTCCAAAGAATTCAGTCATGGACCAGAATCTTTGAGAATTCCACACATCCAAGTACAGGAAACTACAGATACAAGCCTGAATCAACAACATATACTTAACTGGTCAGGCCAATACTCAGTCACGCAAAAATTAGACCTTCAGAAGGGAAAAAGGGTTAGTATCAACAAACGTTCAAACATTACTGGTGAGAAGAACAGATTCATATACCTACCCAAGGAAGTTCCAGCACACTTAAAAGATGACATGGATCTTGAATCTAGTGATGATTTCTTCAATGAAGGCTTCCGGCCCCGTACTAATTCAACATCGATTATTGAAATTGGTCGGAAAGGTCGTAGCCGGGTTGTGATGGGAGCAGCCAGTGCCAATCTAAGAAGAAAACAACAATTTACTCCAATTAGAAAAGAGAATTACAATCAAGATGTGTGTACAGTTATGCAAAATATGGGTTCTTATGCTGGGGACTATGTTGAACTGGACCCCTATCATCAGGGCATTTCCCATGAACAGCAGAATTTAAATAATGAACAACTTTATCTCCGAGGTGAAGTAATGGGTAAAGGACTGAAAGAAAAGGTTGCTGCAGATGAAGTGATTCTTCCTCCATTTAAAGACAGCCCGAGTAAAATGACTCCAAAAACATGGAAAGGAAAGAAGTTATTGCTTCCAGATATTCATGAGGAAAAGATTCTAAGTTCCAGCGTTCCGAACTGTAGTGCAGAGTTTTTGGTGCAAAATAAAGCTGAGCGACAACTTTTACCTTCATTCCTGCACACTCTAAGCATGGATAAAAATGAAGCAGACTTCTTGAGAAAACGGAGTCACAGTATTTCCAATGCATCTGGTTATGTGAGCCATCAGCAGATGTCTTGGAACATACCTCAACGTATCAGTGGGGCTGATAACCGGGAAATCCTCATTCACTACAGCCCCTTTTGTGTTCGCAAATTTGCCAAGAAGTCCTCAGAGTCCTCTTTACTGGCTCTGAAGCCCAAAGCACCACCTCAACCTAAAGAACGGGCATGGAATTATAATATGTCTCTTGGAGATTCTTGTTCTAATCTCTTGGATATATCTTCAGATGGTAAAGGATCTGGCTTTTACCATGGCCAGAATAAAACTGGTAAGATGCAAGTTTTCTGATCACTTCTTAAATATTCTGAAAATGATTTTTTGTTTTTTCAGAATTATTTTGGATATTATGTTATTTTTTCCTGTTGGGTGGAAAACTGTTCTTTTGTACCATTTACTTTCATAGACCAAAATCATTTAGGCAATCTATATAGCATATTTGTGGCTTGAATCAGTTCTCCAAAGAAAATTACAATTCCTATTTACTAAATTGTAATATAAAATCTTTGTTTATTCATGCATAATAAATTAGGATTTCACCTTAAGGTACTGCATTTAATGACATAAAACCTCTCCTCATTTACATTTATTTAATATTACATTCTTATGGAGTGAGTCTAAGTACAAGTACTGGCAGATTGGCATCTGAATAAAACATTAACTGTACAAGAAACCTCATGACCTGAGAGATTTTTTGGAGTAAAAAAACAGAGTTTTATATTTCATAAAGTATTTAAAGTGCATTTTTTTATGTAAGTAAACTAAATTTTAAGAATTTTAATATGAAAATAACATTTTAATGTTATTTGGAACAAATAGTTTGCCACTCTCTTGCAGACAATTGTTTTTGACTCTCAATATATTCAGCTTGAGGATATTTCTTTTCTATTTCAGGGCTGAGAGAAAATAATACTCCAAGCTGAAAATGTTATTTTGTTAAGAAGTTGATGTTTATAGAATGAAATTCAGATATAAATAAGGTTTATTGTAACTAGACTTGCAAAAAAGTAAGCATTATTGCTAATGCTACAACAATAGTCTGTGGAAAAAAGAACAAAATGGAAGTTGGTATCATCAGCAACAGCAGGATGGGTCATCAAGGCATGAAGAAAGATTGTCAGTTAAATAAAGCTTTAATTTGTTTTTATGTAACCCAAATCAATATTGTTTCAATCTGATATCTGTATCTGAAAACAATGTAGTTTTCTTAGTCATATATTCAAGATGTTTTATTGTAATTTGTAGTTATGTTGCTACAAGTTTATTTCCTTCTTGCAAAAAGCATGTGATTAAAATTACCAATTACTTATGGTTTGATAGAAATATTTCAAGCCTGTCCCTGCAGTTTATTAAAAATTAATATATATTATTTTTATTTTAAAAAGGCGCTCAAATAATATCCTTACAGTACTAAACGCATAATATTCATTGATTATTTGAGAAAATATTTCTTTCAAGTTTTGGTGTTATTGCTTGATTGAGGGAAGCTGTAATGTCATTCAGATAACTTTTGTAAACAGTTAAATATAACAATCTTGAGAAAAGATAAGTTAAAATAATTAAGGTGGCTGAAGGACAAGATTGTTGTGATGTCAGTGTTAGCATTTATATTGTTTTGAATTTAATAGATACTTAAATGAAAGTTTTGAACAAATAAACAAAAATGAATAAGAAAAATTGTTCAAATTTCAGATTTCTAAACAAAACAATTGATAGAATTGTTGCTATCAATCTTGAAAAAAAAATGAATATACCAATCTGATCTGTGCTTAGATTTTAGTGATATTGAGGATCATATGTTTAAAAATAAGAAAAAGAAATTCCATTGGTTAGTAATCATCCAACACAATTTGAAAGAATTCAGTTAATCCAAAGGGAGATAAATCAGTTAAGATTATTTGAAACACAATTTGCAATAACAATAATGATAATAAAAGTGTATTTCTGCTTAATTGAACTCATTACCTTGGACAAAATGGATCTCTATAATGTGTAATGAAATAAAGGTCAAATGGCTTCTCAGTGTTGATGCAATCATGCTTTACTCATTGTATATAAGAATTCTACAAATAGTAAAAGCATCTGTGCATTTAAAATACATAAGATATTTTGATGGGACTTTTAGATGAAGAATTATTATTATTATTATTATTATATGCCTTCCCATTCTGAAAAGAATACTCAACTTGGTTGTTATAATCATAATGTTTTCATCTTTGTAATTTCCACTCTTATTCATGAACTTGGTAACCTTGGATCCTCTGAATCTTTTAAGATGTACTTCTTATATATATGGTAGATATGGCAGACTTTTTTATCATTGTCCTCAAATTTTCTGTTCTTGGAAGCTGATGTCATCTTTACAGGGTAGTTGTTAATCTGAAAGGTGTTTTTAATGGTGATCATCTACTGTCGGTATATTTTCTAGGTTGTCATTTATGAATTTGGCATGGTGATGGAGACAGCAGATACTTCCTTTCTTGTCACTATGAATGGTGGGAATTGAAATTCGGGTATTGTCCAGTGAATGTTGACTTACAATATATGAATACCTTGAACCCATACCATGTGAGTTATTAGTACATCCAGAAAACCTAGTTGATCTTCCACTTCCTTTTCCAATGTAAACTGTATGGAAAGTGAGGTGACTCATTTACATATGAAATCACAATGACTATAAATATCTCTGGCTATTACCCATTAAGCAGTTGAGTGCATGCTACTTCCTGTGAATCAGTAACACTACACTACAGAAAGTTTTATTTGGTTTCTATGGTGCAGAAGTCCATGCAAGTCTTCCTGGTGTAGTCAGAGTATGAAAGTGTCATCTATATATCGAAGTCACCTATTTGCTTTTAGTGGTAACTATAGCAATTTCTTCAAAATATTTAATGTTTGCCATTACTGGTGGTAATGGTTATCCTATCACTAAGCTATCTTCTTGTTGATACATGTTGGAAGTATGTTGTTTGCATAGAATGTCAACACTGTCATTGGAACCCTCTCCTAAAGACAGGTCTGATTCTAATTTGTTCAGGAGAGTGTATGAGCATCATGACAGATAATTTGATGGAGACTTTCTGTCTATACCAACAGGAAAAAGGCTTAGTTATGAGATCACCAATATTGCCAGTAATGGAAAACATATGCACTGAATAGTTTGAAGAAATCATTATAGGAATGCCACTAAAAAAGTCAACTATATGTGACTTGGTAATCATAATATTAGCCATTTCCTTATAAGAAAACATTCAGCATTCATTGAGTGAGCAGCTAGTGCTGCTTTCAGTTGAAATTTATAAAACTTATGAGGCTTCTTTCTTCACTTTATGTTTGACATATTGTGGAATGTCAACATTTTGATTATGTCATTATTCACTCTTCAAGTTACATGTACTATTCATTTTAGTTGTTGCTGAAAGTTATCAAGTGATGTGGTTTCTTTTATTTACTGTAGGCCTTTGTTCATGACTTTGCAATCATGAGCTTTGATGAAGAATTCTCCTACATGCTTAATTTACTCAAAGCAATTTTTAACAATTAATCTGAGAAAGTAGTTGTATTCAGCTGACAGTTTACATATTTCTAAATTTTCTAAATTAATTTGGCACCATGCATATTATCCATATGAAAGTCTTGATCTGATGAGGCTATTTAAGAACATGACTCTAGTTAATGTTTAGGTTTCGTAGCAACTTGCAGTGTTGGATGAAACTACCTATGTTCAATATCTTTATCTCCTCAATTTGTTATAGCTGATCCATACACTGAAATATTCAAAGTTGTTAGTATTTACTAATTCCACTTACTGAATTTTTATAGTGGCCTCTGGGTATATGTTGTTATTGCTTTCCAGATCATAGTTTCTGTTTTGGAAAGGTCTATCTTGAGTCCTACTTCTTGGAAAACTTGATAGAGGATGTTGATTTTTTTTGTTCAAGATCATTCTTCTCCATTCTGAATACTTATGTTATCAGCATATCCCCCCCCCCCCATTCATCATCTCTACATTGGCCATGGGAGAGAAAGCAGGAACCCTGTTTTTTATTATTAGATTCCTTTGGGGTGTGGTATGAAATGTTAAATGATCAGTGCCCATCTCTTCACATCTGTGCTTGTATATGTGCAGCACATAATCTAGGAAGAGTCTAGAATGGGGCTCTCATTTCCTCTTTGATGAAGTTTGAAATGCTTTGGTATTGTTGACCTCACCTAATATACACAATTTTTTGGACAGATATACTTTCTATCAGATCTGGACATTCAGTTGTGTTAGAGCTTGGAAGGCAATTTCTAATGGATGAAAAGTATTTGTCTCTATTATTGTGGTCATATACTGCTATGAGCTATATAATTTTCTATTAGAGAGATAAGCAATTTTCTGAAATTGTTTGATGACATGTATGCCATCATTACACCCTTTATCAGAGTGAAAGTCAAATTGACTTGTGAGGAATTGACTTTCAATAATGGATTTAATTGAGATACCTACTTATGTGTTAGGATCTTTAGGACTAACTTTTTGTTTCCATAGTGCATTAATGCATAATACACACCATTTTGGTGGGGATATTTTTATTCTATACTTCATGAAACTTGTTTTTAAATTTAGGGGGAGATGGTATGCTATTTTAAAAAACTCAGCTTCAATGTCAAGTGATGTTTTATTCTTTAACTTTTTTATAGATTTCTTGACTTCCTCATCATTAGGCTCATTATTGTTTATGCTTGGAGATATACATTGTTGTGTTCAGATATATACTGGTGTTTGTTCTATTTCTGTGGGCATCTTCAGTTTGATGAAGTCCAGATTAAGATGTGACTTGGATTGTTTTTCAAACTAGGACATAGATGATACTTTGTACTCTGCCCACACTAGGATGGCATGTGAGCACTATTGGGCCATGTTAACACAATAAGACCTTTCATACAATTCATAATAGAAAAGAAAGGAGACTATCAACAGACATTGGAAGTACTAATAATGCACACATATATCGCAAACTAATATTCACTGAATAATATCTCATCTTCACTTGCTAACATCCATCCATACATACAGTGTCAAGAAAGGGATCATCAACTGACTATTACATTAGGCCAAACAGAAGATGACCAGTTTATGAAAACACCTTTCAAGATAAGAATCATCCTGTAAGCATAACAGCAGCTCCCATGAGCAGGAATTAAAGAATCAAGGACAACAATAAAAAATAATCTGCCAGGGTCTGTCTACAATATATAAGAAATATATTTGAAAAGATTCAGAGGATCTACAGTTCATACTATATCAGGATGCTATTCTAAATCAGTTCAACCCATTGAGGATATCTCTTCTGAACCAAACCTGTCTTGAAATGAACATTGAAAGCAGAGTTTGAAATAAATATCATCCCCCATCATAGGGATGATAGAACATTAGTTTGGGATGACTGGTTAGGTTAGAGTGATATAAACATTTTAATTAAAATTCTATTATTTATTGCAAAAAACAATGAATTTCTTAAAATTAAAAAAAAAAAATCTTACTTCTCTTCAATTGTGGCAGGCTTTTTCATAAATAGGACACACGCAAATAATCAAAAGTTGAGCACATCTTTTTAAATTGGTAAGTGAAACCCAAATGAAGTTAAAGGGATTTAACTTTAAATATTTGTAAAATTATCTCTAAATGTGAAAAACATTAGGATCTATTTGTAAAGACTAATTTTGCTTTAATAAACAAAGCAAAAAAATTATAATTGTTTTCTGTTAATTTTTGTTAAAATACTTGAATGAACCTTTGCCAAACAACATTTGTTTTAACTTTTTCTGCCTATAAACTAAATGGAAAATACAAGTGAGTATTTAAAAAAATGACAAACATGGAAAATTTAGTCACCACACAAGGCAGGTAAATGAAAATTTTTTGATAAGACAAAGTTTTTTTGATCATGAATAGTTGGAATACTATAATGTTCTTTATATAGAAAATGAATGCATAAAGTATGATAAAAGTTACTTTAAACATGAAAATTAATAAAACATTTTTGTGTAAAATTGTATAAGGTGATTTAATTGAAATATTATGAAGATAAAAATAACATGTTTTTTATAAAGATTGCAGTAAAATGTAACTAATTTCTTTTTGTATTTATTCATTTTTAAAGCTTTAATATTTTAGCTTTTTTAATTTATTTCCTAACTATTTTAATAGTATTTTTTATTATGCTACTAACAACTATACATAAAAAAATAAAAAAAACAAACAAAACCTCCTTTTTGATTTTAGGTCAGTTTAAAATTTGTGTGGGGGAGATGATTAAAGTTATTTTTCAGGATAGTTCCGAGTGTGAAAAAAGTTAGTCCTTATTGAAAGGCTTTGTCTGGGGAGAGACTAAAATCAGGCATGTCTGATCATGTATAGAGGAAAAAAAGTGGTCATCAATCCCTGTGAAATGAAGTCGACATAACAGAACAACTGAAAAGATGACTGAAGAAAATCAGTACATATATTAGGCTCTGACACACATATTAGACTCAGTCGAACTAGCATAGAGATGAACACTATCTAAGGAAGAAAGAAAAGGCACTCGGAAATGTCATCAAATTACACTAGTGTTTTTTTCCAAATGGATTAAGCTATTGGTTAAAAAATATCTTTTTTTTTGGAAGTTGTGAGTTCAATCCCTGGGTTTGGTTTTCCAGAAAGACATGTACTCTAGTTTCATGGAAGAAATGGACAAACAACATAAAAGACAAATAGACTAGAGTGAATTAACTGATACAGCCTCTCAAGCTATCTCCTCAGCATGGAAAGCAGAATGAGAACAATCATTCCCCATGAATTGAATAATAAAAGGTTTGGCTCAAAATTGCTAGAAGGTTACCAAGTGCAGCAGTCACCTGAAAAAAGCTGGAGAGTAACAATGAATGAAATGTTGTGAATATAACAACCAAGATGATCATAATAGTATGAATGGAAAGGCAGATAATAATCATTTCAAACAAGATTTTAGTGTTTTTCTGAATGATTTATAAAGGCCAAAGGAGTTATTGTGAAAGGCAGTTTACCTTAGTTCATTTTATCTATAATTTCTATTATACTAGGAAGAGATGATGAGTTAATTTAATGTTTTTTTTTTACTTCAAGTATTAACCCTCTTCCATTACAATGTTCAAGTTTCAGTATTAATCAGTTTATTTGCATAAAACCTTTGTGAATAATGACACTACCTGAAAGCACATAGTTGTAAAAATATACAAAGTATCTTTTTCAAAAGATGTAGAAATCTGGTATTATCATCTTTTGGAAACAACTGTTTTGTTCTTTTAAAAACATTTCCAATAAAATATTAATATGTGTATAGATGTAAAACCAGAAAATTGCAAATAAATTATAATATGAAAGATGTTCTGGAAGTAATGACTGATTTATTTCCACAGAAATTAAACCGATAGATAAAACACAATAAATCCGCTCAATAGAGTAAGTTTTCAGCTACAAAACATTAAAACATCATTGACTCTTCATATACCTCAGTAGTTAGAAAGACATTTACTTGCACTAGTGTTGGTAGTACACTTTTTCAATGAAATACATTTTTTAAATGTCAGGACTTTTCACAATATAATCATTCATGGTTCTCCACAATTTGTTTTATTATCTGTATATGACTATGACTGGCTGTTAGAGGGTCAAGTTTAGCACGCTATTTAACCTATAGATTGAGGTGAAGAAATGGATGTTTTCCTTGGGGCATTAATGCAAATTGAATGCTATATACTATGACAGAACTTGAGTTCAATTCACTGATTCCCTATTAACAACCATTATGCTATCTGCACATTCTCTGAAATACATCATTCACTGCCTAACTGAGTTCACATTCACTGTTTGGTCTCTGTAAACGTTCAGAAAGTATTGATGAATGTCATTGAGTGCTATTCCACATTGAAGAATTGGTTAACACACCTTTGCTTCATATGCACTTTCATGCTAGGTACCATTTTACCAGTCTGCCATTCAGCTGCTATCTTTAACAAAACTAAAAATCTAAGGTTATTAGTGAGAAAGATCTAATATCATTAAATAAGAATCATTAATTCTGTAGATCCCCTCATATTTGCATCCTGCTTAACATAATTTGGCAAAAAGATTAATAATTATAAAATGTTTACTTTTTGCTTTAATCTACAGATTTGGGAAACAGACACTGTACTTTTTATTTAAATATCATATTCAGATATTAATCAGAATAAATAAATATGTGGCATATTTTAATAAATTCCTAAGAGTTAAAGCACAACTTAAAAATTTAATTGCAGTAGATATTTTTTTAAATGTGGCAAATTATTTTTGACTAAATTAAAAAATGAATAATAAAGTCAGTTACAGTTATTAGTTACAAAGTGTAACAGTTTTTGGTACATGGTCACAGCTATAGAGCACACAAGATCAGCTTCATTAGTTTCAAAGAATGATCTTTGTGAGATTTGCTTGTTGACCATTACAGTATAGTGAGGTGCTCATTAATTTACCTGCAGTTATTTGATACAATCATAGCTTCCTGAATTAATTGACCCAGGTTCAAGTGTAACAGCTTTTTGCTATTCTCAAAACACTCCTCAGTTTTAATACTTGTAAAATCCACAAGACTTGCATTTTATACAAAAAATATCCCTAAAAGAATTAATATTGTTATCATAAGTAGCTTCTTCAAAAAAATAAGAAATTATTAAATGACCTTGAGGCATTTGTGAGGATTTTTTCACATGAACATCCATGTAAATTTTGATTTTGCTGACATGACTATGTTTTGGGAATCACTCAATCATTCTTAAAGCTTTCATAGCTACATTTGGTTGTACTTGATGTTCTCACATGAAATCACCAGAAACTAGTTTCTGAAACATTTTGACTTTTGTTTCTGCCTGACTTGAGATATTGAAAGTAGCTGTGATTGGCCAATTGAAATTTCACAACAACCACATCCTTCCTATCTAAGTTTAAATCCTTTTTTTTCCAATTGCTGTTAGAATTTGAAGAAAAAGATTCATTATGAAAACAAATGTTTGAAAAAGGAAGAACTTTTTATGTTGCAGTAAAAGAATAAGAAAAGTTCTATAATTTTGAGAAAGAGAAAGAAAGAAGTCAGTAATTTAGAATGAGGAAATGATAAAGAAGTGCCTTAACCTTGTAACAGAATAACTTCTATGATTCAGGATGAGAGAAAAAGTTCTGCAATTCAGAATGAACTGTTAATATTAGAAAAGAAAAGTTATACTAATGTTTAAAATATCATTTACATTGGCAAAAAATAGTAGAATAGACAAAGTAAATTCAATCTTCAGCTTTAAAAGATTTTCTGTGATTTGAAGAGAGAGAGAAGAATTTCCATGATTAGGAGAGAACACTTGTTTATATGCAAGAGAGATTATTATTTTCAGAGTAAAGAAATTTATTCGAAGATATTTTAACATATTTGTAAATTTTGTTTTGTTTTTAATTCTAAAAATGAATATTGTTTAAAACCTAGCTAAAATTGCCAGCAAACTTATTCTAAATGTCAGATTATCTGCTTTTAAAAAGATTTACAGAACACAAAGGTTAAAATTTAAAGAAAATATGCTTACTTCCTTTCTTGAATAAATACCCTCCTATAAAAATGAAGAAATTAGAAGAAGCAGCTCCAATCAATATTATCAACTGTTAAAGAGGATAAACACACCTTACTTATGTAATTAAAGCTTGATAATACTTATGTTAAAAGAGCTAAGCTCTAAAGGCCCACGTTGAAGGATTTTGACAGTTTCACCAATCCCATGATGCATTGCGCACAATCTTAATGTCTTGACTTTAAATCTGAAAGATCTAAAAATGAACTTTCTAAAATTATGATTTAAAGTGTAAAGTAAATTAAAGTACAAATTAAACAAAGATTAATCTATTAGCATTTATTGTGACAAGTGTCATGAAAGTTTAATTCCAGATCATTTTTTAATTTTATAAGTGGTGTCAAATTAGAAGTATACAGTAATCTGGAAGTAAGTAAATGAAATAGCAAATCTAATATTTTGTTTAAATAAAAATTTAAGAAAATCATCAATGTCAAAATTCCCACAATCCTCTACTCATTAATATACATTTGGTCTCAAACTAAGAACAAACAATGATCTCATCAGTTAAAGTAATAATGAGACTGAATATTTAATTGAATATTTGTACTGTAGATAAGAGTAATTAAATTCATCCATCCAATTTAACTGGGACTCTATATGTAGAATTATTTTTTTTCAAAGAAAGAGTTAAGATAGATTCCTCTGTTATTTATGCTACCATTACCTCTTAGGTACAGTGACTCAATTGGCAATAGACACCCTGTATTCAAAGAATGACCTAATGGTCATTCTTTGAATACAGGGTGTCTATAACACAACACCATATAACACCATATAACACAACAACTTCATAAACAAGCACTTTACCTTGTGACATTTACTTTTTGAACAATTTGTTTGCATAATCACACCAATAACATTGGATGACTAATCAAAGTAAGAATGTAATATCAACTATTCTGTCAACTACATCACTACTACTGGGGGTGTGGATACAAATGAAATTGTATCATTTTTCATGCTTACCAGTGGTGACAAAAGAAGAGTTTTATTTGTTTTATATTTTTGGATAATATTGGTGTCCAGCCACATTAAGAATTTAAGAAAGTTGTACATCCAAGCATTAACCAAAAAAAGGGAAATTTAAAAAGCTGTAAGGAAACTGGTTGCATTTTCAAATTTTCTAAAACAGGGAAAATGTAGATGATGTACTCCCCATTCAAAGAAAGTGTGTTTGGCTTTTGTTGCAAATTATTTTCAGTTTAAATCTCAAGTTTTGATTCAGTTAAAGGTTTCAAAGTAGAGGAATCATTTCTTTGGAAGTTGCAAGGATTTATATGCTGCTGAACATTTTTTTAGAAACTGTTTTTAAAGAAAACTGTTAAATATCTCCATTATTTGATTCAGTGAATAGCAAGAAGCAGTCAATGTTCCCAGTTTTTAATTATAGGAATTTTTCAAGTGTCCTATCAATTTCACATTTGGTAATTTATTTCCTGGTTTCAGACTTAGAGTTTCTTGTGAAACTTTGATAACTTTTACTTCTCCATTTCTATAATAGAAGGACAATTAATGTATGATGGGATAGAGGCAGTATTATTTTTTACTGCTTTGTTTTAAAAGGTAATTTCATCTATAGCATCAAAACAATAAAATAAGATTCTCAGTGTGAGTGAATAAACTTGCTCTATTTTTATATGAAAGCAACTGAAATAGGTTTAAGATGCTTTTCATAGAGTCATTCCAGCATGAGAATATAAAAACTGTCTTTTAAATTTACCCATTAATTGCAAATGACAATAAATTTCCACCATTGCAGATCTATAAGTCAAATGCTGAAATTGACATCAATTTGCATTGTTGCATTTCTATAAGTCATCTGCTGCTAATGACAGAAATTCCTATAATTCCTCTACTGTTAATGACAGAAATTTCTATAATTGCATTTCTATAAGTCATCTGCTGCAAATTGCAAAAGAAATTTCTTCTGCAGTTAATATGTTAATTTTATTGCAAATCTGTAGCAGAGAAGAGTCCAGAGTTATCACCAACAAATATGTATTATTTATACAATGAATTAAGTAGTAGATGAAATTAAATTCCAAAATAAATATCCTACAAATAATTCATTTCTGTGGTAAAATACTGATGGTTCATTAAAATAGATAGAAAATCTATTTGAAAATGAATGATGTAAACACTATGTGATGGTACAATACTGAGTGATGTAGTATGATGTAACTGTTAGAGTAACATGTAGAACTATTTCTTTTGTGTCAACAGTTTATGCACAAGCATTTGTTCTTGTCTCTGATGTGTGCAACTTAAAACTTATTACTTTAGTGTAAATTTTAAGTATATTTTACAATTGTAAAATGATTCATTGAATTATTTTTTGTGCTACATTCACTTTTGTGTTTTTGTGTGTAGAGTTTTAGTTTTATTGCAAAAAGGAACATTATTTCTAATACTTCCTTACATTTTCCTTGTATTAAATAACATATATATAGAGATTATTAATTTCACTGAGGCAGTTGATTGTAAACACTTTAAACTTGAGAAAATTTTATTCAGATTGGATCATCTTGTCAACTTTATCAACCCAAGAGTTCCTGTTACAATTTAAACCATTTTACTACACAGTCTTATTTGCAAGTACAGTGATAATCACAAGTCTACAAGTTCAATCATGATTTTACAGATTTGATATTGATAATTTGATTTTACAGATTCGATATTGATAATTAAATAAAGTAAAAAAAAAAACATTTATTTAAATAATTAGATATTCTTAAAACTTATACTGGTAAATTTGTATAAAAATAAGACAAGAATAAAGAAAGTTACAAAACAAAATCTTTATAACAAAAATATAGCATCCAAAATTCTATAATAAAACTGTAAATATGCATATAAATGCATATTATCAATAAGGAATATTCATGAAACATGTACAGGCCATTGATTTTAATTGCTTCTGTATCCACATTCTTCACTAATTTGTCACAGAATTCAGGCATAATTTTGTTCCATTCCTCCTGTTGCTTCTGCAACACATCAATTGCTGTAATCAGTTTCCATGCCCTAACATTATTGTCAATTATCTTCCAAAGATTCTCAATTGGATTGAGATCTGGAATTTGGGCAAGCCATGTCATAATTTTGGTGTTTTTAGATTTGAAGAATTGTTTTACTATTTTTACAGGATGACACAGTGGTATTACTTTATATAAAGATGAACTCAAAAACAGGAGATGCTCTGAGGGAAGGATCAACATGCTGCTCCATAAATTTTCTTTCTTATACACTGAAGCATTCATTTTGATATCTAACAGAATGAGTGGATCAACACAAGTGCCAGAAAACATCCTTCACACCAATGTGCTACCACCTCTAGATTTAATTAACATTTATTTTCAAACATTTGGGAAACAATTTATCAACTTTATGCAATCTGACATATTGCTTGCTGTCAGAGCCAATCAAATTACACTTTCATTTGTGAAGAAAACATTGGCCCATTTTCATCAGTCCAGATATGCTCATTTGTAAAGGTTCATTTAGCTTTTTGGTTCTTCTTTCTGATAAAAAGATTGACAGCAGGAGAATATGCATATGGACTGCTGCTTTACATAAACAACATAACACTGTCTGCTGAGACACTTTCATGCTAAATTCTTTGATAACCTGATGCTTAATACCTGCTGTTCTCTCAAAACCATCCACTGTGGAGTATCTCTGACTCACTTGATTCTACTGAGGAATCTTTTTAAGTGAGTGCCCTGGTACTTTGGGTGACTTAGAGCCGTTATCATCATAAAGCTTTAATATTCTAGAAATTACATGTTTAGACCTATTAAATTTTGTTTTTTACAATAACAGAAAATGCTATCTCATGACTTTTTAGCATGACAAATCTGAAGCAACTTAGCAATGGCTAGATTATTATAGCAGATTTAATTCTTTTAATTTGTACAATGTTGAGGCATCTCCATTGACTTGTCAGCAATGTATAATAATGATCCAGACCCTTTACCTGTTGAGTCATTAGTATTAACATTTTAATATAGATTGTATAATCTGATGATGCCACCACTTTTCTTATCATTGTTTTCAGTATGAGCTCTTCTACAGTGTGACATATTACACGGCAACTTTTTATATTCTATTTCAAGCTAAAGATCTTGACCTATTCAGGATTAAAAAGAATTGCATTATCTTCTTTTCTTATATTATCGATGAATTTGAATGATAAATGTTACAATGCTCACTACTTTCAGAATATATTCATTTCATTTTATTAAATGATATACAGTTAATGTGTTTCATCTACACATCACTGGGAAATTAACCACAATCCTTATTATTTGCAGTCCAATATTCTCAACAACTCAACTATTAACCTGAGATGCAGCCATCTATAAAAACTTTATTGATTTCCTCCAAGTTAGAAACTGACTTCAAGTCAGAAGGCTTTTCAAAAGGACAATTAAAATATGAGCCTCAGGGTGGTGATGATGGTGATGATGATCATCATCATCATTATTATTTTGGCTTTTTGTTTGATTTTTTTTTAAACAAAAAACAAAATCAATAAAATTTGATTGACCTGATTCCTCTAAGAACAGTTTAATCATTCTACCTCAAAAATGTTATAATCTGTGACTAAAATAAACTAGTTTTGTCAGAGATATTTGAAACAAAAATCTACATATTAATGAGTACTGTTACTATTTGTGAATTAAGTTATATTTTTTTTTTACGTGATCTGAATTCAATTAAATCTAAAATATCTCATGTTACATTCAAGCACATTGAATGTTTAATATTACTTTAATTATCAAAATTAAAATGTTTGATCAGTTTTATATGGATTCATGATTATTTTAATTTTCTTGTGTAAGAATTGTCTGATTTGGAGCAATATGGTCAAATAAAATTATGAAAAATTTTGGAAACAATTAAAAATAAACAATGAAATTAAATCTATTTTTAATCAAATATATTTTGATATAATCTTGTAGAAGTTCATTTCTGTTTGTCACTAAACAGTGGCAAATCTGTTATGAAGCTTAAGCTTCAGGGTCCATAATCCCAGAGGGGCCTATCTAGTAACATTTTTTTAATGAATGAATTTTTCAATAAAATCAATGTTTTTTTTTTAAGTGTTTGTTATTAAAATAAGGCCATTTTAGTGATAGAATCATAAGCTAGTGGGTTGAAATAGCTAATGTTTTAAAGACATTAGCTATTTCAACCCCTTAGTTTAGGAATGGTATGAAAGCATATTTTAAAGTTTAAAATATGCTTTCATACCCATTTCATATGGCCTCAAAATTATTATCCTATAATTGATCAAATTTCAAAATGTTCTTGGAGCCTTGCAGCTGTATGGGCTCATTGAGTTCACCAGAATCTATTCATGGTCTACATTTTGGCAGTTGGATCCTTGAATTTATTGTTGCTGGTTACAAAGGGGCACCCATATCTGTTCAAACATCAGTAGGTCTGACACCAAAATTATAACTGCGAATGATAGTTGAAGAATAAAATGAACCTAAGTGATAAAATTCTGTTTGAAATTTAGGTATATAAACCTTATGGCTGCATATTTTTCTGCAATCATGTTTTAATAATATAATGCATTAAAAGTAGACTCTGTTTAATAAGATTTTTCATTTACATTTCTCGTATTGTTTAATCTGGACTTGACTGGTCAGCCATGGTGCTTAAGTAGATTTAATTAGTGATCATTTTTACTGCAAATAGTAGATTATGATTTGGTGAATTTCAAAGAGATTCTAAGTGCAATTAGGGAATTACTTACCTGGTAATGCTCTTAAAAAAGGCATAAATCCACTGCTCTCTTGATCATGTCATATTGCTATTGCATTATGATTAGCACATCAAATTATTTAACAGGAAAAAAATGCAGCTGGCTGCACAAGTTCTCATCACAATGAAATAAAGATTGTTATTGTATGATACTATGATATAACCAATTGCATAAATAGCTGAAGTAATTTTTATGACAAATAAAAAGCAGCATTTATGTTCATGTGAATCTTTTCCAGAACCATATCCCATCAGAAGACCAGGTGACCTATACTCAGTTGTGAGATATAATACCACCCCCTTCAGATTTCTTATCTCTCACAAAAAGATGGAGGTGGGGAGGTATCTTACCAAAGGAAGTTGTTTCCTCTTTTCCTTTGTACTTATATACCACTTGACTTATTACATCCTTCTCTCTCTCTCTCTTTCTCTCTCCCCTCAGTTCAGTTACATTGTGTGAAAAAATTGCATTCTCGCCTATTTGCTTGGCAATCATTTAACAATCATTTCACTCCATTCCTTTTGGTTAAGTAGGGTGCCAGAGGCTCTAATGACTCTTTCCTGAGCATCAGACACTTTTCCTACTCTACTTAATACCAATTTTTCCCCCTTTTTATTTTGATATCTAACTTTTCTCTTTGATAAAAACCTACTAACCTAGTGGGGTAAAGTTTGCTTGAAAGTGATTCCTCATTGCAAAGGGCAGGGGAGTTTCTCAACTGTTTAAAAATAGAGAGGATGTTGATGACTTGTTTGAAGCAACATGTTTTGCAACCGTCTTCTGTTATCACCATTTTGTCTTTCAACAAACTTCGTAGCCTCTGGATAGATCTAAACAACAGTTTTATAAAGCTTGAGGCTCACTTGTCTGGTTGCTGACACCTACTTAAGATATTAATTCTTTTGATATGGAGGAATAGTTAAAAAGTGTATACTCTAGCAGACTTTGATTTATCAAGTGACATGTTCAGGTAATAAAATATGATTTTAGAAGCAAAAGTTGACACAATGAAATCCTGAATGTAGTAAAAAAAACATGAATGAATTTTTATAGCCTGATCATGAAATAAGCTTAACTATTTTAGTAAAAGGCCATTTTTCAATTTCCATTAATTTTTAAATCTTTTTTTTAATAATGAAAGCAATATGAAAGAGAGAAAAGGTAGTTATATACTTTCTATTTTGTTTTACAAGTAACTGAGTTAAAGATAATTGAAATTCTCTGTTATTATGATTATCAATTCTGCAACTCTTTCATAACTCAGTTCACTTTGATATCAGTTAATCTATACTTGATGTTTACTTAACCTATTTCCAACTTTTATACCACCCCCTCAGCTCATCCACCCACACAGGTCATGATAACAGTATATCTTATTCATAAGATAAACTGTGAAAGCAATAGAACACTGGTGTCTTAACTAATACAAATCTCTCTTTCTCTCTCTATTCACTTACATTTAATGTAAGTGTGATACAAGATCCTATAGAATATTCAAATGTGAAACAAACTTTATAGTAAACTTTTTCTCTTTTTTGTTTTTGCCAGTATCTCCAAAGTGTACTTAAAAACCTGGGTTATGTTTACAATATATTTATTTTTTCTTTTTAATGGTAAATACTTTTTATAGCCTTCGGCCAGACTTGTCTATGCTTTAGTAAATTGTTCAGCTCTGCAAGGTAGAACATATCTTTAGGTAACATAGCTTCTAGCTTATGAGACAATTTGGCATATAAAATATACTTTATTTTACTAACAGATCAAAGCTAACATGGGCAGAAACAAATTGTTTTTCTCTGTCATGATATTTTTTATAGTTTTCTCAATAATTAATAAGAATGTAAAAAATGTTTGTTTTTTTAAAGAAAGCTAAGTTACTTTTTATTCCTTTTACATTTTTTGTGATATCAAGCTTACTTTTCTTTTTGATTTAATTTTATAAAAATTCCAATTCTTTCAACAGAAATTATATATTTGTTGTTAACATTGACTGGAGAATTTCAAATGTTATGTCAATTTGTAATCTAATTTTGAGTGTAGCAATTCTGATAGCCAGCATGTACAGTTATAATAATGCATGAGTGTTTGGTATCCACAAACTTATATTCATTTTGGTTGTCTGCATATATAATTACCTTAAAAGCCATGAATCTCAGTTTTCCTCCTCACTCTCATTTTAACTTATTTTGGGATGCAGTAAAAAACCTCTTAACTAATTTTGGGGCAATAATTTGAAATAGCCTTTAGTCTTCAAAGCTCTTATCTTCTTTGTAGAATTGACAAAATATTTACTGTGTAAGATTAGGAATAAATTGAAATGCATTGGTGCTGTGGAATAAGAGTGAATGTCTCAATTCATGTTTAGATTAAATGCCAAAAATAAAACTATAGAATAAAAGAAATACACTAAGTTAGGAAATGATAAAGAATGGAGACATGTTGATATATCATAGATGTGAAAGACTTGTACTGTTAAGAAATACAAGGAGAGAGAGAGAGTGAGTGAGTAATAAACAATGAAGTAAACACTGAAAAACTAAATTTATTTTGGTGCTGAAATGGGACTTAAATAAGTTTTTATTTAGAAAATGTAAAAATTGCATATGATTGAATTTGTCTACATTTGTATATTTATAAAAATTAATATAACTTAAATAGGCTGGCTAATATACCCATACACAAAAAAGAAAAAAAATATGTTGTCACATATGCATAAAATAATCTTAATATATTGCATAAAATTGAGGTTAAATGAAAATGCAACTGAGCAAAAAACAAAAAATACAATATTGGTAAACATTTTTGAAAACTTATTTTTATTTTACTTGTCAATGTTTAAAATTGTTTTTGTTTTTTAGTAATCTTAGAAATAATCAACAAATTCCATACAGTAAAAAATTATTAAAACCAATTTTTTCATTTATTTTTTTATTCAAATTTTTTTCCAAATATATTGCAGTGAATGTTAACTGTAGCAGATGTTGTAATTTAGAAAAAATATATTTGGAATTTAAAAGTCAGAGATTGTTTAATTTTTGTTAAGATTTATTTTTATAGCCTATTTATTATTAATTTTTGATAAAAGGTATGTTTTTTGAAATATTTACTTAGCATTAATACTCATTTTAAGATAAAACATAATCAAAAGAAATATTGATAATAATAATATTGTTGATACATCAATTAGGGAAAGCAGGACCATTTATTTGGAATATATTTGTTTTTTATTTATTTATTTTTGTTTTTGTTTGTTTGCCGCTAAAAAAATAATGCAAATGACTGATGCAAATAAACTATGAAATAAATTTCTCCAATGTTTTATTTGTTAATCAATCCATAATTATAACCATATTTTAAATTGAATTTAAAATTGTTAAAACCTTTAAAAAAATAAAAATAAAAAAGGATTTTCTTAAGAAAAAAATAAACAAGTAAGCATAAGATGAAAATAATTTTTTTCAAATATTTTCATTGTTTTTAAATGTTTATGAATTTTTCTAATTTTTGATTCTAGAGTTATTTTGATGTCAAGTATATTGTAGTACTATTAAATATTTATAAATGGAATCACAAACATATTCTCTTTGTTTTGCCAGTTGATTAATTGCTGCAAATAATTTAATGGATGATTATTTGTAGAATCATCCTTAATAATTAATAGAGGCCAATTACAAATCTCTCATTTTAATAGTTTGCCATTTGCATGATTTGAATTATCACTCAATTGCAGTGAAAGATTTTGATATGAAAATGAGGCTTGAAATACTCGCCATAAATTTAGCTAATAGTATTCACAATTCTACGTAATTATTTTACCAAAATGTCTAAGAAAAAATCTTTTGGTCTTAGAAAATTAATGTATCAAATGTAGTACCTATGTTGATTGATTATGGAACATTAGTTCTAAAATTGGAACAAAATATTGAGCACTTACAATATGTTTATTAGAATTGCTTTTATCTAATATAAAACAAGTTTTCTGGGTGAAATTATTTATTTTTGTTCATGATGAAATGTTGCAAAAAGCACTGAATCTGAACAAAATATTTACCCTTCAAGAGAAGAACTGCATTTTTAGCATTTGCTTTTTATTTTTTCTTCACAACAGGTTGATATTTTTCAACTTGGTTACAGTATTGTCCACATAAAGAAACAAATGCAGATATCAAGTTAGGCAATGATATAGATTAAAAGTTAGGTACACATTTCGGTTTCTACTCTGCATGATTGGACACTTAAACAAAATGAAAATAAATATATATTCCTAGCATAGTTTTAGTCTAACAAACTAGTATTGTGATCTTTTTTCTTGCGTAATCTACATTAAGCCTTTTTCTTAATGTTTTACAAACTTTAGTTAGTAAAATAGAGGAAGTATAGAAGTGGTATTTAGATATCTGGCTCCATGTCTTTGTACATTATAAAAGAACATTTTCTTTGGGATTTGATTGATTCCAATAGTTATGGTCATTTTATAGTAACAGGGTCCAAGGGAGAAAATCCAATTTTGTGGAGGTTAAATGAAAGTTAAACTATATTGGTTACAAAGTTTGTTCACTTTGTAAAATAGGTGACCTTTAGAGAATTTTTCGTCAACATATATTATATTAAGTGCTGCCAAAAGTAAAAACTATTGAAAGAATTTTTAAATTTTAAAGATTTTTTAATGTTCTTTTTTTTATTTTTTATATATAGTATTATTCTATCATTTATTTATTGTAAGGGTCATTGTACTGCTTTTGTTATGATCTGATATAAAAATAGAATTATCATAGAGTTATTTGAGGTACTTTATTAAACTGATAAATTATTATTTCTTGTGATTGTGCAATGCACAATGAAATTGGATAGCAGTCCACAGAAATATTGCCCTGAGGATAACATTTCAAACAAGTGGTACCTCAGACGCCTGCTGTCTTTCATTATGTTTTCTGCTTTGCTGTGACAATGAGAATTAGAAATGTCCTCCAAGGAGGGCTGTAAACAGCTGATTACTTTCTGAGCAACATCTGCAACCCTCTGGAGGGCCCTCTTGTTTGCTACCAAGCAGCTAGCATACCAAACAGTGATACAGTATGCCAGCACACTCTGAATAGAGCAGTTAGAGAAGTCTCAGAAAGAATAATTTACAAAGGGAGCTGCTAATATGGGATTTAATCTAAACAACTAATGGTTGACAAACATTATAAGATAACTGAATTTTTTTTTTCTTATTTTAATACATAGGGTGTCCTCGAAGTCTGGGCACATAGGTGAAAATGTATATTTTCAAGAAATGAAAATGTCAACAATGATTAACAAATAACATCTTCAATATGATTTCCATCATTTGTGATGCAGAGGTTGATGCGCTTTGCAAGATTCATGTGAACTCTATGCAATAACTCCACATTGCTGTCAATTTTAGCACATTCACTCTTTATGTATTCAATCAAATGTGTTGCACCTGTGATTTTCATTGAGTACACCTTCTCCTTTAGCATACCCCGGAAAAAGAAGTCAATTCTTTCTTCTTTTGACAAAACCATGTTTAATCTGTAGATGTAAAAAAAATATAGTTGATGAGATTTCCTGTGTCCAGACTTTAGGGACACCCTGTATAGTATTATTCTATCATCTATTTACTGCAAGGGTCACTGTATTGTTTTAGCTATGATCTGGTATAAAACAGGATTATCATAGAGTTATTTGAGGTACTTTATTAAACTGATAAATTATATGATTTGATCTAAACAACTCATAGTAAACTAATGTATTATAAGATAACTGAATGCATAAAATAAAAAAGGACATAATGATATCAAATTAAATTTTTGTATCTGTAAAGTTTATAGAGTGAATGCCATTATAGCTTTGGTTTATGAAGAAGGAATCATTGATTAACTGTAATATTCAATAGAGGCTCTTATTAGCTTCATCTCTTTGATTCCTTTAATTATTCTATAATCTACAAGTTGCATAATTTTCTAATTGTTTCAAGGCCACATCCTTGTACTCATTTACCTTCTCACCCAAAACTTATCCAATCCTGAAAAAAACAGACATAATTAAATCCATGTCTTAAATAATTTCTATTGTGTCTGGTGTTTTTGTTTTCTTTCTTTGAGTAATTATTCTGGCATGTCTCTTGTTTTTTCTTTTATATGCTTTAAGATTCATTAATCACTTTATTAAGTATATATTTTTCTCAAAAGACATTGTCTCACAGCTGTAAATGATATTTAATTATCATAAATGCATTGTTAAAACATGTACACATTTATATTCTTCTCTTTTTGGTGTCTAAGCTTAATTTTTCTGGAGCATATATACAAATGGTTTTGAAATCTTTGATATCAACTTAAGAAAGTTGAAGCCAGAAGGTTATGTCAAATAAGTTTATCAGAGCTTCTAATCTTTCAGTTGAAAGACAAAATATTATCATTTTTAAACTCATCGTTTTATTTATTTAATGTAAAAAAATTGATAATCTTTTCCCTGACTTTTCATTTTTAAATATCAATACAAAATGACACACACAACTTTGTAAACTATTAAAAAACAACATTTTTGTGAAACAAAGAAGAGTTTTGGACTGCTATGTAATATGAACCCTCCTATATGACAGTGAATACTAGACAATCTCCTCACACATGAAAAAGAGTTTTGAGGTAACACAGATATAGTTCTACAGAAGAATACTGAGAATAGCACTGATGGAACATGTGAACAACAAGGAAGTTTTAAGGAAAATGGAAACAAAAAGGACGCTTAGAATCAGGAAGAGACAGTTGAAATTTCTAGAACTAATACTGAGGAAAGAAAGTTTAGATAATTTAACACTCACAGGAGATATTGAAAGCAAGAGGAGCAAAGGAAAACAGCAAGTAACCTATCTAATGAGCTTGTGTAAATGAATGACAGACACAGGGTCTGTGAGTGATAGTGAGGAACAAACATTGCAGATAAATATTGCTTATAGCTATGAAGAAAAGGAAGTTATGGAGAGCCATGATCACCTATGTCCTGAAGAAACCTGACACATAAAAGAAGAATATAATGTAATAATTAATACTTAATAGTGAATTCTTTATAACTGGATGTGTTTATCAATTTTTGACTAATATTTCTTTTGCCTGATTTTCAATTGCTTCTTACCAAAATTACTTGGACCATCATTTTTTGAGATTCTGACTTAGTAGTTATGACAGCAAAAAATAGTGCTCTGATTAGTTAGGATAGAAATCAATATAAAAGATGAAAGAAAATTTTGTCAAAAATTGATAATGGTTGCCAATGCTTCATCTAATAATAATAATAATAAAATTCAAATGGATTTAGCTTAGCAACATTGCAAAACAGCAATGTACTAACATATTATATGGGAGTGCAGAGGCTAAAATGACCAAATAAAATAATTTTCTTAGGAAGAGATTCTTGGTTAGTCTTAGAAATTTTCTGCACTTCATACAAAATGCCTTTCTAGTCCATTATAATACAGTACTAAAAAAGGGGGGGACTGTGGTGGTGGTTTAGGAGAAGAAGAAGAAAATAATAATAATAACTATCAGTAGTAGATGTATGTAAATATTATTTATTGATGTTTTGGATTATGTCAGATATCCTTGCTCTATTTAAAAACTTTATTCTATTGACAAATCAGAGATTATTTGAATGAAAGCAGCTCTCATCCTGTCACCTTTCAATTCTAGTCATTCAGTAAGAGATTGATTTCTTGATTTTAACAAAGTGAAACATTTAAAACAAGCAAGAACATATTTTTGAAATTCTCAACAAGCTAAATTCTTCCAGTACAGCATTGTCATTTTAAGTCAATATAAAGTTAACCTCTTTTAAAATATTTCATGGAAAAGAGATTGTGCAACATGGATTAACACATTCCTTAAAATCTTTTTATATGTTCTTAGTTTATTCTCCACTTAGAAAGATGATTTCAAATGTCACTTTCATTGAGGTTTACTTGTTCATTGCAATAAGTGAGGCCATTACTTGATTTTCTACATGAGAAAATGCTATTAATTTTATAGTATTATGTCAATCCTCATGTTGGGATTGAACAACATAGGTTTATTGGTCTACTATGCAGAAGATTTGTCCTCTCAATTCTAGATTGCCAGTGAGAAACTGTTATTACTGGTGCTCTTGTTATATATTTAGAGATTCTTGATAAAATCCAAAGAAGAATCTGCAATGTTATTGGTCCTGACCTAGTATCCTGGCTTCAGACACTTTCCCACCATCGTAAGATAGCTTGTCTGTGCCTTTTCTATAAATACTTTCATAGTAATTGTACTAATTTGCTCTATGGCACCGAGACTTTATAAATTTAAGTGCAGTACTAGGTTGGCAACAAGATCTCATCGTTTTACAGTTGAATTGGCTAAATGTATACGTAGATTCTTTGCTTTATGTGTGAATATAACATAGAAGCTGATAAAATTATTATTTTTGTGGGTATCGGAGTTTGTGAGTGCTTTCATGTTAACCAAAACTGCCTTGATTATTATCTGAAATTAATTTTCACCAAACTAGAATCGTGTTTCTGTGCCAGATATGAAATCTGATTGGTTGATTACTATAAAATGATATAACCTAATTAGAATCCACTGGGGCGACACAAAAAATTATATACTAAAACACTACTATGAGACAAGCACACATGAATTACAAATTAACCCTTTCACTGTTGTGAATAACTTTAAAACTGGTGATTTGCAAATAACTTTTAAAACAGCTAGTTGTTGTGGCTGAATAGTGTTAACTAAAAATATTCACATTCTTTTCTTACTAAATCTACAAATAGTTACTAATGAGTCTTATTTTCAAATGTTCATTTGTTTCCTCAACGACATGTTGACTTTTTCAGGTTGAGAAATAATAAAAGTATGTTTTTCACAATTTGACTCGAATTAAAAATTTTATTGCTTTGTTTTGAAAGTAGATAATCATTTTACTCTGCATTTACTTATAAAATATGTTGGTGAAATTTATCAGTTTTGTTTGAATAAATTACTTTTAGATGACAATAAAAATCTGTTCAAACTGAATTTTCTTGTTTGTCATTTAATATAAATGAAAAATATACTTACATTAATTACATTTGGACTGTTATGATCACAAACGAAAAATGGAAAATACTTTATAATGTTTTAAAATATCGTATTTTACTCTGTCAACAATACAGGGATACTTAATATACTCTTATTTTGTTTTTTTTATATTAATGTACACACTAATTTGACTTCAACAATATAACTCATTTGATAAATGATTTAATTAAAATAGATTCAAGATCCCACAACAAGAAACAGTCATATCATTGTTGATCATAGATGTGTAAATGGTTTTATAAGCCATATTTTAATTAAAATATGGCTAAAGTAATTTATAAAAATCACACTTTTTCTAAAAATCCCAACAAACAACTACAAAAGAAATAAGTAAAATGATATCCCTGACTGTATGGCAAATTTGTTAAAGGAATTTCAAATGTTTGCTAATCATTCAAGCAAAACAAAATATTAAATAATAATTTGCTGTAAAATTATTTTACATAATTATTTATCAATATCTGTTTCATCATTTCATCTTTGTTTTTTGGAAATGTATAATTTAAAAACAACCCCCGACCCTGGTACAAATTACCTAGTTTGACATGAATCTCAATACAGTAAAATAATATATAAGTTGTCTACAATGTTTCTTTTTCATTTTTATTTTGTTGTACTTTCTATAACTACAGTTTCACTTATTTGATTACCGATAAAACAAATAAATTCCTTTTTTTTTCACCCACACTGAAATATAGTCTTTAGTGTTTCCAATCTTCTCCTCTACCCTACCCTCTTCATAGATTTACAGTCCCAGTTTTTCTGTTGCTGGTCAATATAATGACCTTATCAGATTCAACTATACATTCCGATCAGATCTCACTGCTCTTCCTCTGATTTCAGATTCTATAAGAATAATCCAGTTTTCTTTGCATCGGAAAAGCTTTTATCTACTTTTCAGATGTTCCAATTTAATTTCCACTTTCTTTGTCTCCTATACTAAACGAGTACTCATCTAGTTCTAACTAGGATGAAGCCATACCTGCAGAGAAGGATGAAAGATGAAAATAGATTTTGATGCCCTTTTGAATCTGGGGTCTCTTCCTGCTCTGCATTGACAGTTATGTCAGAACGTCAGATCTCATTTTTCTTTCTAATGATTCTCTGCTATTGCATACTTATTCTGAATCAGCACAAACATAGAAATTCATCTGATATATAGATATAAAATATTCATATATGAAACTGAGTTAACATCTCAAATACATGGTTTTAATAGTCTATCACATATGCATTGAATAGAATCTCTCAAATGAATCATACACATTGAACAATGCTTATAAATTTGCATCTGTGCTACTCACATTTACAAAACAGCCATACACTGCAAAATTTATACCTCTACAACTGGTTTTAAAATATATGAACATCATATGATATCAGTGTTGAATCATGAAAAAGCTAATACTGCACAACCATATGTCTCTTGGAGCAATGAACTGTTTTAATTGGTGTGGGCAGTAGGAACTATTTTCTTTATCTAGTTTTTCTCCTCCCATCATTGTCATAAATACTTACCACTAGATGTCAGCCTCTTTAATAGACATCTGTGTTGCAATGACAGGCAGTATCTGAGCCAAGCCACAGATGGTTATTATCTACTTGTGCAAAGTAACCTAACACTCTCCATACCACATAACAAGTGAATGGTGGTGTGTTGGCTTAGGAGGCATTACCAGAATTAGCCTCCAAAAAAACCATGATCACAGATTTTTCATAACCATTAAAGCTGTTAGTGCTGCATATCTACTTGGTATATGAGAGAGAGTGGTCACAGGAATTAACACTGCATGGTCACCTGCAGTGTTGATTTCCTATGTCTACACTATATTTATAAATGCTCCATTTTCAGAATTGAGTGCTCTTCTCCTGTAATATCTGTCTGAGATGAGGTATTATGTACACTATTTACATTATTCAGACTATTGTCCTCATCTTTATCGCCATGTTTATCATAACGTTTCATCCGTTGTATGCTCCGGCCTTCTTCAGGTGGTTGGAATGTCAAACTGAACCCTTTATTGCACTCACTGGGGTAGACTGTTCTAGTTCCACATGCCATGTTTAATGGATGTCAGTTATCTCCTGTTAATTCCCCTCTGAAAGTTCTCCACTGCCTTAACCAGGTATTGAACTCACACTGTTTGGGTCCTGTCACTGGATCTCACTAACGCCTTTATCCACTTGGGGACATCTGTGTATGAATTTCTGGGTATTATAAATCTAATAACTTCAGCAACCATTTTTTACCAGTGCTCATATTGCAATTTTTGCTGTTATCATTGCAGGTTTTTTTTACCAGAGCTCATATTGCAATTCTTATTTTTTTTTTTTTTTGTTATTATCGCTTTTCTCTGGCACTCCTTATTACTGGTTCCCATATTGTATTCATTTCTATACTTGGTTGGCTCAGGAGATTTTTGTGGCCTAGCATATGTGCTGATTCCTTAAGTTTACGAATTTTCCAATGATGTTCTTTGTCTATGATCTCAACTTGATCCCACAGAGGGCGGTGATCTCTCTTTTTTTCTCCATATGTGGTCAGCCATGCCTGATTTTTCCCCCTCATGTTACAGCTTTCTGGTGTTCTTGAAGCCTTACCTTAACGAGGCAGCCTGTCTCCCCTTTATATTTCTTTCTGCAGCTGTACGGGATAGAGTACACAGTCTTTAGTCATGTTCTTCTCTATGGGGGGGGGGTCTTACTCAGGAGAGATATCTGGGAAGTGTCATCCTGATTTTGAAGGTTGTCCTGATGTTATATGGACCACAGATCCTTTGTATTTTCTCTGATAGTCCCTTCATATAAGGCAGGCAGACTGTTTTTTGAGTGTTGTTGTCCTCCTCTTGTACCTGCCTATCCCAGTTTTTTGGAGCTGTGCTATGTACCCAGGGTAGTTGTTACATTGTAGGGTACTACTTATACTTACCAATTCTTTATCTAATGTCTCTGGGTTGCTACTTATGACTTTTGCTTGATGTTGTAAGCAGTGGACAATCCCTTTCTTTACGCTGTATGGATGGTGGGAGTTGAAATTGAGGTACTGTCCAGTGAATGTCGGTTTACGGTATATGGATGTCTTGAACCTATGCTCTGTTCAAGATATTAGAACATACAGGAATGTGTTGTTACTTTCTTTCTCCATTGTGAACTGTATCGAAGATCTTATTGAGTTCACATGGTCCAGTAGAACCTGAACATCTTCCTGCTGTGGCCAGAGTATGAAGGTGTCATCTATGTACCTTAACCATAGAGTTGGCTTTAGAGATGTAAATTCTAATGCCATTTCCTCAAAGAAACGTTGTGATAAACATGGCAACAAAGATGAGGACAATAGTCCAAATAATGTAAATAGTCTTTTCCCCTGTAAATATAGCAAATCTTTAATGAGAAAGAGAGAAAGAGAGATGTAATGTATATGGCTGCTATAAGTAAAATTATATAAAAACATTTTGTAGAATGAACCTATATCAGTATGAAAAATGCATGTGTGCTGTGACAAAATATTAAAAAATTTCACCTCGATTAATATAGATGTTATTATAGACATTTTGGTCAAGTACACTGGCCATCATCAGGTATCCATTGTTTTGGCTGATATGAGATAACTGATGATTATTGTATTATTTTGTCCTTGATGCCAGTTATTGCTTGTTCTTTCTGAACCAGAACTTCACTACCTGATTCAAGAATTGAACTCACAACCACTAGACAGTAACATATGATTAACCAAATCCTATGATAATCAAGATGAGATCAATGGTTTGAATAAATTAAAAAATATATATTAATAATTACTCATCTCAAAAATAAAATACAAGATTTTTCACCTTCCTCTGTTGAAAAAAATAAACAAATGTTTGCTTCTTTTAATTGTTCATTCTCTCGATTATTGAAGTTTATTTTTAATTTTATTTTTCATTTAGTCTGCAATACTGAATATGAATCAGAAAAATCAATCACTAAAAGTTTATGATGATCCAATTAACATTGAGAAGCAACCTATTTTAATCAAAAATAGGAGTAAAAAAAAGCAGCATATATGTTTTTTCAGTCAGTTCTATATATAAAAGTACATACCAATCTAATATCTGAATATACTTATAAATTAGTTTTATGCTCTTTCAACTGAAATGCTAGAAGAAACAGAGGCAGCTTTGACCTTGCATGGGTGCAGATCAACATTTACTTAGATTTCAATCTAAACAAACTTCTCCCTTTTAGGTTTTTTCTTTTTTCACTTTCAATTTCTCTTCCAATTTTTTGTCTTTATCCATTTTAGACTTTCTAATGTTTATTATTTCTGATTTCGATTTGCCTTTTCTGCCTTAGAATTTTTGGTACAATGTAATTCTATATAACTAGAAGTTACAATTTGACAGGATTATATTCTCCTCTACTTTTCTCTTAAGTACAATATGTATTGACACTTATTTTCAGAGTGGGGCATTGAGGTGGGGTATATCACAGTGTGGAGATGGGGACATATTGAAGGAAACCCTATGTGTTTCTAACTGGTGTATACAGAGAATAACTAATATCAAAATCCCTTATGGATTCTGAATTCAGTTACATATTCATATGAGTATTAGAGCCACTGTATTTATTTATCTGTTTCATTACCATTTCTAAAACCATTTCATCATTTTCTGTTGTAGTAATTTTGTCTTTTATTAACTTTAGTTATTTTAGTCAGAAAGGAGTGGTCTTTTCTATCATATTTTTTTTTATTAGAATTTATATATTTTATTAATTTATTTATTACTTGTATTCATTTAATTATATATTTGTGTATTTAGGCATTTCAGCTGTACGTTTAGCCATTTTCAAGGATGAAATATTTTAGCTGTTCAAGGACACAGACATATATATATATATATATATATATATATATATATATTAGGGGTACTGAAAAGTTCTCGGCCTGACCCACTGCCTAAAATATGACAAAATGATCAAGAACAGTATTTTTTTGTGAATGATATCTTGGTCAAGTCGTGAGAATTTTAGTACCCCTTTCTATATACCGATAACTCTCTTAAATTAACTACACATGTCTTACCAATGACTGGTTCTGAAAGAAATTAACATATGCTGCTGATTTTATTATATACTGAAAGGAGCATGTTCAGGCTTGTATGAGAAAATAATACCAGATGGTGTATTTGTTATTTGCAGAGACATTATATTTAAAATAATCCAATAGCAGTGGGTGATACGTACCTTTTCTGTTTCTAAAATCTTTTCTTCTTATTCCATACTGTAAATGATAATTATCACTTCATGGAAGACAATCTGATACTTTCATGTTGTATTAAGCAGCAAAAGTAACTGTTGTGTGAATATTACCAGAGTTAGCCCTTGAAAACAACACAAACACAGATTCCAGCAGATAAGTAAAGAATGGAAATTGATTTGCTAAGTTCACTTTACTGGTCAATGTATATTTTACTCTGGGGTGTTTTTGTAAAATTTTGTTATTTACTTTTTTGGTAACATAGACTCTTTTACTTCCATAACACATTAGACATCGTTTTAACTTGGAAACTTGGGTTATTTTTTTTTAGAGCTCCATTGCAAATAATAACAGAAATATACTTCAAATGATATTCTAAATTGCACTGCTAATGAATTTACCAGATAAATATATTACTCACAATTGAGCTAGATTGCAAAATGTTATGAAAGATTTGCATTGATGAATGCATTGTAAATGATTTATTCTACTGACACCAGAATAATATATTTATAGTATCAGAATATTATTTTCCATTTTAAGTCTTCAATAGATTAATGATTTTTTTCTTATAATATAAAATATTAAAAAGTTGAATGTTAATATTTGTTCAGAAAATGAATGACCTGACATATTGCAAAAAGCGCAAATTTTATATATAGAATACAGAGCTATTTGGAGCTAATCTATATAGACTATTTTGGCACCTGTCATTTTACAATTGGTTGTGCAATGTCTATTTTAAACCAATCACTGATCACCTACTATTTGTCTACAGCTCCTTATCTGCATATATTTACAGCTCATTTTCATATTCTACCCTTACTATATCATGTTACACTTGATAATATTTGTTTAGAACAAGATGCTATTTCAGAGTTTCTTTTAACATCACAAGAGAAATAAATTATTTTTTCATATGTGACTATGACTAAAGAATCAAAAATATAACCATTTTCAAGTTTATTTTCTTTGAGTAAATTTTATAATTTGTTAGATTTGTTTGTCCAGCACGATAGCCTGAACTGTATATTCATCCAATCTGCTGTTGTAAGTGTCAATTGGAGTGAAAGAAATGCAGGAATAAATATAGAAAATGCTGGTTGTAGCAAAATTCTTTACCTAAATGTAGAAACTGTATAAATTCTTGCAAAAGTAAAATTTCTTTCTTGTATAAATTGAGTATTAGTAGTAATGATTTAAGACTAAGAATATGCTGTTAGGCTTCACAGCCTAGACCTATGCTTTTATTACTTGGCTGAATCAGCAATTGCAATAATTATAATGATGATGACGATGATGTATTATCAGTATGTAACCTTTTGTGTACTATTTAATTTATTTATCTTTCTATACATGTGGCCAAATAATGGAAAAAGAAAATATCTTTTCCTTGAAACATAAGAAACTCATCTTTATCTTCTATATATTATATCATAGATATAAAAATTCCAGATTGACTTGCATTTATAATCTGTTTTCAAAACTGTAAATTGAATAAAAAGAATTTGACTGAAAGTTACAATCAGGATAATGTAAACAGTGTCAGATTTTATTATGCAAATCAATGTTTGCACAATCAAATTGATATTAACCATCAAATATTGGCAAAATTTTCAGAATACGCTTCTACATTTATAAGATTAATATGCCATGTGAATTTCTGCTTATATATGATTTATTAGAAATATTTATAATAACATTTTGTGATATGTATAAAACTCAAGAGTTGTTCATCATACTGGAATTTTTTTTTTTCAATTTCAAATATATAAAAATTGCCATAGATCATAAGAAAGATGTAACCTCAAAAGGAAAACAAAATATTTTAAAGTTAATGTGTGATGGGAATACAATGTTGGAAATTGCAAAAAAGTTGAAGAGCACAGAGAACAATAAAAAAAAGTAACAGAAAATGGTAGCAAGATAACAGTAAAAAGAAAACTGACTTTAAGAATATCATAAGAAGAAATTTGAGAAAAATGAATTGGTCAGCAATAAAATAACAAAGAAATTGGTGTTGCAAATATAAAGAGAGAAAAGATGCTGAATATTAAGAACACTGACTAAAGAGATTAAAGCGAACAAACTATTTCCTTTAAGAAAACATCGCAAAGGAAACATTTGGCAAAGAAATACATGAAAAGAGTTTTCATACTAGTAATTTTTTGTAATGAATGTAATGCTAAATTGGATGTACCTGACAGCTGGACTGGAGATTGAATCCCTTATAAAAATTGTCATGTTGACTTAGAAAACAACAAAGAGAACATTCTGGATGAGAATTTGTAAGCAGTAAAATTTGAATTTCATTTAAAGTTGATGATTTTGCTAAGATAAATGCAAAAAATTATTTTAAACTCATGAACAAGACATTTTTAGATGGTACAGATTATAACCAAGAAGCTCCAAGCTAAACTGTTGCAAGTTGAAACTGTAGAAAATTAAAAAAAAAAAACAATCTATAGGTGAAAAAATAATGAAAGGTATAGAATATTAATGAACCCATATTAACATTAAAATATTAAAATGATAATTTATTCAGGTATGTGGGATATCCTGTTAATCAAATATTTTTCTCTTGCCCATGTGTTTTAGATTTATTTATAAATAAAATTTTATGTAGCACTTAGTTTTATCAGCATATCCTTAAAGGGTTACCAACATTGACTGGATAATATCAATTTTATTCTGGGAACATTGACTTGTATAATAAAATCTGACATAATACATATCCAAGAATAACATGTTAATGAGCATGTTTTGTTTGTAAAGGGTTCCATATATATTTTTTATTTACACTTTTTATTCATGAATTTTTATTTTATTTGGTTTCTGTTCTAATCATGGTAAAAGATTTTGCAAGTAAACTGTAAAATTGTAAAATAAAACTAAAGAAATTAGATAGCTGTTATTAACTCCCTATAAAATGCTAGTTATAGCACCTGGTTCTTGTAATAGAATAATACAAGCAAGATTTCTATTGCTTGTTGTTCTATCTACTCCTGATACAGTACAAGGCTCTCTCTGCAAGTGATGCCTCATATTTTATGCTGGCCAATGACATCAGGCGTTGCTGAGTTTAAGATGAACCTTCCTACCAATAACCAATCATTTTTTTCTACATTATTACAGTTAGCATCAGCCTGGTAAAATGGTATGTGACATGAAGGTTTGTATGAAGCAGAAGTGAATTCCTCCATGTGGAAAAAAGGAAAAAAAAAAACAACATTGCAGCTATTGATATTTATGAACACTTACTGAATGTTTATAGATACTAAACAGTAGATGTGAGCAGAGGCAGTGGGTAAATGTGTTTCAGCAATGTCAGGTCAGTCTTTGAAATGTAGAGTACCTTGATCAGTTCATCTACACATTACAGTCAGAAAAATGTGTTCAAAGTTGAATGTTGGCTTCAGTATATTGGAAATTGTGTTGGCAACATTTGTGCCAAGTGAGTCCCACAGATACTCACACAGAAAAAAGATAACTAAATGCATATCTGTCAGGTCTTGCTCAATCTCTTGACAACAGTTTGCTGGACTGCATAATCAGTGGTGATGAGACATGGTAACACCACTATTAGCTGGAACAAAAATGAGCATTCATGGAGTGGCAACATAGAAAGTCACAATCAAAGAAAAACATTTAAAATGTATTCATCAGCCGGCAAAGTAATGTACAATTTTTTTTTGGGGGGGGGGCGGTTGGAGGAGTGGAATGAGGAAAGGCATCATTCTCTTGAATTTTCTCTGAGTAAAACATCAACTCTGACAATTTACCTTGTAAAGCTGACTAAGCTATACACTCAAACAGATCCATGCCAGAGAAATAATAACCTTTTTTACTTGTGACAGACCCAACACCAGTTGGAAGACTATGAATTAGGTTACAACTTTTGGCAGCCAGACTGTCTTACATGATCTAGCATATAATCAATCCTTCCAACTTTCATCTGTTCAAGCTACAGACATTTTTCTGACAATGTCATTGCTGCCATGAAAATGTTGGCTGTTTTTATTGGTGTTAATTTTTACAAGCATGACATCCAGGCTCTTGTTTATTGCATTGAGAAAATGGTGGTGACTATATGGAAAAATAATGTTTTTTAATTGAAAACATGCTCTATCCAATAAAATTAATGTGGTCTTTGTATTTGATTGGTTTCTATGGAAACAAATATGTGGTATTACTTTTGGAACATCTCGTCTACTTATTTGGAAGATGCCAAAAGCTTTATTTGAGAAAGTAATTTTGGATGCTTTAAAAATGATGCCATTACAAAGATAGAAATAAAAAGAAAAAAGCACTTTGTGATCTTTTCAGGATTCTTTACATTAATTGTAAATTGAAAAAGAGCATTGTAGAGACAACATTGTTTTTTTTTTCTGTTTTCACAGCTGAAATTTCACATTTTGTTGAATGTTTTAAATTTTATATCAATTCAAAATATACTTGAGTGATTTTACAATGAAAAAGGGGGGCAAATAATTTCTACTGCAGAAATATATTGCAAGCAATTTAATATATGTATAAATCAATAATTAAAATTTTTACTGGTTAAATGAAGCAAAATGGAAGTCCACACTCTCCCAAGGTAAATATTCACATATATTACTCATTTAGTGTCTTTATTATAGGAGAGTAACTACACTTTGTCTAATATATTAAAACAACTATTTGGTATGATTCTTTAACTAGTCCTACTTATTATGGGTTTCATTGAATGTAGGGAGAATAGGTTGGTTATTTAAATATTTATATTAGTATCATTATGAATTAGTGCCTTGGGCCATGATTTTGATATATAAATTGGTTAGCTGTTTAAATGTTTGCATTTTTGCTTGTCAACTAATAACAATTTCTTTAATTATATTAGTTTGTTTCAGAGTTGAAACTTCTGGCAGCATTTAGGCTTTTGCAAAGATAACTGATGACAAATGAATATATATTTTGTAATCTGATATTAGTATATAAATGGTTGAACTAATCTATGATTACAGATTTAGATGTTGAGCTGTCATTTACAAGACTGTAAAAAAAAGTAACAAGAGTATCAATCATTCATTACTTCCATTTATAAAGACACAGAAACCTGAAAATTGTATATCAAGCATATATACAAAATATTAAAACATAATAATTTACAGAAATATCTGTTTATGCTCTTCTTTTTATTGTTTTTAACACCAAATTTAACTGAAGATCAAATTTTAAATAGAAAAAAATCAGAAAGATAAGCATACAGGTAAAAAATAAACAAAAAAGACATATATACATAATTGTTTTTTAACAAATTGTTCCAAATATAACTTTTAAAAATTCTATTAAAAATAATTTGGTATTAACCCATAGGTTATAGGTAGAAAGCTATAATTAATACTTTTTAGAAACCTATTACTAATACCAGGTTTTTATTTTTTTAATTAATACTAGATTTTATGGTGGACATTAATGGGTTAAAAATCAAGGAGAACAATAAATTATAAGTGCTAATTATCATTAAAAATATCTAATTAAAATTTATTTAAAATTTTAAAAAGACTCACAATATCTTTATAATCTTATTAAAAAAGTAAAGAATTATTTAATAAAATGCTTAAAAATATTTAAAAATAAAAATGTTTTAGATTAAATATTTATTTTTAAAAAGTCATTTTAGAAATTTATTTAAAAATTTTCTTAAAAAATGAGAGAAAATGATCTGCATGGCAAACAAATGGTTTCTCTGCTAATATGACCCAAACTTTCTCCGATAAAAGTGGGTTTCTTGATAAGATTTTGTTACTCAAAGTGAGCAATCCCAGCTGGCCTAATTTCTGCATGGTTGGCTGTAAAGATGGAAGAGACTAATTCAAAACAACTGAATTATGGAAGTTAACTGCTTTAATTCATGGCAAAATGGAAACAGTTGATATTTCTAGAAAGCAAGATGTCTGCATTTTAATGCCAAAATCAAACTTGTTTTTTTAGATGATTAAATTTAATGAGGATATTGTACCAAATTTAGTGCCGTCTTTAATTTGTGAAGACTGAATGACACAAGAATGAGAAACATGTTACATATAATTGACATTGGGTGTTGCTGTTAAATTTTTATTTTCTTTTTGCATTTTTATTGAACAGATAAAAGCAGTTATTCCACAATAAAAGGATTTTTGAGAAATGCATATATATTATCACTGTGTGATTTGTCAAAAAAAAAAAACATGATTATTAATATGAATATCCCCCTACTGCTCCTGAATTTGATTGAGAAGTTCCAATAGAGAATTGGGTTCATATTTTCAAATTGTCTGAGGGAAAAATAATAAGAACTTTATATTCTCAGTTAAAATGCAATTGAAGAGGGTCTGTATACTTTGCCTTTAACATTGCAAATTTTAAGTTCTTGTTCTCTAATCTCAAAGTCTATAAGTTTATTTTTTTGATACTTTAAGCAGGTGTTTAGATATTGTATTATTGAAAACTGTTAAACTATATATATATATATATATATATATACACATACACACACACACACACACAGGGGTCCATTCTTGACATATGACAGAGTTATGTTCATATGATGTGTCATAACATGATTTTCTGTGCAAGTCGGAATGTACCTGCAATTTTCCATGAATAAGCATTTATGTCACTAACCTTTGCTAATGCAATAGTAAAATAATAATCTAGGACATAAAACATTTCTATGACATAATTAAGATTATTCTACTGCTATATGAGGCAAACAGCATAAGCTGAAACAAGATTAAGGGAGATCACATTATAACCACAATTAATGTAGATCAGGACTCTTGTAACCCAGGGACTTATTGTGTGTGTGTATAAAATATTGTACATTGATTGCTGGTGCTAATAAAATAGTTAATATATAATAACAGAGCTGTCAGTGAGGAAAAAAATTAATATTCATTATATATATATATATATAGTGTATTGGTACAGCAGATCATTATTTAAGCTTATATTATTAAATATAACAGACAATGAATGTCTATTATGTCTGATCATGAGCCGTTCTAATGTTTTTCGGGTGAAAATAAAGACAAAAATTATCCAACATTTGGATATTTTTTTATTAAGTTGGTCCTAAGCTTTCAGCTCACATGAGCCATCCTCACGTACCATGCGATACATCACAACACATTACATTGCATCTAGACATTGGTTCTGTTGTAGTACTTTGGACTATGATGTGGTATGACATCAGAAAACCACATCGTGAACTTACGATCTGTGTCTGCTATTCTGCAACCGTTGTTTTCGATAAAAATTTTGTATGTCAAATTAACAAAATATCATTTTTGATGGTGGATATCTTTGTTTCATGTCTGTATAACCACTGTGAGGATGGCTCATGTGAGCTGAAAGCTTAGGACCAACTTAAAAAAATATCCAAATGTTGGACAATTTTTGTCTTTATTTTTACGCAAAATTAAAGCAAACATTCAAAAATTAGAATGGCTCATGATCAGACATAATAGATATTCATTGTCTGTTATATTTAATAATACATGTTTAAATATATATATATATATATATATATATATATATATATATATATATATATATATATATATCTGCTTGTAGAGTAAATGAATGAATGATAAACAGAAAGATGTAAAATATAGTTTTTACATGTGTCTTCAAAAAAAAAAAATATATATATATATATATATATATACATACATACATACATACATACATATTTTTATATTCTTCCTCCCCTTCTTACACATATATTTTTCCATCAACAAGAAAATTTTCTTTGATCTGATGAAGTCCTAAAGGACCAAGTGCTTTGCTCATAATATTTTCCACTTTGTCATTCGTTTGCCTAATATTTGTAATTGTATATACATATCTGTATGTTGCCTCATACCAAAATAGCTAATTGAATGAGTAACTTGCTGTGTAACAGCAATTCAGCTTCTAAAATTGAACTTACTCCGCCCCCATAACTCATTAAAATTTGTATAAGCTAATATCTATTGATTCATGAAAAACATTTTTTGTACATTAGTTTAATAATGCAATTGATGGAGAAAAAAGCAGATGCATTGCCATCACATATCATTCAATTATATCTAGTAACATTTACTTTTAGGGAGGATTGATTTTGTTTTTGTCTTTTACTGAATTAAATTTTTTTCTGATTTCCTTTTTCTCTATAATCTTATTATAGATTATAAATTATATATATTATAGATTATATAGATTATAATCCTATTATTGATTCCAGATATATTTCTGAACTTGACAAAAGTATTTTATCATTAATGCATTTGCTTCACCCATTTTGATAAAATTTACCTTATAAAATAGAGACCAGTGGTTGAACCAATGGACAGAAATATCTGGAGGAAGCAAAAAATGAATGGATGATGAAAAGAAAAACTATCCTGATTCCAAAATATACCAAAAAAAGCAATAATTTCAAGTAACTGCAGACAGATAACATGCCTACCTATGAAGTGGAAAATTCTTACTGAAAAATAGCTGATGTAATCTATTATTTACTAGAAAACTGAGGACTCCTTCTGAGGATAAAAAAGATACCAAAGTTCTATGCATCACTCAAAATACACTGAAAGAAATTAAAACAAGAAAGAACTCAGAAGTGACATGAACAGATTACAAAGAAAGCATACAACATGATCCTACAAAGTTAAAGATATTGAAAATCTCAAAACAAGTAGAGAAATTCTTAATGAAGGTAATGGAAAATTAGAAAATAGAATTAATTGCAGGAGGGCTTTTTGTAGCTAAGATCAAAATGAAAAGAGCTATCTTCCCAAAACCTTCTACCCTTTACTCTTCATCATACTGATATACTGCTCAACTATATTTTATGAAATATTTTCATTCTTCTTGTTGATGACAGAAACTATATAAACAATAGTCTCTATTACACAATGATATCTTTTACCTTATATAAGGAACTTTTGGATCCCGAAAAGATGCCCCCACCTCATTTAGTCAGATTTTTGGAATTTAACACCATGTAGTATATATTATTGTAAAATAATTAAAACCAGATACATTAACTAAAATTGTGTGACCCTAGATCAAGAGACCAACATAAACTTGAGAGGATGGAGTTTTCATGGAAAAATGAGTATGATAGGGTGAGAGTAAAACATTTGCTTTTATAATTTCCTTTCTAATTTTTTTCTTATAAGAATATTGTCTTAATGGTATTTTTTCTTTGGTTCAGGAATAATTTTGGTCATATGTCAAGAAATGTTAATAATTATCTAATATTGCCTATACTTTTTTCTTTGGAGCACCTGCTCGAAAGTGATGGTTAATGTGAACCATCAAACTGAAGCTAAAGTGATTGTAAATGACAAGTCAAAATCTCACAAATTACAACTGGCTCATGATATTTTAAATTAAGTTAGAAAAAAATATAGCTCATGATTAAGTAAATATAAAAAAAATATCTACTTTTTGTTTTAATAAATGTTCACCAAAGTGCCAAGAGTAAACCAAGGTTGTGGTTTACTGAATAAGCATGTTACATGAATGTAAGAAGAGGAAGTAAGTACAATTTATGAGGATATGTAGGATATATAACAATTGACCCTAGATTTGAAGATGTTAAAATTATAGTGTTCAAGAAAGCATCTTCTTAGGAAGAAGCTGAGTGGAACGACTTTCTTACCAATGGAATACAAAGGGAATGAGAAGGAGTCAATCCTGTCTACATGGCATAGAATATCCTAGTTGTGAAGGTCTGAACTAGAGAAACTAGGGAATCAAACTAAAGAATGGAGTTCATTTTAACATTTGTCATGGAAATAATGACAGAGTAGCTTGCAACATTAAGTCTGTGGAAAGGGACTGTAGAGTTAAAAATAATTCATCACCAACAAGGCCACGAAAAACACTTTTGAAAATTAAGAATTGGAATTGGGTAGATCAAGACCAGATATTACAGTAATACTCCATTTTGGATCTGATTTGATACTTGTATATATAGAGCATGGTAGGAGGAGTCAGGTACTTTCTGGAATGGCACAAGGAACCAACCATTTGTTCAGAATTTTTAGTGATGGATTATATATATGAATTCCACTTGTGTTCTACTGTTATGAATAGATTTACCCTCAAAAATTAATTCATACTAAAAGATGCAAATTTAAAAAAATGATATAAGTAATTTTGTAAAACATACTTGTAGATGTTTGACAAACCAGAGAGTATGAATAATTTTGTGAATATTTCAATGATTTTTATTCATATGATTAAAACTTTCTATCTTGAAGTGATTCATGTTGCTTATTTTAAATCATGTTTTCACTCTGTGAAAAAGTAGGGAACAGGAAATTTAAATAAGTGGTATATATACATGGCATATTTGACAGTCTATAAAACACATAGTTTCCAAAGTTACTGCATTAGACAAAGTGTGTAATATTTATATAATTAATTATGCATCTTATATGGTTTGTGTATATTTTTATGAGGCTATCATGGTGTGGTAAAAAGTTCTCAGCTTGATCAAGATGGAATTCTTACAAAATTCTGATGTTTGGTCATTTATTTAGATTTTTGGAAGTTGGCCAGCACCACTTTAAACACACACACATACATACATATATGTGCATGCATTTTTATACACACACATATATATATATATATATATATATATATATATATATATATATATATATATATACACACATAATTATATGCATTTTAAACACATAATTATATGTATTTAAAAACACATACGTGTGTGTATATATAAAATGCATATATGTATATATATATATATATATATATATATATATATATATATATATATAAGCACACAAGTATATTCATTTAAAACACACACACACATATATATATATATATATATATATAAGCACACACAAATATATGCATTTTATATATATATATATATATATATATATATAATGGACTCTCCTGTTGGTTTCGACTTTTGAGGATCTGACAGCTTAGTTGATTCAGTTATGAAATTTTGTGTGATAATCTTAAGTGGCACTTAAGACCTGCTAGTGATTTACAAAGGAGGCCACATATGGAGCAAGAGTGAGGATTGAGAGATGAGATCACTGCTAGATTGACTGCCCTTTTATATCTTGCTCTCGTTTCTTAAAGATGATTCAGACAAGCAGATTGAAAACTACTGAGTCCACTAAAACACGTTGATCTCCATTCTACCCGCTCCAAGGCTAAGCGCTCACAGCTGTTATGTGATATATTGACAGCTGACAAGTTGCTTGTCTTTGTATCTTAGCCATGGGCATCCTACATTCCTGTAGCCCTGATCTAACTGGTTGTACATTAGGATCTTGGGTATATATATATATATATATATATATAGACACACACACAAGTATATGCATTTTTATATACACACACATAAATATATATAAGCACATATAAGTATAAGCATTTTTATATACATACTTAAATGTAGTTATCTACAAATGTTGTTATAAATTTTGTCTTTGAAGCTATTCATGTCTGTTTTTGTTTCTTGAGGTCATATAAATTGAAAATTGTTCATTAACTGACTTTAATACAGACAGATACACAAAAACAAAATACAAATATCTAAAATATTTATTTAGATATATATAATCTCATAAAAAGTTATGTACATAAACATTTGTATACATAAATGTATAAGTATATGCTTATGTATGTATATTTCAGTGCATCATCTTTGCATGTAATATAACATCATAGATTAATCTGTACATGTAGTTTCTTGTGTGAATAAAGCATTTTTTTAAATGATTTTTGATATATTTTAAAAGGAAAAGCAATTGAATTTCTTTGTGGATATAATGATCCATTTTTCATGTGCTCTTGATTAGCTCAGAGATAAATTTTTTGCCTGAGGATCAAGTACAGAGATTCATGGAAATTATTTATTTGTGCCTTCATAATCACTCTTTGTGCCAACAGCAGGTACAGTAGTCATCGTAAACTGAGTAGCTGCATTTGACAGTCTCAAAAAGCTTTGAATGAACATAACATTAAGACCTTTAATAACATTCAGTGGATCTCCAGGACCTTACATAAAAAATTCTTGATCAACTTATACATTAACTATCTGTTTTCGTTCTCATTTTCATTTATTTTTGATAGGATTGCAGTTGTGATTGATGGAAGAGAAATATACAAACTATAAAAGTGACTAAATCTCCAAACTTACTATTGGGACTTGAAATATGTGTAGTAGTACTAATGCTGTAAATGGAATTTATTTAGATTTGAATCAAACAATCGAGAAAAGGCATCTTGATGAATGATGTATGCATATTGTAAGAGAATTAAGAGGTTGGAAACAAACTTCGATTATTGTAAAAATGATTCAAAACAATCATATGATTCATTTATGACATGTGTCACTTACATGGATTTCAAAGAAAATAATGTTACTCAGTAAAAGTTTATTTAAGTGCATAAAGATTTATTTGGTTCATAGAAAAAGCAAAACAATTAATTTTTTTTGTTTCATCTTTTTTTATCCATTTCTTTTGGTAGAATCTGAGGAAAATTTTTTGCCCCTTCACCCAATAAGGAAAATGAAAATTTTTTATATTAGACATGAGACTTCTATTATTGTTTTATGAAAATTGATGCAAATAAAATCAAGATTTCTGCATGTATTTATAGAATTGAAAAGAATGATTTGCAAACATGAAAACATAAGCACTTCATTGGTAACAATGTTTGGTATTGGGTTTTATTTCAAACTGATGGAAAAAACTTCTTTTAGTGTTAAAAGTACCCACAATATTTTGTAATGGCTTCATCTATGATAATGAAATTGATACCTTTAATGAGTTTTTAATTCTATTTTTCATTGTATCATTTTCCCAGGTTGTAACAAACAAATTTGGTCATCAATAAAAGAACTGATCATTGATGAATTTTCAATTTTGTATCTTAAGGAATGAACAAAACTCATTAGGAACCAGTTTAGCAATTGTCTTTGGGTGCATGTTGCCAATGAAACCAATAAAGATCACAGAGTGAATAAATAAAACTAAAATATAGGCATGTAAGTAGGCATTTATATGTTTCTATATTAATATACATGTGTATGTGAGTAAGTAAACCTCCCTCCAAACACACACATCATTTATTTGTTGGTTTATGTATTTCTGTTTGTCCATATTTACTGTAAACCGGTTCTTTATCTGGTAATCTATTTCAGTTTTTGTCTCTCTTTTTTTCATATAATTTGTTTCTCTCTCTCTTTCATATATTCCTTCTGTCCATCTCTCTCACTCTAAGATATTTCTTTTTTCTCTTTCTTTCATATATTTCTTGTTTCTCTCTCACCCTCAAATATTTAATTAAATAAGATGATTTCCTTATAATAGCAACTCTTTTCATATATTTTTAGTCAGTTCTTGGGATGCCACACTCTCCACCATTTATTATAAACACTATTCCAAACTTACTCAAAAAAATGATAACATTTTATTCCTGATGTTGATGATGGATTTTGTCTGAAAAGTATTCAATACTTAGGAAAACTGATTCAGAAAGCTGAATGAAGGTATGAGAAGAAAAGGATGATGATCATCAAGAAATTTTTTTTAATCATTTCACCTCCCAAGCAATGCAACTAATATGCAGGAGGTTACAGAAAGTGAAAGTGAGAGAAAAGACTGGGTGTAGTGGGGATTGAGGAGAGGATAAAAGACAAATGGGATTCAAGACAATAGAAGATGGCGATTGAAGCTGCATTTAAATTTTTGAAGACAGTAGTTTTCAAGGAAGCAAGTAAATGGAAGGGAGTTCTACAGGTGGGAAGAAACTGTTGGAGTAGAAGTAGCAGATACATTTAACTATTTCAACAGTATTCAATGCATGACTGAATGGTACATTTGTAAATGTGAAAGATGGACTCTGATGAGAAAAATCTCCTGATATGACACAGTGACCCAACTTTCCTTGCAGTAGATGCAGCTATAGATTCAATGTAGTCTTCAGTCAGTTGAAAACATGAGGCATAGTGTGTTGCTCTCCAGGAGTTTAATATCAGCCATACTGATGGCAGGCAGGGAAGTTTCTCTATGGTGGTTAAAAGAGAGCAGTTTCATTTTAGAGGCATTAAAATTTACAAGCCATTTTCTGCTCCATTTAACCACTGATTGAAGGTACTTTTTCAAGAGTAGTAGCCAGGTTAATTTTGTCAGCTCTGATGGATTTGCTACTGAGACAGGAGTAAATGGTAGTGTCATTTGCATAAATGCCTACTTGGGAACTGATGACATCTGGAAGGTTTTTGATCATCAGAAACAGCATAGGACCCAGGATAGAGCCTTGGGGGACACCTGCATCCATGTGAAAGGATCTGGAAGTGAGCCCATTCAGAACAAACTTCATTTAACAATTTGATAGGAATGATTAGATTAAATCAATCACTCCTATAATATCATAACCCAGGAGCTTACATAGAAGACCAGCAGGCCAAACCCTGTCAGATGCCTTCAAGATGTCTAAAGCTACGGCTTGAGCTTCACCATTATTATCAATTGCTTGATATACATATTCAGTGATGACCATTAGCACATCAACAGTAGACCTAGCAAAATGGAAGACATATTGTTTGTCAGAGAGTAGATCGTGAAAGGTAAGATGCTTAATGTTATATCTCGTGCAAGATATAATAAACAAAGTAAACCCGAGTGTGGTTTTCAATAATAATTTTATAATCAGATGTAGGTATGTCAAAATACAGAGAAAGAGTCAGGAGTAAGCTAACCGCAAATGTGTTAATAAACGAAGACCTTTTTCACTGTTCACTGTGGTCGTACTTTATCGGCAACCAGTCCGTCCATTATTGTGAATGGGGAAGTTGGGTTATCTCATCACAACACTTAACCACACCAGCATTAATTAAAGCCTCAAATACTTTGCCGAAATGTGGTAAAAGACTAATAGGGTGATAGAAGGGGGTCAGATGATTCTCCAGACTTCTTAAAAACAGGAACAAAAGAGAAGGACTTTCAACAAGCTGGAAAGCAGGAAGCAGTGAGGCAGTAGTTGTAGAGTTTGGAGAGAACTGGAGCCAGCTCAGGAGCCCATCACCTCTGCTTGCCTTATGGGAGTCTAATTTAGAAAGTCCAAGACCAGTGCATGTATCACTCAGTAGAGTCTCTGTTCTAGAGGGGAAATCAGGTGTGGGTGCTCCAAAGGAGTTGATTGTTGAGTTGGAAAGGATTTCCAAGCAAAGCATTCAACTTTATCTGCTGTAGATGTCAGGACTTCAAATTGATTGGATAGAGTAGGGATTGAGGATTTACTGCTGTTCAGCACACTCTTGCAAGATGCTATACATAGTTTCAGTCAAACAAACAGTAACTTTGCTTCTTTGAGGACACACTTGCACTCATTATGAACAGACATGTCTGTTGCAATCAGACGTGTTACTCTGGTACAGCCAGAAGAAGTGATTCCTGTGGGTTATTGCAGCCAAGCATGCAGGTGAAAACCAAGGAGATGAACGCGGTTTAACTTGATATTTCCTTGCTGGAATAAAAGCATTGATACTGGCTTTCATCTTGGAGGAGACCTCAGACATAAGTTTTAAATCATCCTGTTCAAAAATGTAATTCCAAGGGACATCATGAAAAAAAATCATGGAATGAGTCCCATTCTGCTCATTGATTTTACTGTTTTTAAACCACAATTCTCAAGGTTGATTTTACTGTTTTTAAACCACATGGATAATTGTGGTTTAAAAACAGTAAAATTGACCTTGCTTACTGAAACACTCCTCTGTGGCTCAATCAGTAAAAGCACGTCAGGCTATTTGATAGTTCTGTATAGGATACAGGTTTGATTCCTGTCGGAGGAAGATATTTTCTATAAAAAATTTCTTAGACATTCATAATGTAAATGTTGTTAATACTGTTTATTATAAACAAAACATTTACTTAAATATTTGTATCTATAAAAAGAACATATAAACATAAAAAATGTCTTAAAATAATTGTCGGACTTTTGTCCATTTCATAATATATATATATATATATATATATATATATATATATATATATATATATATATATATATATATATATATATATATATATATATATATATATATATTAAAATTTGTGTATTTAGGCAGCAAATTCTCTTTTAGACATGTCTGATTGAATAAATTATAGACATTATGTCTGCTAATTTTTAATAAAATCCATTCATGCTCATAAATAACCTTCTATGTATGATGTTAAAGGGTGAGAGAAATATGCTATAGCTGTTTAAATTTTCATTTCCCTCCACTTTCAATCTTCTTCTAAGATCATCTTCAAAGGGTGCAAGTGGTACAAATCTATATATGTTGTTCATTAGTATAAAGTTATACATACATACATACACACACATATATATATATATATATATATATATATATATATATATATATATATATATATAGTTTTTTTTAGGTTCAATACTGTATGTAAACTTTTAATATATATATATATGCATAAATGTTTCAAATATTCATAAAATACAATATCTTATATAAAATATCTTCTTTTAAATTCCTTCAATGTTACTTTTTCTTTCATTTTTATTTATCTGTGTTAATTTTTGTAGTGAGAAATCTGTCTTATCATAAGATTCAGAAAAGAATGATAAACATTCACATATTTTTATTAAGTATTTTGATTTAAACAATTAAATCCTTCATTTTATAAAACTGTCTTAAGAATATTTGTATATATAATTCTTCTGATCTCTTTTCTCTGCATTTTCATATACACATTAAGTGTGCATGTTCAGTTTTTTCTTTTTCTTAAATAGAAAATATCCATTTTCTATATTTTATGTGCATGCATTTTTCTGTGTCTCTCTATTAACATCAGTTATTGAACAATTATTAATTCACATGACCTCCACCTCAAAAATTCCTCCCACACTCATGCACTTTACTATACTTCTTCCCTTTATCTGCAAGGGTCTCTCACTGACAAAAGGATTCTATTTTTCTGATTGTTCATCTCACATGAAAGTAAATCAATTCAAATGCTTCATTGATTCAGGCCATCAGTTGATTTTTGCCTAACAAGTCTATGAAAATAGCCACACAATTAGAGAGACTTGATATTTCAGGGTTTTTCTTTTCTCTCTAAGATTCTTTACTTCTTTAAAAATATATCTTTAATATTTAAAATTTAATGCAAATCAATAAGATTCCATTGATCAGCATTGCTTAGAAATTGAATAGCAAACAGAATTAAGAAAGGAAGATTTATCAGTTGAATGTACAGAGGTAAGCATGACTGTTTGCATTCAGTCATATAAATAATCAATACACACACACACACACACACACACTGATGTGCCAAAAGTCATGTGATAAGTGCCTGGTATCACAATTCAGTGTGACATTGATTCCATAAGTGTTCAGAATATGTTGAGCCATACCATTTCAATAGCTCCCTGATATTTATAGGTGCAGCAACTTGTGTGCAAATCATTCTCTCCATCACAATCTATAAATGCTTCACTGATGAACATAGTGGTCACACTATTTGGAAGTTGGCAGAATGCTCTTCCTGAACCACTTCTTGTCAACTTGAGTAACTGATGACATGACACATCATTCCTGTGGCACATGGAGTCCCTCAATAGTCATGAAGCATGGTAGTGTAATGGTCACTGATCAGTTACATGTTTACATGGAGCAACTGATTCAACCCATGCCACCTGAATACACAGCACATCATTATGGAACCATCTCAAGCCTATATGGTGCCTTGTTGACAGATGAGGTCCATAACCTCATGGAGTTTGTGCTATAACAGGAACATCACCTGAAAGCTAAAAAAATGTTGAACTGACCTACAGGATGAGCATCTGGTATCACTTGCTTTGAATGTTGTTGACTGTGATCTCAGCCAATTCTTACCAGATGTCTCTGATTATGATCATTAAGGACCTGTGGTCAGTCACTTCACTGTCTGTAAAGGGCAGTAATGCCTTTGGCTAGATATTCCCAGTAAACATGTGACATCATAGACCATGGGATGTTAAATGTTCACATAAGTTCAGAAATAGAATATCCCATCTGTCTGATATGCACTATCATGTGACATTCAAGTTTTGGTAATTTGTTGCCTTACCATAAGCAGCTTCATTGGTGTTCACATTGACTTACTGGACACCAGACTACAATTGATAGAAGTCTGAGCATTACTATGACATTAAGGAACAGAAAAAAAAAGTTTTTTTTGTTTTCCTTTTGTCTTATTTTATTTGAAAAGTAAAGTCGCCATTCTCAAGGATTTAAATGAGGGTTGATCATTGTAGCCACACTTTTCACTAAATGGCCATTAATTCGAGGTTAGCAAGATTAATATGAAATTCCACTTGTAAGTATTAAATCACTTTTTCCATGATGTTTGGATGTATTTTTTATTTTTGGACCTGTAAGATTAATGTGTAAATTTAAGTTTTGGACATGTACACATACATATCATGTGTAGTCTCGCTTACTTCGGGTTTTAGTAACTTGTGTGACTCAAAAATAATTGCTTGATAATCACGTATTGTTTTAATAGTGGGCAATGGAACTTATACTAAGGTAAAACTTAAAAAAAACTAAAAAACTTAGTCATTTCATTCTATTCCCTCACCTTACTACCTCTGTGGGTAAAAGGTTTGTGGATCAAACAGATTGTATATATATATATATATATATATATATATATTGGGTAAGCATTCCATTGTTGAAATGCTGGAGACTAAACTGGCTCCCCCTCTCCAAGTTCTTGTTAGCAAGTTAGTAGGATGAAAAAAAAAAAAAAAAAACTAACAAAGGGCAGAAGAACTCTCAATGAGTCAATGGCCAACTAACTAGAGGTGGTGTCACCAGAAACCACTGTAGAGAAGGCAATAGGAAACCACTCTGGTATTAATCCCAAGAAATATCATGCCAAATAACACACACATTATGAAACCTAATGGCATGAAGGGGGTTAAGTCTATGGGAATTAACTCCTCGCTTGGTAAAGTCAGATATGTGCAACAAGTATCACCTGACATCCAGTGACACAAACAGTGCAAGGAGGATAAAATTTCTTGAAACCTATCCCTCCCCCAGAAAGGAATGACATGAGCAACAGGTGTCACCAGGCCGTTATCTAAACCTAACCTAAGTACCAACTGCGGAAGTGATCATTGCCCTGTTATATGTAAACTAAGAGTGAAACTACGGAAACTGAAGAAGCCTAATGTTGTACCCAAATTGCAACACAACAAACTACTGAGCAACTGGTACCTGAAAGAAAATATATGGACACTGTGAAAAGAAGATATGAAAGACAATAGAAATGGAAACTCAAAATAAAACGCACTAAGAGAAGCTTTATTGACATCAGCAAACAATATCATCCCAAAGGAGAATGGATGAAGAAGAAAAAAATGAAGGGATCACTGATGAGCTTCTCATCATGATGCAAAGAAGACAGAAAATTTTATATTAGAATAATCAAGAACCCATACTGGCAGCAAATGGCCTGCATTTGGATAGAGAATGACTTCAGCTGATATACAAAATAGAAAGAGGCATAAGGCAAGGATGTGTCCTCTCACTGGATTTATCCAACCTATACAGTGAGGCAATTCTGAGAGAATTGGAAATCCTACTGGGATTCATCATTGGCAGCCACAATCTTAACAACATAAGATATGCAGATGACACAATACTGATAGCAGATATGGAAAAGAAATTACAAAACTTCCTACAGAAGGTTGTGAATGAGAGCAAGAAGAAGGGACTAAGCATAAACTACAAGAAAACAGAATGCATGGTTGTCAGTAAGAAGATAAACCCAAAATTCAATTTGCAGGTCAGGGATTCTAAAATCAAGCAGATGTGGAAATTTAAATATCTGTGAAGTGTTCTGACAGAGGACAGTAATCTGAAGATGTATTGGGATAGCCAAAGCTGCATTCTAAAAGCTAGACAGGAAGATTTCATTAGCAACAATGAAAAGAGTACTGAAATGCTGTGTGATATCTATCCTCCTTCACGGCAGTTGGACAGTCTCTTCAAAGATGAAGAAGAGACTTAAGGCACCAGAGGTATGGTTTTACAGAAGGATGCTAAGGATATCATGGACCAAGCATGTGAGCAATGATGAGGTTTTGGAGAGGATACAAACAAGGTGGAAGCTTATACTTAACATCAGGAAGAGGCCGCTAAAATTTCTGGGACACATAATGAGAAAGGAGGGCAAGAGAGACAAGGGAAAGCAACATGTGACATACCAGGTGGGCTTAAGCAAGTGGATGACAGAACAGGGTCTGGGAGAAGTAGCAAAGGGACAAAACTTATTAAGAGCTACATGTGATAGGGGGAAGTGGAGAGTCATGATCACCTATGTCCTGAAGTGACATGGCACATAATAGCTATTACCTTTACTTATTCCTATCCCATGATTTTTGGTATGTTATTATGCACACAGACACATACACATATAAATGAGAGTAGTCAGTCAATTTGTAGTATGACATTTCATTATTTACTGAATTTTTATCTGAAATTTTCATTATATAATGTTTGATCTATGTAATTAATATTCCTCAATAAATTATTGACAAGGAAAGAGCTTGAAAAATAAATATTTTTTGAGTAAAATGCTCTTTTCACCATTAGGCTATGGTCTTACTGATTTACCTATGTAATGTGCAAGCAAGTTGTTATACCGTGCCTATGTCTATATTTCAGAGATGAGGTATTATATACACTATTTACATTGTCCTCATCTTTGTCACCATATTTATTACTCTGGCCACACCAGGAAGAGGTTCAGGTTCTACTGGACCATGTGAAATCAATAAGACCTTCGATACAGTTCACGATGGAGAAAGAGAGTAACAACACACTCCCATTCCTGGATGTTTTAATATCTCAAACAGAGCATGGGTTCAAGACATCTGTATACCATGAACCAACATTCACCGGACAGTACCTCAATTTCAACTCCCACCATCTATACAGCCGGAGCATACAACAGCTGAAATGTTGTAATAAATATGGCAACAAAGATGAGGACAATAGTCTGAATAATGTAAATAGTGTACCTATGGACTATATTGGGTATGTACCAATCCTTATATAAGGGATTGTCTGCTGCTTACAACACCGAGCAAAAGTCATAAGTGGCAACCCAGAGACATTAGATAAAGAATTGGTCAGTATAAGTAGTACCTTACAATGTAACAACTACCCCACGGTATTCGTTACATTGTAAGGTACTACTTATACATGGTAGCAACCCCAAAATACTGGGATAGGCGGGTACAAGAGGAGGAGGACAACAACACTCAGAAAACAGTCTGCCTGCCTTATGAGAAAATACAAAGGATCTGCGGTCCATATAACATCAGGACAACCTTCAAAAGTGGGACGACACTTCACATATATCTCTCCCGAGTAAGACCCCCCCATAGAGGAGAACATGACTAAAGACTGTGCGTACTCTATCCCATACAGCTGCAGAAAGAAATATAAAGGGAAGACAGGCCACCCCCTTAAGGTAAGGCTTCAAGAACACCAGAAAGCTGTAACATGAGGGGAAGTGGAAAAATTAGGCATGGCTGACCACATATGGAGAGAAAAGGGAGATCACCGCCCTCTGTGGGATCAAGTTGAGATCATAGACAAAAAACATCGTTGGAAAATTTGTAAACTTAAGGAATCAGCACATACGCTAGGCCACAAAAATGTCCTGAGCCGCCGACCAAGCATAGAAATGAATACAATATGGGAGCCAGTAATAAGGAGTGCCAGAGAAAAGCAATAATAACAGCAAAAATTGCAATATGAGCCCCCCCCCAAATGATTGCTGAAGACATTAGGTTTATAATACCCAGAAATTCATACACAGATGTCCTCAAGGACACATTGCATAATGGATAAAGGCATTGGTTATATCCAGTGACAAGACCCAAAGTGTGTGAGTTCAATACCTGGTTAAGGCGCTGGAGAACTTGGAGAGAGGAATTAACAGGAGATAACTGATAACTGACATCCATTGGACATGGCACATGGAACTAGAACTAGTCTACCCCAGTGAATGAAATAAAGGGTTCAGTTTGATATTACAACCACCTGAAGAAATCTGGAGCGTACAACGGCCGAAATGTAATAAATATGGCAACAAAGATGAGGATAATAGTCCAAATAATGTAAATAGTGTACCTATGAACTATAATGGGTATGTCCCAATCCTTATATATATGTTTGTTGATTCACTGTGGGATTTCCTTTGCGATTCACCTTGATCGCCACTAGCAGTTGATTACTTAGAACACGCTGCTGGTGAATCTTGTATGTTATTTCTGTTATAAATATTATTGTTCCATTTTCAACTTTCGTTTTGGTTATTATTAGTCAGTAACCTTTTCCTAGGTTACAACACAATCACACAATGATTCATATATATATATATATATATTTATTAAAGACATTTTTATGTTTAACGTTGTTTTTTATAGATACAAGTATTTAAGTAAATGCTCTGTTTATGATAAACAGTATTAAATAACATTTACCGGCCTGAATGTCCGAGAAATTTTCATAGAAAATATTTGTTCTTTAACAGGATTCGAACCTGCATCCTATAATGAACCGTCATGGAAGATTGAAGTTTATAAGCAGTAAATTCGACCTTGTTTACCGAATCGATTCTTTGTAGCCGAACGGTAAGGCACGCCAGCGTAAATGACGGTTCCGTATAGGATGCAGGTTCAATCCTGTCAAAGTAATATAGCGGACATTCAGGCCGGTAAATGTTATTTAATACTGTTTATCATAAACAGAGCATTTACTTAAATACTTGTATCTATAAAAACAACGTTAAACATAAAAATGTCTTTAATAAATAAATTGTCGGACCTTGTCCATTTCTTAATATATGACATCATTTGTTTACATTTGATACAGAGCAGTTATGAATGTACGAGATTCATGGAAGATTGAAGTTTATAAGCAGTAAAGACCTTGTTACCGAACGATTCTTTGTAGCGAACGGTAAGGCACGCCAGCGTAAATGAATAGGATGCAGGTTGAATCCTGTCAAAGAACAAATATTTTCTATGAAAATTTTCGGACATTCAGGCGGTAAATGTTATTTAATACTGTTTATCATAAACAGAGCATTTACTTAAATACTTGTATCTATAAAAACAACGTTAAACATAAAAATGTCTTTAATAAATAAATTGTCGGACCTTGTCTATTTTCTTAATATATGACATCATTTGTTTACATTTGATACGCCAGAGCAGTTATTGAATGTACGAGATTCATGGAAGATTGAAGTTTATAAGCAGTAAATTTGACCTTGTCTACCGAGCGATTCTTTTGTAGCCGAACGGTAAGGCACGCCAGCGTAAATGACGGTTCCGTATAGGATGCAGGTTGAATCCTGTCAAAGAACAAATATTTTCTATGAAAATTTCTCGGACATTCAGGCGGTAAATGTTATTTAATACTGTTTATCATAAACAGAGCATTTACTTAAATACTTGTATCTATAAAAAAACAACGTTAAACATAAAATGTCTTTAATAAATAAATTGTCGGACCTTGTCTATTTCTTAATATATGACATCATTTGTTTACATTTGATACGCCAGAGCAGTTATGAATGTACGAGATTCATGGAAGATTGAAGTTTATAAGCAGTAAATTCGACCTTGTCTGCGAGCGATTCTTTGTAGCCGAACGGTAAGGCACGTCAGCGTAAATGACGGTTCCATTATAGGATGCAGGTTGAATCCTGTCAAAGAACAAATATTTTCTATGAAAATTTCTCGGACATTCAGGCCGGTAAATGTTATTTAATACTGTTTATCATAAACAGAGCATTTACTTAAATACTTGTATCTATAAAAAACAACGTTAAACATAAAAATGTCTTTAAGAAATAAATTGTCGGACATTGTCCATTTCTTAATATATATATATATATATATATATATATATATATAGAAAATAAAACATATTTGATTGTTCTTATTTCTCGACAACTTCATAAAAGGCATTATTCCAGATGCAAATATTTCCTTTTGACTGCTAAATTATATTATTTTTACATTATATATTTCTCTTTGTTGGTAATAGAAATATAAAGTTGTCTCTGATGAAATATGGTTTGGCTTTATTTTTGTTGAGGAGTTAAAGTGATATTTTTTATTTGAATAGAATTATTAATATATTCAATATATCTTCAAACTTGTTAAAAAAAATGTAAATAAAATGGGCAATGAGAAAAATGGCAGTTAATTGATCAAACTTCCTGAAGGGTGGATTGAACAATTACAAAATGTTAATCTACAAAACTCTATAGTTGAGCTGATGACTATAACATCAATCAGTTAAGTGATGAATTTTATTTGTATTAATCATATATATATATATATATATATATATATATAATATATATATATAAGAGTAGAACCAATGTATTTAGGGAAAATCTTTATGTTATATATATATATATATATATATATATATATATATTGGAAATATTATGAGAATATAGAAAATGTTACCCACATGAGTATGAATCTTTAATAGCTAACGTGTGACAGAAGAATATGTACATTTCAAAGAAATGTCAAAAGTATTTCACACATTGTAGAATTCAAGATAAATAAAAATGAAAGCCTATATTAAAGCATAGTTATTATCTGTGTGACTGAGCTTGCAAGCTATATTATGGCCTTTCTCAAACCTACCATCTGCACAATTAACAATTTTTCTATTTTCCTACTTGTTAAGATTTTATTACAGATTAGGAAGTTCTCATTGTCAGTGAATCAAAATTCTTCTGATTTCTTTAAAAATAAAATCAGTTTTTCTGCTTTTATAACTCTAATTATGGTGATATAATTTTTGCTTTATAGCATTGATTGATCACTTTGGAACCAAATGATTATTTGTTCTTCTCTTTTAAATTTAATTAAATGGTTTAACAAAAAGTTTCTAGGACAGTCCTTGAAGCAGAAATTTTAATTAAATTCATTAAGTCAGCAGAGTTTTTAATTTCTTTTTTAGAATTACACTCAAGCAAAAAAAAATAGTAAAAAAGGGATTTAACATTGTCATATTGATTAGAATTTGTAAAGCCTTATTTTTGAAATCTGTAAAATGAACTGATTTTAAGTGGAGAAGTAATTGATTTTTCTGTTTTATTTTTGACAAGTGTTAAATTTGATGCTTTTTCTTAAGGTTTTCTAGAAAAACTATTTGTAGGTATGTGGGATTTGTGGAAAATTAGTAGCAAAGTTATTACAATTTATAAAGCAGGAAATAATCTTTTCCAGCTTTATGAATTTTAATATAAGAAGACTTTTGCTTGGGGTTCATATACTTGGCTTAATCTATATTATAAAAAAGACCTGATTTTCTGTCTGTTACACAGTCTCTATGTTATTTTACATGTGCTGTGTTGTCTGTGATTATGACATTTAATGTATACATAAACACAAATTTGAATGAGTTTAAAATAACACATTTTCCTCCCAATCAGATTGGATAGAATCCATGCCCTGGGATGAACAATATAATCAAGTCTGAAAAAAATACTGTTAATATTTTCACTATCTGGGGAAATAAATTGTTTGTGGTATTAACAATTTTTTGAAAAAATTGAACAGTTTTGGAAGTTCTGGTTTTCTGTTTTGGAAGGTTTGATGTTTACAACATCTTTTGCTTGAAATTCACATGACTAGCATACAACATTGTCTTATATTTCTCAATATGCACAAGTGTATATCTACATATGAGAGGGTGTTGATTTGAGGGAAGTCAGTCAAACTGACAACTTTCCAGCCCACTCACTTACTGTAGCCTGTTATTAATTTTCTTAGATTGAGGTCTAAGAGACCATTTTAGCAATAAAGTAATCAGTGACTTGTGTTTGCATCACACAAACCACTGCACAAGCATAAATGTACATTATGCCTTGTAATATCAATTAGGCTTATCTTACAGAAGATTTGTATTTCCTGATATATATTTTATTTTATCTCTTCTAATATTTCAAAATCAATATTTTTTAGAGAATTAAACAAAAGGAAAAAATGAGAAAATTTAAAGTTTAAGTTTTTATCTTAAAGAAATGCAGCTATTGGTTACTTCAGTGTTTTTGTTGTACTTGATTCTTGATAAGTGAACAGCTGCAAAATGTTGAGTATATTATTATCTGAGAAGAGAACAAATTCTTCTACAGGCTAGAATTCTGTAACTTGGTACTACCAATCCTTTCATTATAAATAGATAAAAGAACTGCATAGCAGGCATGAAAGTGCAATTTATATCTTTCATGTTTATTCTAGAAGAAAAAACAGCAAAGATGAAGATTAACAAAATCATTTTAATATTAACAACAATAATGTGTCTAACAATTTTATACAATTACAATTTTTCTCTCTCCATCTTTTTGCTTATATACATTTTAAAAGTGGTTGAAGTGGTCAGGTTGAGAACTTTTCAGTACTATATATATATATATATATATATATATATATAACCTTTAAAAAAATTCTATAAAAGTTTTTGATAGATATATTTACATTTGCCTTGGATTTTATTTGTATGCATACAAATGATGAATAAAAATGGTAGATTTGTAACATGTATTTTATATGTGTTTATTGCTGCCTTTTGTACATATCATATGTGTGTGTGTGAGAGAGAGTAAATTTTCAGATATAACTGAAAATATATCTGAAAAAGGACAATATGAATAATGACAAATGAAATCCTATTTTAGCCAGTGTCTCATCCTCTGATGGACTTTATCAAGGCAAATGTAAGGATTTTATTTTGCAACAAGTATTTATAAACAAATGCAAAAATGCCATTAGTTTTTCAAATAAAAGTAAGTAAATTTTTTTTTTTAGTAATTACATTATTTAAAAATAAATAAAATCATTTACTTACTTTTGTTTAGACTAAACACCAAATTACATCACTTAGCATCTGTGACTTTTCAGTGAGCCTGATGTATATTTATGAGCATTCTTAAATTAAAAAATTTTGAAAAAACTAACAACATTTTTGCATTTGTTCATAAATACTCAGTGGAAAATAAAATTCTTACATTTTCCCTGATAAAGTCCATCAGAGGATGAAATATGTTGGCTAAGATAAGTTTTCCTTTTATCTTTATATATATATATATATATATATATATATTCCTTTTATCTTTTTTATATATATATATATATATATATTCCTATCCATTGACTAAAAGAAGAACATTCTGTAAAACCTATGACCCGGGGACTTCACTGTCATCATCCCAGCTTGCTAGGACATGACAGATCAAATCCTGGATGTAAAGGGTGGGACCAGTTCAACACACGCTGCACTTCACCTAAAAACTCCACTGTGCAGGCCTGAGTGAGACATTCATGTCCACTAACCATTTCTAAGCCCTGTAGTGATGGGAAAGGGGTGAAAATGGCAGGTGGAAGATGACACTGGAAGCCGCAGTCCCAATCCTGCATACAGGCTGGTTAGGATATTGGTCATCTGATGTTGACCTGGAGACAACAACATTGTTCAGCAGCACCCTGATTGAAGAATCAGCCTTCTCTAGGGACAGCACTGCTTGCTCTATATGGAGACATGCCTAGAAGGCTCATTTCCTATATTACCCAGTTGGCTAATCGCAGTCAACAGTCCTCTTTTTATGCGGTTGAACATCAGTAAAGAAAAGGTTCACACCCACCCTGTAAGGGTTTCAAAGGACTACATGTAGCATGCTGGAACATCAGAATCATGCTGGACACACCTGACAGTGGTCGACCAGAATGTTACTTTGCTCTAATTGCAAATGAACTAATAAGACTAAATGTTAACATCGCTGCTCTCAGTGAAGTTTGTTTTCCAACAGAAAGCAGCCTACAAGAGCACGGCACCAGATTTACTCTCCACTGGTCAGGCAGTTTAGTAGTGGAGAGTTGTCTTTCAGGTGTAAGTTTCATGGTCAGGGATTCCATTGCCTCCAAGCTTGAAAACCTGCCAACAAGTTATTCTGATCACATCATCTCTATGCGCCTCCCACTGAGTAATCTTCAATATGCCACACTAATTAGTGTGTACCCCCCAACTTTACAAGCAGATCCTGTAGAAAAAGATAAATTTTACTCAGATCTGGGCAGACTACTACAAGATGCTCCTGCAGATGATAAGGTTATAATCCTTGGTGATCTCAATGCCAGAGTAGGCCAAGATTTTGCTGCCTGGAAGGGTGTGCTTGGGAGACATGGTGTTGGTAATTATAATGACAACATGTAATTGCTACTTCTGAGCAGATCATCAGCTCATCATCACAAACACCATCTCCCAACAGAAGAACCGATTGAAAACAATATATACATATATAAAATACTCAACACTCTCCTATATGGCTCAGAGTCATGGGTCACTTACCAATACCACCTGTGACTCTTCAAATGGTTCCACTAGTGCTGCCTCTGCACAATCCTTAACATACACTGGAGTGACTTTGTCTCCAGTGCTGAAGTCCTCAAAAAGGCAAAGATCACCAGCATTGAGGCCATGCTGCTGAAGTCCCAGCTATGCTGGTCTGGACATGTTTCCAGGATGGAGAATCATTGCCTGCCTAAATTTTTATTGTACAGCAAGCTCTCCACAGGCTATCATGGCAGAGGGGCACCAAAGAAACAATTCAAAGATTGCTTGAAAAAATACTTTGTTGCCTGTCATATCAACCATTGCCAATTTGAAGTTAGCTAAGAACCGTGACACCTGGCATCTCACCACCAATCATGCTGTCTCCTTTGAAAATACCTGCAGAACCGCTCTCAGGGACAAGAGGCAGAGGAGGAAGTACTGCAATGCTATGCCATCAAGCCCAGGTCAGACTTTCAGCTGCAACTACTGCAACTGTGTATGCCTGTCCCACATTGGACTTATCAGTCACAAACATGTCTGCAAGCAATGTGTACAGACTCCCTCTTGATCTTTGTTTTGTGAAGCCAAGCCATGATAATGATATATATGTGTATATATATATATATATATATATATATATATATAAATTTTGTATTATGTATATTTTCCATTGGATGAGCATAGTTCTACCCTGATAATTTATATGCTATTACATTTGTATATATACATATATACTTTTGAAACATTATTTGTAGAATTTTTATTTACATTCATCAAATCATAAAAGATTAAAAATATTGTATTTTTGTTATAATATTAATGTTTTTTTAGTTCTACTTGCACATTTTCTTCCCAGTTGGTTTTGGCATGTGTGGCAGAAGGATAGGCTCAGTATATCCATCTTGTATTTCTTGGCTTGAGGGAATGTTTTGTAATAACACATTATCCTGAAAATTTATTAGTGTTTATTTAATCAGATGTTGGTCAGTGCAACCTGCTTTCAAATCTACCAAGCACCCATAGCACTTTTCAGACTTTTTATCTTCTGTCTATAATGATTCTTGCTTTTTTTTTTTTCTTGGTACTGTCAGGACTTTAACTCTTTGTTTCATTCACTTGTCATTTAATCATTGGATTAAAGGGGATTTTGTTTGTGCAAAGTCATTCTTTGTGATAGCCATCAAAATATCTCATAAATGGAAAAGTATTTGTGATGATGTTATGAGTATGCTAAAATATATAAAGCAAAATGAAGTGTGTGTATGTATGTATGTGTATGTGTGTGTATGTATATATATATATATATATATATATATATATACACACACACTTCATTTTGCTTTATATATTTATTTTATTTATTATATTTTGTATTTATATATATTAAAAATATATAAAGCAATGAAGTGTGTATGTATATATATATATATATATATATATATATACACACACACACACTTCATTTTGTAAAATATATAAAGCAAAATGAAGTGTGTGTGTGTGTATATATATATATATATATACACACACTTCATTTTGCTTTATATATTTTAGTATACTCATACCATCATAAGTTTGAAGATCCAGAGAAAAATAAAATTCTCTGGTGAAATAAATTATTACAATGGAGCCTTAAAGTGGTCTGTTTTTCATTTAAATTAAATTATATATATATATGTATATATATATATAAATTGTTTAAAATTTGTGTTTATAATGTAAAAGTGCATAATTTCAGATACAGACCATTTATAGGTATAGACATTGTGGACATAGGAATCAACACAATATATTGACTTAGTTTCATGCTTCAGTACACTCTTCAGATCTAGTGTTGATTCCTATGTCCTCCCTCCACATACATTCCTACATGTAAATTGCTAGTGGCCCACTGTCCGCAGTCCTCTGGTGGCACCCACTGGTAGGCCTCTTGCAGTCCGCCAGTGGTAACAGTGTCAAGAGAAACATGCCAGCTGTCTGACAATGGGCCACCAGCAATAAATGCTAGTGGCATGCCACCCAGTGGCAGAGGCTTGTGTGTAGGGATCATAGTGCTTTGATCTCAATTTTGGGGTTTCACTATTTGCCCATACCTGGCACCCTAACAGGTGCTACCACCCTGGGTCAAGTGTGGACCTAGGAACAACAACAACAATTAAGAAGTAGTTCCATATTCCTCAAAACCTCCTGATCAGAGACTTTCCTTCCAGATGTAGTTTATCATCATACCCAGGATTGGATGAAAAATGGATTAAGCTTGACATATTTATTAATTTGATGTATGGCATGAAATTGATGTTTGATGGCTTATTTTTTTAATGAAATTTTCACTATATGTTGTTTGGTGTATGGATTATTATTTGCTGTTAAATTAAATACATTGACAAAGATGGAGATTATATTGAAAAATACTTGTTGCATAAAATACTTTTTTATCATTACCCATTTATTTGTGCATCTGTACATGTGTCCATATATAAAACACAAAAAGAACAAACTTTTTTGTTAATTTCCTCTAGCTTCTGTCTGTATGTCTGACAGAAAAAAATGAGTTCTTTATGGATAAAAATGTTTGGCAAGAATGTCATATCTGCCTGCTGACTTTTTGAAGATTTCAACAACTAATTTTTATTAACAAACTCCATACATAAAAAAATAAATAACAGATTTCATTAAATAGTCTCAGTGGCTTATTGAAATCAAATCCTCAGCTTTTGTTCAATTGATCTTCAAGTGTTGTAATTCACATTCACCGACATTCTACGACATTGAACAAAGATTTTTTTTATTTTTTTTACATTCATATACACATCTATTGCCTCACCTTCTGTTTACCTTTCCTTGATACCATTTCGTTCCATACCATTTCATATTTTATGTAAAGTTAGAAAATACAACATGGCTGACAGTTTGAAATTCTAGTCTTAAAGTGCTAATTGACTAGATTTTTGTTTTTGTTTACACTGCTGTTAACTGATAATAAATTCTCTATCTTTTCTGGAGAATTATTTTGTCTGAGGTTAATTCTATCATATTATTATGACTTCCTTTGTACTATGGATTAAGTTATACTTTTTCATCTCTTGTTTGAAGGAATACTGGTAAAAAGATATTCTCAGAGGTTCCTTGTAAGCTTTTAAGAAAAATGCTGACTGTTATGAATAAAGAGTCTTTCTTTAATCCTAGAGATTATCTCAAGCAAGTGATATGATCCAGTAAGATTAACTGACTTTGCTTTAAACTTAGTTGAGGTAGACTTAAATGTCTCCAATTTCTTGTCTGTTTAAGTTGGCTGGTGCCAAGAAGAGTATCTAACTAAATAATGCCTTTTATTTCAACTTTAAAGCATTATTATCCTGAAGATTTATCTTTAACTTACTCTGAAGATATAAGACTTGTTCATATTTTATATCAGTAATTATTTCTATTATAACTCTTCTCATTTCTATTTGTTGTTTTCATAACCATGTTTTGACAGCTGCTCTTTCCAATTTTGATCAAGTTTTGTCACCCAAATAATAACATAAACCACAATTACCTTGGACTGTTAGAAATCCAGAAATTTCTTTTTTTATGACTTTAGAAGCTGCTGGTTTGTTAGAAAAAAAACAGATGAATGTTTATCCCTTCGGGTTAATCTTGCATACAGTTTATCCTTAAAGAAAGCAATTTTTTTCTACGAATAAAGAAAAAAAAAGATCATTAATGATTGAAAGAATTTATACACACACACGTGCACACACACTGATAAGTCAAAGCATTATGACCAGTAACATGTGAGAAGGATGATAAGAATTTCAGGGTTAATTGCCTATAACCAGGTAAGCTGGCCTTGAGCAACCACTGGCATCAGAATTCACACTATGAAACCAATAATCTTATGAAGGCAATGTGATGGCTTGGGCAATCTTCTGGTGGAAAACACTGCTAGTAGACTGTATTTATTTTTAAACATACAGCAATCATTCCTTTAGACATGTCTTATTAAATATTTATTATTCTCTCAAACAAAAAGATTGACCCATGACCTCTTTGAGAAAAGTACTATACATAAACATTTAACACAATTTAATGACACCTATTTTAATTTCCATCAGCTTATAGTCGACAACACAATAGTACCCAGCCAAACCAACTGTAAAAAAAAAGGATGAAACATTTTTGAAAGATATTTTTCATTAACCAACAATCAGTATGTAAGGTAGCAGCGAGACGACGTGTATCTGCCTAGATACTCGTTGCCGTGAATCTTGTTTAAGTAGCCCACTCTCGCCTCTCATGTAAGCGGGCAAGTCTACTTCTATGGGGGTGTGACGCCAAGACCATTCCGGTCTTGTAACTGGGCGTCTTAGGTTCGATTCCACCTCTACACAGTAAACTTTTCATTCTTACAGTGCATGTACTGAAATGTCTTTGAACCATCAGGGTGACTTTCATCATATGATATTCAAATCTGTTTCACTACCATGTCAATTCATGTTCATTTCTTCTCTTCTTGAAAATGACCAATAAATTATAAAAATACTCAGAACACTGCATACAATTTCATCAAGTTCTTTTACAAGTTTCCACCTGACATCAAATAACTTATTTGGGACCCAGAGAAACTCACCAAAAGGCTTAACAGATCTTCCTTGGTCATTCTATTTAATTTTAATTCTCTTTACAGACACACACACACATATATATATACATATGTATATAATGGTATCTATTTCAAATGCTAGTATCTACTAAATAATGTTTGCAGTAATATTTATGCATGTGCACATGTGTTATATATATATATATATATATATATATATATATATAATATCAAAGACAGGGCGGCCCCAAGAGTTAGAAAAAAAATTCAGAAAAGTTCAAGTAACTTATCTGGTTAGTCTACTCAAGAGTTCCATGGTCCAAATGTTTGAGAAAGCTATTGAACTTATATCTCATTTATACTCTTTCAGAATGAATTAACACTAATTCTAATTTTCATATTTCAAATTTGAATTCTTAACACACTAAGATTTAAATTTAGAACCAATTAATATTTTTTTAAATGTCACTTTATATATATATATATATATATATATATATAAAATAATATTGTCCACATATACAAGTCTTTTATTCATTTTATTTTTCATTTAGAAATAACTATAAAGAAAATAAATAATTATATCAAATAAGTTCAATAGATTTATGAAACTCCTGATGAAGGTTTCAATGTACAACTCTAACCAGATATCACTTGAACTTTTCTTGCTTTATTGAATATTATAGCTCTTAGTTATTGAGTCTTTTTTGGGCAGAAGTTCTGCTCACCTGAAAAAAAAAACATTAAATTCTTTTCATATATTTTTTCAGTTGTATTATCATTAATATATATATATATATATATATATATATATATATATATATATATATATATATATATAGTATGGACAAACAAATTAACACTGCAGGGCCATTTTTTAGTTTTACACTTTATTTGAATCTTCAGACCAAAATGATCCTGATAAATAAGATATGTATCGGTATAAATAATCAATCTAGAGTCATGACCATAAATAAACCTATTCTTTACATAGAAACCTCCTCCAACCACCCAAGCAGCATAAATAAAGAATCTAATGGTGATGGCAGTAAGTAATCCTCAGCACTTGTTTTAAACAAAACAAAACAAAACAAAACAAAAAAATAGATGGGCCAGTTTCTTTTTATCCTACTTCCCTATAAACACAGTCAGTTATTTATACACTTGGGGTAGTGACACAGTGGAAGGTTACATTGAAGCATGAAATTTACAGTCACCATGCAATGTTGATTCCTATGTCCACAATGTCTATATCTATAAATGCTTTATTTCCAATATTGATCACTTATAGAGGAAGAGTGCAAATTTATATATATATATATATATATATATATATAAGCTGCTGATCTAAACAATATTGTTTTGTAATCCATAAATACACCAGAAAAAAAATATGGCATTTAGAATTTTTAAGAAACTTGTATTTATAAACATATTCATTATAATATCTAATAAGGTTATCCATTCCTATTACATTTTTAATTTAGTTAACCAAGCAGTAAATTTTATTATAATATACTTTCCTCAGAAGTATTATATTTGAACAAAATTAGAATCTATATGTTAGAAGTTGATAACACTTTAATCTTTATAAAATTATTTTTGATCAGAAGAGAGAAAAGAATTTGTCAATAAAATTTCACTTCTGTAAATTTCATAAATAGACTAAACAAGAGAATAAATCTTTACATTAAATTTTATCTCAGTAAAATCTAAATTCAATGTTTTCTGGCATCATGACTTAAATGTGAATGGCCCTATTGCTTATTCTCTTGGTAACTGAAAGCTTTATAAAAAATGGAATATAGCTTTTAATACTTTCATATTTGGCCTGATATATTTTTCTGTAAAAGCTTCAGCTTTTGACACACAATTCCCACACTTCATATTAAAATAGTGCTTTTACAAATAAATTCCTAAGGCCAAAACAAAGGTTGAAATTTCTGATCTTGTTTTGTTTTTTCTATTTTTCTTTAAAGACCCTGATAAGATTTTCCTATCTTAACTTACAGGCTGTTTGTCTGTCAGTCTTGGGTACTCAAGATCTACATGGGCAGCTGTGTTGCTTGTCATGCAAAAAGAAAAGAAAATGCAGGTGACTTAAATGAATAAAATGTGTTTAGGAGAGGAGAAGACTTTTATGTTTCAGTGTGATTTATTGAGTTTTCAATTCACATTCTGGTCCGTAAAACAAAAACTAAGTTTGAGAAACAAAACAAAAAAGAAAGATTTTTATTATTGCTTTTGCAAAAAATAAAGTGATACAAAGTCATTAAATTCTCTAAATAGAAAACAAAGTAAAAATCTTGTTAATACAGAATCTTCATCCCTCTTCATGTGACTCTTGTGTTCTATACTCAGTTTTATTTTTATATTTTATGTATATTTAAATCATTATATATATATATATATATATATATATATATATATATATATATATATATATATATATATATATATATATTTTCTTTTTTGGGTTACTTAAATATCTGTTGTCCCTTATAACCTTAAATCTTTTACATTTTAATTCTGTAATTATTGTTTGACTTGTATCTTGTGAATTGACCCATGTTTATTTTTTATCTTTACAACAACTGAGCAAAATCTCCATGATTACCTCTGTAGGTGAAATGATTTTGTTTCAGTTTTATTTTTTGAGTCAAGTATTATCAGGTACTTCTCATTATGATCGGGTAGTGGAGTGTTTTTAAGTAATTGTTTCATTATTTATTTTTTATAGAGTGGGCTGGGACAATGTTCACTTTACTACAGCAGATATACTCTAAGTAAGGTAAGGTGGCATGTGTATAGCAACAGATACAGACATTACATAAAGATAACTATTTACATTATTCAGACTATTGTCCTCATCTTTGTTGCCATATTTATTACAAAGTTTTGGCCGTTGTACACTCCAGCCTTCTTCAGGTGGTTGGAATGTTAATTCCCCTCTCCAAGTTCTCCACTGCCTTTTAATGTTTTAAAGACAAACTTTATGCAAATAAAATTCAAGCTTCAAGAAATTTAATATATTGCAATATATTTTTTTAATTTTTTTAATGCATTCTATGCCTTACTCTAAAATTCTGATTTCAATATTTTTCTATTAGGAATAAACATTTTTGGCAGTAACAATTTTAAATTTGAGGTTATCTACAATTTAATCAGCATGATCAGGTATTTTATTTTTAGGCTTGTGTAGTTTTCACACACATGTAACGTGCATGAAAGAGAAAGAGTGCAAAATTTGTCAGTTTAATCAACAGAAAATATGAATGAATTTGATTGACTTCTTTCATTTAATGAATATTTCCTCTCTAAATTTTACTTTCTCTCAAATATAGATTTGCAGAAATGGACAAGGATTTTAACATCAGTCATTAGCTTCAGTTTTTTTTTTTAAGTCTTATTCCTTGGTGCTCTGAATTTGTTTTACCACCCTCCTGACCATCACAGTGTCAATCTAATTTTTAAAAGGGGAACATTTAGATAAAGAAATTTTAAATTCAGTTCATAAAGTATTAGTCTACAAAAAACCGAAACAAAAACTAACAAATAATAACTGACCAAAAGTTTTCCAAATGACATTTATTCTACAGATCAGATTAATTGACATTGAGAATAAATTTATATTTTTTGTATTTTATTTTAGAAGTAGCTATTTATGCAGTCTATGATATCATGAGTAGGATTTATCAAACATAAATACATGTAAATTTTCATTCACTCTAAATGATTGCAACAACACAACTTCTAGAAGGAGAAAAAAAAAAATCTCAGGTCTTCTTTTGTACCAACAACATTTCAAGTAGAAATCTGCTAGCAGAGTTTCAGCATTCCTTACCACTGACTTTACTATTACTCTACTTCTACTAATTAGTTTTAGTCATTTTTTGCAGTTAAAAAAAAATGAGGTGATAAACAACAATTTTGTAATTTTTACTTGGCTGTAGTCAGGAATTATTGAATTACAAACCGAACAGCTGTTTTATATAGTTTATAAACAGTGTGACTGATCAGTTTTAACATATGATGGTCAAACAATTATTTTTAAGATTTTTATTGGAATTTCATAGCAAATTTTCTATGATAATTGATTAGAAACAAGTTAGGAATTGAAAGACATAAAAGATTTCTAATAAAAATGCATTGGAAACAATTTTCTACAGAATTACATTTAAAATAACTATAACCATAGGTGAACTTAGTCAAAAAATGAATAAATTAGTTTTATCAGTTGATAATGTAATTTTGATTACAGTGCCTATATATATAATTTGTTTCCAGTTACCTGAGTTTGATATTCAGATTTCCGTGTGGCACAATAATGTCCAAACAGTGTTTTGTTTTGTGGTTATCTTGATTTTGTTGGATATTTTCACTTTTTACAAGCAGATATTCTGATAAGCCTATGTAAATTATATTCATATATGGCATGCTTTATCATAGAGATTAGTAACATGTGTGGTGCTGAAAATTATTTGACCCAATCTACTGGCTAAACATTAGATTTCTTAAGTAAAAGGCTTGTCCATGTGTGTGGATATATATATATATATATACACACACACACACACTTCTGCAGCATAGAATCTTTTCTCCTGGAACAGTCGCCAGATGTGTTTGCTCTTTATAAAACAAGTTAAATTCTTCCATTGCTACTAATGAATTCCTGGTTCCAGGCTATGTTTCCCCTTGCTAAAATGATTCCATCATTCACATGCATGGATTTGGAGTTTACATCTAGGATAATCTTCTGATGACCAGAGAATTGTCTCTGAAGGCTCCAGATTATTCCCTCATGTGCTTTCATTAGTAAACTCTGTTAGCTATCGTTTTTCCTTTATTGCTCCACCCACTTCCCAGGACTGCAGTATATTAGACATAATAGCTGATGGTATAGAAAAGACACTTACTCTCCTGCCTTTTGTGAACATCTTTCTCTTTGGTGATTTTAATGCTCACTATGACATGTTCCTGAAACATTCTAAAGGTACTGATGTTGCTAGTATTCAGACATCAAATTTTTCCATTGCCCAATCCCTTATTCAAATCATGGATTTCTCTACTCATTTCTCTAGAAAAACTGAGCAACGGACTACTTGATTTATTTCTTACCTCCTCTCCTCGCACTTGCCAAGCTTTGCAATACTGTCCTCTTTGTAACTTGGATCACTCTATGGTAGCTATTGGTATTTCATTCCAATCACCCATTAAACTGGAATCCCCTATCCATAATACCTCTTTCCATTACCAGCATGCTGATTGGGACTCACTCTGTGATTTTCTTCATGACGCCCCATGAAATGATATCTTCAACCTCCCAATTGAAAATTGCACCACTGAGGCTTCTCCTTGGGTCAAGGGTGGCATGGACATTTTCATCCCTTCTTGGAAATACCAGGTAAAACCTCAATCCTCTTCATGATTCACACCAGTATGCTCAACCACTATAGCACACAGGAACCATTATTTTTGGCTATACCAGCATGACAGCTCTCATCACAAAAAGTGCTTATTTGTTGATGCTCACAATAAATGTAAGCGAGACCTTGAGGAGTAAAGGACCAGTTTGCCAAGAGGATGAGACACCACATAGCCTCTAACAACTTTGGCTCTCATGATTACTGGCAGCTCTGTAATAGGGTACTAAATAAGTGCAAGGTTTCTATTCCCTCCTCCTCCTCTTCAATTGATTTGAGGTGTTATCATCTCTACCTTCAATCGGCATGGCTGATGCTAACTTCCAGGAAAGTGGCTTATGCTTTCTTGGGCTAATGTTCTCAGCTGACATGAAGTGAAAAGACTAATATTGAATCCATTGTTAGATCTAAGAAAGTCAGTTCACTCTGTCGTATGAGACAGTTTTTCTTTCTGGAGTCTGTCTTACATATCTATAAGTCTACTATTCATCTTTGCTTAAAATATTGTTGTCACATATGGTCCAATGATCCTGCACTTTAGCTTGAGCTCCTTGATAAGATTTAAAGAAGAATCAGCAATATTATTGGTCCTGATCTGGCGGCTCAGCTTCAGTCACTTACCCATCACTGTAAAGTTGCCTCTCTGTGTCTTTTCTATAAATGTTTTCATGGTAATTGTTCAGATAAGCTCTTCACTATGATTGTATGAAATAAAGTGCAGTACTAAACTGCCGTCGAGATCTCATCAGCTTACAGGTGAGCTGGCTAGATGGAACTGTAAGTTCTATGCTAACAGTATGCCAACTTTAATCTGTAAAAATTTAAATCCAATGTCAATCTCTGTCCACCTGATTACTCTCTTCTTTTTCTGCTCATTATTAATGTTTCTGTTGCTAATTCTTCCACACCCTGTAACTCCTTGCGTTTTAGTGGCTTTACTGCCTTGCTTGGGCTGGTACTGATAAAATATATATATATATATATATCAGGGTGTGATTGAGTAAATTGTTAACATTTTATATTTTTAATTTTGTGCATGTGTGTTTGTTTTTGATTTTGTTGACTGCACAGTATAGTGGGGACAGTTGAGCACCATCTGTGAGAAAAAGAGGATCATGACGTAATTCACTCCTTCAGAAATTTGGAAACAGCATGCTGTACTGTTTGGCATTCACACTGGAAGCTCCAATATCAACATTTCAGAGTATTTTGGCGTCAATCTGAGAACAGTGAAGAGGATTCAGAAAGTTTGGGATGAGTCTAATGATGATTACAAAGGGGTCTGACGTAATCACTAGTGATGGAGATGTTATGCCTCCATTCATCTTCTCACAGGGCCTCAGATTCAACATGAAGGCCTACATTAAGTCCATTGAGGAGATAGTACAGCCCTTGTTCAAAAGGGTGGTTGCTAGAAGACCCTATTTCTGGCAAAAAGACTTTGCATCATGCTACACAAACAGGAGAACCCCGTCGTGGCTGTCAGACAATTTCTGAAACCACATCTAGCCACCTATCTCTCTAGACTGCAAACCCCTTGATTATTATGTGTGGGATGAAGTTGAGTGAGAGACTAACAAAACTCTTTGTAATACCAAAAATGAACTGAAGGCAAGGATTATGGCCACATTCACCAACTTAAACAAGGAGATTGTCCAGAAGATTTGCAGAAGATTCTGAAGTCATCTGGAGGCTGTGGTTGAAGCCAATAGATTTTATTGAATAAATTTACTCTTTAGTATTTCAAGATATTTTTGTGTAATTTTGGTAAATACATCAGTTAAAATGAGATGTCACTATTGCTTTCATTTTTGGGTAATTTAGACGACAATTTATCCATCGCACCCTCTGTGTGTGTGTGTGTGTGTGTGTGTGTGTGTGTGTGTGTGTGTGTGTGCCCAACACTCAAACTGTGGTTTATACTGTAATTGAGCCAAGCAGATCTTAGTTACAATTTTTGGGATAGAGTGCATATCCTTTCATGATCAGCAATTTGGACAATGTTAGTATACTGAAACCCTCAAGTCAGGAAAACTTGTGTTTTTGTGCAAGCACAATATATATATATATATATATATATATATATATATATATATATATATTCACACACACCTGCCAACCTGTAACTTTACAAATCAAATTATTAATAAAAACAAGTATGAAATTCTTATGAAACAACTTTCTTACACAGTAGTGGGAACATTAGCAATTTTTCTACAGAATATAAATAAACTTCATAATTCTGTTACTATTTAAAAAATGCATTTCATAATATAAACAAAGTTTTACATAAATGTTTTACCTGAATAAATATTTTCTTCTTGTCTATATTTTTACATAACATTCTGCCTCATAAAATTTGTAGAAATTCTTAATTTTTCATCACACATATATCTATATTATAATAATTATAATTCCTGTATGTTTGTATGTTTTTTCATGTGAGATGGCAAAACATCACATCATAGTTTAATTTTTATTACTTAAATACTATTAATATTTACTTGCAGAGTAATTTCCAGTTCAATTGGGTCATCAGTTTCTGAGTAATTTTTAATTAAGTATAAATTGAAAAAAAATGTCTGTTTCAGAAAAATAACTAAGTCTATTAACTGCTAATTACAAAATCATTTCTCTGAGTTAATAAGAAAGTAAGAAGGATAAAGAGGAAATAATTCCACGCTCATCTTTTCTCTTTTCTCCCTCAATAACAGTGACATACCAGCAATGCTTCTTTAATAATAATAATAATAATTAAACTTATTGATAAATAGCATTTATGAATTATTATACATTCTATAAGTAGGAAACAACTTGACATTGATTCAAGTTATAAAATATGCTTATATACTTTAGTGAGAAGGCTAATTAATTTCAAGGAGTAATATTTTGCAAATGCTAAGCAAAGGATGTGTCAGTTTGAAAAATATATTCTTTATATTACTGCTCACTATTTGTGACTGTGATATTTCCTGAAATAAGATAGCTGTCAATACAAGCAGGTATCAACTTAAGTCTGTTCACAATCAAGTAAAGATAATAAAATATCAATTAAATTAAATTATTTGTAGTATCCAAACATTTTTTGTAGTGTATCAACCTTATTTACAATATTTGCAATTAGACTAATGTCCTCATGTTTGTTATTACTATCACAATGGCCTTCTTTTGTTGGCCTGAGTAACCTTCAGTGAATTTTGAACTCAACCCAATCTACAAGAACAAGACATCTCTAGACATGAACAGCAGAAGGTGAACAATCTACCCTCATTGATTAAATAAAGGATTTGGTTCAAAATTCCATGAAGCTTACCCAGATTAACAGACACCTGAAGAAGGTTGCTGAGTATGCTAGTTGAAATATTGTGATAGTAACAACAAAGATAAGGACATTATTAGTCTAACTGTAAGTAATGTAAATAATGATGACTATCAGAGATTCAGATATAAATTGAAATTTTATTAACAATATAGTGGCTTCAGAATAAAATGCAAATAGAAAATAGTTTATCCCCAAATTTGGACAAAGGTAGTTATATCAATATTTTTCTTTCAGTATCTAGTAATAAAAAAGCGAAAATATTGCTAAGAGCTACAAAGAATAGGAAGTTGTGGGAAGCCATGATCACCCATGCACTAAACGGACACAGAATATAGAAGAAAATAACTGAAGAATTTATTTAAAATCACTCCTTCTTGAGAGAAAACTCTTGGATATATTTAACTTTATTGGAATTGATGAATTGTCACAGGAGACCAGATTTGCATTTTATCAAGTTAACTTTGTAGATGTGACTAACAAAAGCTGTCATTAAATTTATAAATATAAAAGGAAGAAAAGATGACAAACACGAAGGTAACATTCTAAACAGACATTCTTGCTACTTATTAATTTATAATAAATGGTTACACCCCAAAAGTTGCATATATAAATTGTAAATAAACTTCCTTCAGAACTGCAATCAATATGATTAAAAAAATAGAATTAATTCCTTCCTTTTTTATTCTTTCTCCTTTCAATCCAAATAAATGTATAGTTCATTTTAGAAATTACAGGAATATGTAGCATCAACACACTTGTTCACTAATTGGTTGATGATTTAAACTGAGGTTACAAAATAGTTTCCACTATCATTACAATATGAAATTTAATTAATTTAAAATTATTTGCTGTTAGAACAGCTTAGGGGAGATAACTTTTTAAAAAATATTGATGTTCTGAACAGAAAGTGAAGAAAATTAGTTTATGCTTTTCACACCTGGTTTCATATTCAAAGGTGGTCAAAATCACAAATCTTCTTCAAAGAGGTGGAGAAGAAACTTTTGAGATTTGTTTTTTTTTTTTCATTTGTTTACTACATTACAAATTAATCTGTTTTCAGGTATTTAATGTTTGATTAATTTTTGCAAAATGTTGGTTCATACACACACAGACACATACATATATGATGGTATAGATATTATACATATATACATAGCTATATTAGCACATAAAGTGTGTGTGTATATGCATGTGTATATATATATATATATATAAAATTTTGCTGTTTTTTGACAAATATTGTTTTTGTTAAAAGTTGGATACTTTGAATATATATATATATATATATATATATATATATATATATATAGCTTTGTATTAATCAGGTAAATACACAGTATGAATAATAATATATTATAGTACTAGGTAACTACAAACAATCTTCATTGAAGAGATGCAGGCAATTTTCATTGAGAGGGTTTTGTTTCAAGGACATAGCCATGAACCCATGGCTCATCTCTGGTTATGATCTTTATGATAAACCCTTGTCAGTGGTTTCAACTGTGCAACTTGAGCCCAAAATTCCTTCCTTTCTTATGACAGGAGATGCAGAACATATTTTACTGCCTCACGCATTTCATGCGATGATCTTCTCTGAAACGATAGTCTGTAAAATCCCTAGATCTTCTCATTCACGTACTGTCAATCATCAATTCTTTTTGACTGTAGTCTGCAGGAATTCATCATGATCAGATGTTCTGTTTATTGAAGGGCTGCCAAGATCACTATCAAGATTCTCAGCCAAGTTTGAACTGTTAGTCTAAAACTTTTAACTAAACAGACTAATCCACAAAAGTTTTCAATGACTCAAATAGTTTTTGAAAATGAAATTAGACTTTTTTCAAGCAAAAATCTATGATTATATGCTGTTCTCCTCCCTTGGTTATTGTGAATGTGATGCTTACACAGTATACAAGTTCATTCAATGGCATGTCACTGCCAAATAAAAAAACATATGCTTGATTAACTCAATATTCCATAGACTTGAACTAATTATTAATTGACATGTGAATATGGATTCCTTAAAATTCAAGAAACTTCATCACATTCACGCCATTGGTTTGTTTTTAGAAATTTTTCTACTTATATCAGTTTTTATTCCTTTTCAGATATCATTGCTTCAATATTGTTTCCCCTTTTTATCTACATTTCTTTTACATTTTTTCTTTTAAACAGTTTTGTTTCTTTGAAACAACTGAGTAACCCAAATGCATGTACAGTAAAGTCTCCTTTTATATAAGCAGTTCTTGATATATTTAAATTGGCTCGATACTTTCTAGTCAGACTTCATCAAGATATGTTTATGAAATATATATCATTTAAAAATATTTCTTCTTTTATATATAATTTACTAAAAACTATTGTATGTTTCTCAGCACATGATTTCCCACTTGGTTTATGTTGATAAATCAAATATTAATTTCTTTTTGAAATCACTCTGTAGTATATGACCATCTGTACATTCTTACACCTTCCTAAGTATATAATATATACAACCCTACATATTTTAACTATCTATACATACATACACTTGTACAAATATACAATTGCATACTTACTCTTTTTATAACTATCTTTTTTTCCAATTTTTGTTTGCCTTTGGCAGTCTTGTATGTATTTGTTTGACATTGTTAGATACAATTCTTCATCAATTGCAGTTAGGCTTTTTGACTCTTGCCAACTATAAATAGCACAAAAGACCATATGGTATTGTGTCTTCAAAACATGGACCATTCACTCTAGGTTAGAGGTCAGTAGGGATTTGAAATAATAATACATCATTTCTTCTTTTTCTATCTAAAATGTCTTCAGGTTTATCTGATGATTTCTTAGAACTTAAACAAATACTTGCTGGCTGATTTTGAGTACACTATATCAGATTGTATTAAGCAAATCAGTATTTGAATAGTAAAATTGCTATTAACCAAACTGTGTGGGAAAAAATTGTGCAAGACATAATTATATTTAATCAAAATATTTACATTGATTTGGTAGTATGAGATTTTACAAGCTAAAGGGTTGTTCATCATAAATATATATAATAGTATACTTACTTATATATATATTTAATTAAAGAAATATAAAGATTACCATGGATCACAATAAAAATATAACCTCAAAAAGAAACAAGATATTGTAAATTTATTTAGTGATGGAGATTCAACATTAGAAATTTCAAAAAATCTAAGCAATCAATGATAAAATTATAAACATTGTCAACATAAGAACAAGACAAAACAGGTTTTAAGAATGTCATAAAAAAGAGATTTGAGATAGAAATGTTTGAAAATACTGGTGTTATAACATGTAAACAGAAAAAGGTTGTCAAATATGAAGAACATTCCTATCTCTATGTAATATCACAAAGAACATACATATTTTTAATGATGAATGTAGGGCTATATTGGATGGGCATGGCTAGAGGTTGTATCCATCATGGAAATAATCAACACAACCTAGAAGACATTAGGGATTGGTGTATGCTTTTGAAGTATAATTGTAAGTAATAAAATTATAGGCTCTTGTTATAGTTGATGATGGTATTAAGATAAATGCTGACAACTATTGTAAGGTTTTGCTCAATAAAAGTTTTGAGTGGTACACTTTAGAGCCAAGAAGCTTTAAGCTAATGATTAGATATTCATTCATGCAAGACAATGTTCTTTCATATTCTGCAAAGCTGGCTATTGCCCATATTGTCAAAATAGATTTCAAAGACATTTAATTATTAGAACAGCTCCAGCCACTCCAGAAAAATTAACTTAATGAAAAATTTAAAAGGGATGTGTATATATATATATAACAATTATGGAAGCAAAGATATCTGAGAAGCAATAGCAACTGCCCAATAAAAATAAAGTATAAACTAATGAAGAAAAAAAGTGATGAAATCATGGAACCTATATTAGCATGTCAGCTAATAATTTATCTATGGAATATTGTGTTAATCACATATATGTTTCTATTGCCTACATCTTTTGGGTTTATTTATAAGTAAACTTACACTTATTTTGTTTGCATAATAAAACCTATCACCCAACAAACAAATTATTACCAATATTTTTAAAAAGACAAAAATTGAAACTTGCATGATATATTGTTCTTATAAATATCAGTTGGTTAATACAATTTTTATTGACTTTTATAATAAAATCTGACAAAGTTTTGATGGAATATTTTAAAACATTTACTTTTTTTACAATTCAGTTTATTTTTGTTTCTATGATAAACAATGTTACCTCCTATAAAATATATTAATATTGTTTGAGCATCATTATTAATAAGAGAATTAGGCTTGCTTATTTGATCTACACTTTAGTCACTCCTTTCTAACCATTTTCTCTTCGTTTCATACCATATTTTTAAAATACATATTTTAATTGCTTGTACCCAATATTCTTACCTGTAAATTATGGTAAAATGTAAATTGCAGAATACTAACTGGAATGGTATGATATTTTGAGTATTAACAAGGAAAAATAACTTGGGTCTAATAGGGATTATTTCATTGTGACTCAAGTAAGATTTAGGATTAACCAGATACATAAAGAAATAAATAACATTGCTGTGGGATCAGAAGGATTAACCTTTCCACTATTTTGTTCTTGAACTTAAAAATGTACTTTTAATTTACTCAGGAGAGAAATAGCAGTCAAACTGAGATCTTTGTTTCAAACTAAGCACATAGTTAACTCCTCAGTTGAGAAGTTGTTAACTCTTCAGTTGAAAAAAGTTAAAAAATAAGGCTTTGTTTTGTTTATAAATCTTCATTTTTTTTTTTTTTTTTTTTTTTACAAGAGATCACATTTTAATTTTTTGTACTTAATTTAGTGTAAGTAGCTGAGAGAAAACTTCTTCAATGTTTGAGTTAAAGATATAGTCTCATTTCCATTTTGTGGATTTAATCTATCATTATTTATTTTTGATCTTAAAGAAAATTGATTTTTGAAAGGAATGCATTATTGAACCTCCAATATATGAAATAACTTTCTGTACTTGTGACCAGGATACTTTTTGTGATGTTATATCAATGAAATATCACATCAGTTGTTCCGGAAGCATTGGTTTCATTATAATGAATTGTTTTGAATCATTATTCAGTTCATTGCCAGTGGAAGAAAACCCAAGACAAAAAAAATTCTTATTGGTATCTTGGCAGCCATTTCCAAGTGATTAAAATGATTTTTTCAGAATTAATTTACCAATTTTTTAATAAATTCCTACCAAAATTTCTTTTTCTTTATTTTGAATCTTTCATATATATATATATATATATATATATATATATATATATATATAGTGATAAAAGATGACAGAAATTTTTTTTTTTTTTTTTTTTTTTTTTTTTAAGTACAATGCAATCTGGGAATTAATTTATTTTGAATGAAAAAATAATTAAAGATACTAATAAATTATGGCATTTTATTTGTCAAGTTTAAGATAACAGATATATATATATATATATATATATATATATATATATATATATATATATATATATATGTATATAAATAAAAGAAAGAACAGTAAGATATAAAATCCGGTGTTCTTATAGATATTTTTATTTTTACAAAATAGTGCTCAATGTAAATTTACAGAGCATTAATGCTTTTAATTTAATTGCAAAATTAAATTAGGGGTTTTTAGCTTTTATTTTTGAAACATGGTTGGAACTGTGTAGTGAAAATAACCATATTTTAAATCAATTAATTTATAATATATATATATATATATATATATATATATATAGAGAGAGAGAGAGAGAGAAACACACACACACACCACGACTAGCATGGGATTAACTTGACAGAAGAGTGACAAAACAATGAAAAAGAGCTCTTAGAATTATTGAAAAGAGAATGGAATCAATTATCAAACTCACACTTTGAGAAACTTTTACAATGAATGCCAGAAATTTGTGCTGCAGTAATCAAGGCTAAAGGAGGATACTTTGACGAGAGCAAAATTTAATCACAAAATGCTTTTTTTCATTTTGCCATTATAAAAAAAACAAGTCTCACCTTTTTTAAAACATGTATAATACTTTTCTCTTATTTAAAGTGCAAAACAACTTTGGGGGCTAATTTAAAAGATTATCAGTGGTTTCCTCAAAATTTTGAACTGTAGTGTGTATATATATATATATATATATATATATTCAAATTTATATTCATGGAAACTGCAACAAACAGATACATAATAAAAGAGAGAGAGAGAGAGTACAATAAAACTGTTGTATAGTGTAAGCTTTCTGTTATGAAATGTGATTGACTTTTTATTTTCTCAGTTCAGTGGTAGTCATTAATTTTGCATATCATATGTTGCTCCCCACCTCCTCAACTGCCTGGGCACTTCTTGTCTCTATGTTTTGGCTATGCTAATTAGGCAGTCTTTTACATATCATTACACTTTCTGTTGCAAAACACTATTTTTACACATAGTTACCACCATTAGATAAGCTGGTCAAGGTTTTTTTTGTAATAGACTGACAGCTATGTAAGGTTACCAAAAACATAGCTTGTCATATGTGTCAGTTTAACTATGCTCACATCCATTGTTTGGTCTTTGTAAAAATTCAACAGGAATTGATGAATGTCAGTGGGTGTAATTTTTTTCTGCATTGAGGAATTCAGTGATACACATCTGCTTCATATGTACTTTCATATCCGATACCATTTTACCAAACTGCAGCTCAACTGTTTCTATAACAGGGCCAAAAATTATCTTTTATTAGCAGGAAGGTTCAAGTGGCTATTGTCATACCATCAACATCTATCTCTGGTTTCATGGGTGACATTACATTTGAAGTAACTATTGTGTTTGTGGTATATTGAAGTAGTAACCTTACTTTTAAATATATACCAATAAAACTATCATTCTTTTTATCCATTTTCATTAAAAGAATTTAGGAAAAGAGGATAAATAAATTCAAATATATCAATTTGACTGATGAAGTTGAAATTTTAATAATTTCCCTTGATAAATCTTTAACAAGGTTTTTCACTTAAAATTATTTTATTTTTATCATTATTATAATATTGTCTTATTATTATGTGTGTGTTCAATACAAGTAGTAATCTATTTTCTCTCTTCTTATATGAAAATATATCTGTTTTGGATATGTTTGTATTTTCATGTATATAATAAAAATAAAAGTGCCCATCTACACTTGTAGAAATTATAATATACATTTACAGATTGAATAAAAGCATTCAGAATAGAATACTATAATCAGAAACATTTAGAGCAACATTATTTACTATGCATCAGATTGTGAATCTGATTCATTATAAAGCCTGTCATTTTAGAAGTTATATTTAATTGATAATGAAATAATGGTAATGATGAGATTAATTGTTTCATTGACTGAATAGTTAGCATTATTTTTGGCTGAAATTTATAAAATCTTTCTCTTAAAAACAGCTCCTCAGAAAAGTAGGTTTTTCTCAATTTCTCATCTCACTTTCTAGTATTGATAAGGGTTTTGTTTCTAATGGATGGTGGAAGGAGCCTTAGCAAAGGAAGAAAAACTGCTAAGAACCACTCAAGATATGAAATTGTGATGAACCATCCATAAGCTAATGTTATGATTTTTTTTCTTATGCTCATAAAGCATTATAACTTTTTCCTTGTCAACATTTGGACAGCATTTTCATAAGAGACTTACATTTTGTTTGTGTTTTACAATTCCTTTTCATTCAGCAAAACAAAATTAGCCATCATTGACTATTAAGTACTTTTAACTGAAGTAATACTGAACTTAAGAGTATATATTTTTCATAAATGGTAACAAAATCTTGCAGCTGTTTTTATATATAAAAAAGACAGAAACAGCAATATCATTAATTATTTTTCAGTAAATAACCTTTATTTTTTATTTATTTCAGATGATTGTTATTTTACAATTAAAATTTCAAAAATGAATGCTTTTCAGAAGAATAAAAAGCAAATGTTAAAAATGCATCAAACAATTTAAAAATAAATGTGAAAATACAGCAAAATGTTTCTTTCCTTTGTTGCTACAAAGTGATTGGTTGGCTATTTGTTACCTATTATTAACTTATTCAAATTTAGATTTAAAAAAAAAAAATACACTTTACAATATTTTCATTTTTTCCCTTCCTTCTCTTTTCAATCTAGACAAAAAAGTCTTTTATCAGACATCAATCAATTTTTGATTATGCTGCTGTTTTTATTTTGTTTTTATTCTGATTGTTTCTTGATAAATTTATGAACCATCTGTTAGAGAACTATTTTTATTGTTACAAAGAAAGGGTTGGGATGATGGACTCAGTTGTGTGTTATTTAGCCTAATTATTGCCAATGAAGAAGACAGGTAAACGAAGAAGACATGGGCGTTATTACTCTGCATGGATTTTCTGTACTTTTGATACCTTGACTTGCCACTCTGTTGGATTGTGTATACTTTAGTTTTTATTTTTGGGTGGTGGTAAATCTTAAAACCAGAGAAAAGCTTTCTACCTGCTGATTTAGTGGAGCAGAAAATATTCCTCTCCTGTCTACACTCACCAAAAGCACAAATCCAAGAATATTTTACCATCTGCTCTGGTATTTTCTATTCAGAAAAGAAGACATGCATTTTGCCATTTATTACAATAGAAACACTGGGATCATGCAAGGAACAAAGGTTGAAAAAGAAACAAAAAGAGAGAAAAGATAATTTCTTTATTGTAAGCATAAAGCTAAAAACTTTAAACACTATAGAATAAAAAAATAAAATTAGTAAGTTTTTTATTTTATTATCCAGTTTTTCTTTTTACATTTATTTTTAATCTCTTCAATTTAATAAAAAAAAAAAAAAAAATTTCATTAATTCTTTTGTTTTTCCAGGCCAAGGTTTTGGAATTAAAAATTTACAATTAAATAATGTACAGAATAACATTTGTACCGTTAGTTTTTTGATTAAGGAAGGTATTTATAGTCTATCTAGGAATAATATTAACATTACAGGAGTTCATAGAGTTAAATATGAAAGTCATGTGTAAGATCCATCAAAATGCATTTGCTGTTATAGTCTCTACAAATGTTAGGTTAGTTTTGAAATGATCATTATTCTTAGTCACTCCAGTAATATCTTATGATAAGTGCAGGTTTAGTTGAATTTTTGTTGCTTAGAACATGACTACCAAAAACAAACAGATGTAATTTATGACTATTAAAGTTTTAAGATAATTTGAAATCACAGTTTTCAACAGAAAATTATGTTACATTAGTCATTTCATTCATATTAAGATTTTAATTTTAATTCTTTGTTTTTTCCAACTTTCTTTGTCTCCTAAAGGAATTGTTACTTCCACAGTGTGAACTAATTTTTAATTAACTGATAAGATAAATGATGTACTGTAATTATATATAAATAAATAAAAAGTGATGATGGGATCTTTGTCAGCACCTGTGAAATTTCAATGGGTTCAGATAGTTGTACATAAAATTAGATAATGCAATCTGAGTTTAGCAGGTGTTGGCAGTCAATCACACATTGCTTTTCTTAAGAAACTAACTTATTTTTTTATTTCCATCTATTTAAGGTCAGATCATTTCCAATTTGATCGAAACTTGTTTCAATTGTTCAATATTTGTAGCTTTCTTTCTTGACAATTATTCTTTCATGATTTTCTCTAATAATAATTGACTTCATTTTTACTTTGCACTACATGATTCCAGATATTTCCTCCAATTTTTACTGATTATTCACTCTACCTACTAGATTTTAAATTTGCAAATGCCAGTGTATTTTAGGTATTAATCCAAACTGCATACACTGAATTTTGTCTTTCCAAATGAAATAAACCTTTCTTGACTGGGAATTTTGAAATTCCCTGAAGGTTACCTGGATTGACAAGCCACTTATGAATGTCAGAGGGCACAGTAGCTGAAGAAATGTAATAATAACAAAAAAGAAGACAACAACAGTCAGAATGTAAATAATATAAATAATAAGGACACCTCATCCAAGAAATTCAGACAGAAAAAGTTATTTTTATTTGTCAGAGATTCAAAACTTTTACAAGTTTTTCTCATTCCTACTTAACAAAAACCTTATGAAAATGGATTATTTAATGTTGTAACTATAATTTTAAGATATAATTTTTATGATAATATTAGCTATGAATGTTTTCATGGAAATAGCTATTGTATTTTCATATATACTTCATTGCACATAGTATCATTGTTATTATCATTACAAAAAATGCCTGATGACATTATGCTAATTTCCAATTTTTTCCAGGCCCAATGTATTTTCTGTTCATAAATTTATTGTGCCCACTTAAAAAGTCATTAATTATGATGTTTGTTTTTCTGGAATCCAGAAGAGATTCACAGATTTAAGCTGAATGGAATCATAAATATATTTCAACTCTAACCAGAATGTCTGGGATTCAGAGATTTGTTTTTAATTTTTATGTTCTTGAAATCTATGGTTTAGTGTAATTAACAAAATAAAGAAGGAAAATAAAGAGAAGGGCAAAAAATAATACAAGACAAATATATATATATATATATATATATATATATATATATATATATATATATATATATATATATCCAGAGTGCGATGGGTAAATTGTCACCATTTTATATTTTGAATTTCACACATCCACATTGTTTGTTTTTGATTTTGTCAACTGCACAGTATAGCAGGATCAATCGAGCACCATCTGTGAGAAAAAGAGCACCATGAGGCAGTTCACTCCACCAGAAATTTTGAAATGGCATGCTGAACTGCTTGACATTTCCACTGGAAGCTCCAATACAAACATTTCAGTGTGTTTGGGTCTCAATCTAAGGACAGTGCAGAGGATTCGAAAAGAGTTGGATGATTCTAATGGTAATTATGAAGGTACAGCAGCTTGGAGAATTCCTTCTGATCATTCTGATAAGAACTCCCAAATTTTTTGGTAAGGGCCTACATCAAGTGCCTTGAGGAGGTAGTGCTGCCCTAGCTCAAGAATGGCTGCTGGAAGACCCTATGTATGGCAACAAAATTCGCACCATGCCACACAAGCAGGAGAACCCAGTTATGGATGTCAGACAAATTCTGCGACCACATCACCCTTTACATCTGGCCCTCCTAACTCCCCAGACTGCAACCCCCTTCATTATTATGTGTGGGGCATAGTTGAGGGAGAGATCAACAAAACTCCTTGTAACACTAAAGATGAACTGAAGGTATAGATTATTGCAGCAGCATTCACCAACTTAAAAAAGAAGACTGTCCAGAATAGTTGCATGAGATTGTAAAGCTGGCTGGAGTCTATGGTTGAAGCCAATGGCGACTTTTTGTTGAATAAATTTACTCTTTAGTATTTCAAGATAATTTTGGTAAGTATATCTGTTAAAATGAGATGTCAGTATTGCATTATTTAGGTGACAATTTATCCATCATAACCTCTGTGTGTGTGTATATATATATATATATATGATGCAACTAAAAAGAAAAGCAAAAGTAATAAAACAAAAGTTTTCAAAGAATTGTGTTCACATGTAAAAGGGATACAACAGTCAACTGGTTACCATGTTCTAACTTCAAGATCTTTTTCTTTTTTGCATTTTTATGTCCTTGCTTTCCATTGCTTCATGTTCAAAAGATCACAGGAAATCAAGAAGTTTTTTGTATTTTGTTAATGTATTTACTGTTTTATATAAAATTTTGCATTCTTTTTTTTAGTACTGTCTATACTCATGTATAAGATGATTTTATGTATAGTATAAACTCTGAACTTTTTGGTATGAATTTTAACCTCTCCAGAAAAAAATTTACCTGTGTATAGTACAACTGGACACAAAAAATTCATGATTTTTAACCTCTTTAAAATTATCTGTGTAAAGTGAGACCCCCTATACTTAAGTAAATATGGTATGCTATAAAAAATCTCTTCTTTGACATTAAACAAGAAAATCTGTTGAAGTGGGTTGAGTTCTTCTGACACTTTTGTAAATGTTTCTGTTCTCTTTTGTCTGTTTGTCTTCTGTTTACAGTTATTTTTTGGAATGTTTTTTTTCTAATTTTAGTTCCAAAATATTGCTATGTTTTTTGTAGGTCAGTACTGAAAGAGCACAATTTGTCCTTCATAGATATTTTAAAGGATGATGTAGAACGAAAAATCATTTCACTTGCCATCATTGGTTTGAGGCCATTTTATATGTTGTTTTTGTCTTTACCTCTTTAGTTATCTTTAGATGATGTTACTTTATATTGTGGTATTTATCAAGATACTGTTTTCCTCAGTTATATTTATCTGAGAGATTTGTTGTGTTGAACATATTCTATTTTTATGCAATACATATGTGTTCTCCTCTAGAGGCACACAATTATTGTGTGTCAGGAAGAGTCCAAAATCATTTTCCTGGGTTTTCATGCCAATATGCTTATTCTTTCCTCTTTTCACTGTATCATAGGAGAATTGCTTATATGTTTATTTTGTTGTGAGGTGTAATTTAAAAGAGATACTAAACTATGGAAACATTAAAATTGTAAAACAGGCTACTAATGTGCTCTCCTATTTGAAAAGCATTGTTTAACAAATACAATTACGCAATCACTCAGAGACTACAAATACTTCTGCTGTAATCTTAGCCTGTTTAAAATTTGGAAGATCACAGCCCAGCATTTTAGTTTGTTAGTTTATAGAATGCTTTGAAAAAAAAAAAAGAAAAAAAAAAGACATTGATACTTTTTCTGGAATGAATATTCATGTAATTTCTTTACTTAAATCTATTAATAAAACAATGGATACACTTTACTCCTCAGGTAAATAAGAAAAATGAACTGATTATTTTTACTGTCCCGTTTGTTTTTATCCTAATGAAAGCATTTATGAGTTTACTTGAATAAGCATTCCTTTAAAATGTTATATTGCTATTTGTTAGCAAGATTACTTTGGACTAGAATTTTCATCTTTACCAATGCCCACATTAGAAGTGAGAAAATGAGTTTTATTTTAATATCTATAAAACTATTTGAAGATTTTAATTAGTTTGGTCTTCTGAAGTGGCATAAAAATACCGCAAAGTATATATTATTCACCTCTCTGATTTTTCTGTTTTGAAAATTAACATCTACCATTTTCCTACATTGGCTGAATTGAACTCAGTTGTTCCTTGTTTTTTAAACCTGCCAATCTTTTATACATCAACATATTGGTATATGTAAAACAAAAGAATAACAGATATGTTGTTTATGTATTTATTCTAAACAAATTAATGTATTTGATACAAGGTAATGTATTAGGTATTGATGTATCAAATCATGTGATCAGAAAGAAAATTTAGGTTTTTTAAATTGCCTATAACTTTAGTAATTTATTTAATGGGGTACAAGAGTGATGGCTTGATGGCATTACTTAAATAGCTGAACTGTATCTCAAAAGTTAATGATAAATTCTTCCTAGTTTATACTTAAGGAACCATTATAGTATAGTGACATATAAAAGTTCTTTTTAGTTATGAGTTTTATCAGACAAACAAGAATTTGCCAGTGGAAAATATCTCTGTATCATTTACATCAGTTGATTATGATAGATTTTACAAGCATACTGCTATATGAAAGAATCATTTGTTTAAGTCAGAAACTAGTTTGCCTTTAAGTAAACATGTGGTTATAAGTTTCACAGTCCCAGTTTCTGAAGTGAAACATCAAAATAACAAGGCCTTTTGTCCAAAACTCAACTATGGCTTAGACTTGCAACTATCATATCTGTTTAGTGTACATTTAAAAGGTCACTTAAAACAGACTGGTTGCTGTCAAATTTGAAATCATTTCAAGATGAGTTCTCATGATTTCCTCTGTATTTCTTGCAAAACAATAAAAATCCTATAAACTAGTGTAATACTTTTGAACAAATTAAACATTATTTTTCGTATTTTAACCAAACATGATAGTATAGTGAAAAGGGTGTATTTCAATAAGTCAATATTTTGATAGAAATTGAATGTAAAGGTTTATATCACTATCTAGAAATACTTAGATCTCACAGTTGCTGTTCATGGGTGGAGTCTCTGTTCCCACTAAACAAAATGAATTTAACTTTCTAAATCCTCTTTTTGGAAGATAAAAATAAAAAATAAAATTTTCTGAAAAAGTATGTAATAAATGTTGTGTTAAAAGTAAATTGCAAATACAAATGCTCTACAATAAACAACAAACAAATAACATTGCCAGATTTATTTTTTCAATAACTTTAAAATGTGCTATAAATGTCAGAAATGGCTGTCACTTTCATTTAGGTATAAATATCCCTCTCAGTTGAGGTGATAGGTAAACATAAAATTAAGAAAAAGGAAAAAATATCTATGTTATGTTTAGTGCAAAATGGTTAAAGTATGTAATGTCTATATATACACCCACTTGAATGGAATGTGGCACAAGGCTGAGTTTAAAGTGGGTTTCCCACTCATTCATGGGACTAGGGACAAAAATTGTTCAATCTCTCTTGTCACTTCTCTATATGGGGATGCCTCAGGTGCCAAATATTAATCCCAGTCCCACCCAAAGAAAATGTATTGCCTGGGGAAATGGCTCAACTGGGAATCAAGCATATTCTAAAACCATAATGGAGTTCTGGTGGGCACTGACTAGAGGTATTTATATTGGGTAGGGACAAATTCCATTCTTAAAAGATATTTTGTGGGAAAACAGTTAGGATTGACTCTCTTGGCTTAAACAAGCTATATTGTTAAATAGTTAATTAGCAGTTTGTGTATATTTAAATCCCTATGAAAAGTACCAAACAGCTATTTCAACATGACTTGATAAAGAGTGAAAATATGATGAGAGAAGAAAATAAAAAAGGTGATGGGGGAATAGAATCAAAAGGTGTAGGTGAATAGAAAAAATGAATTGAAAGGAAGGAGAAAAAATGTCAATTATATATTTCTCTAGCATTTGAATTGATGTTGGGTTTATTTTTCTTCCAAATTATATCTCCGATTGTCTTGAAGGTTACCACAACCTTCAAGACAATCGGAGATATAATTTGGAAGAAAAATAAACCCAACATCATGATACTTTTATTAGGGATGACTAATCCCTAGTCAGTTTTTAAAGTTAAAAATCTTTATTTACATTGTTCAGGCTATTGTCTTCATCTTTATTGTCATATTCATGACATTTTGGCTGTTGTATGCTCCAGCCTTCTTCATGTGATATACATTGGAATTAAAAACAAACCCTTTATTTCATCCACTGGAGTAGATTGTTCTAGTTCCACATGCCATGCCTTTTCTGGACATCTCAGTTTCAGTTATTTCACTTTAGTAACTCAACTCTCCAAGTTTTTATTCACTTTGCTGTGAGCAGGTACTGAACTCACAACTCTGTGGGTCAACACTTTTATCCACTGAGACGTACATCACCTGAAGAAGGATGAAATGTAAATATGACAATAAAGATGTGGACATTAGTTCAAACAATGTAAATAATGTAAATAGTTACAATGTCTCATCTCAGGAATATAGAAAAAAAATTAAAAATCTTTCTTGAAGACTGTTAACATTATAAATTTATTTTATGTACAAAATAAATATTTTTCTCTACTGGATGAATTTAATCTCCATTTTTTTTTATTTTGCCATCAATGAATTTTGTAAGAAAAAAATTTTTTCAATCTTTTTTTATGGCTACCTGTATAAAGAAAGAAATAATACCTAGTAATGCTGTTCATAATGACAACATAGAAAATAAGGTGATGCAAAAGAGATATGAATCACATAACCAATCATCTTTTTAATCATATATTTAACAATGTTCTGTATGTAAATATTTATTTCCCTTTATATATATATATACACATACATATATATATATATATATATATTCAGCATTGCTCTTCAAGTAAATTGAATTGACTTCTCCGAGCCGCTGGCATATTTTGTATAGAGAAAAACATTAAGATTCCCTTCCTTTCAGCCGTGCGTTGATGACCTAGAGGCAAGATATCTGACTGATATCAAATCGGTTGGATTTTGATCCCAGCTTGAAGCAATCAGATGTCTAGCCACACTGAAGAGCTGTGGTACATCAAAACAGTCTATCTGTGGATGACACACACACACACACACACACACACACACACATATATATATATATATATATATATATATATAGTTCTTAAAAAGTTTGCATGAACCAGTGGAAACATGACTGAATCTACACTGTGGTCAGCTCAAATATAGCAAAGTTAAATATTAGAGGGTTACTGAATGAGGTGTGTAATATGAAAATAAAAGTAAGTAGATGAAAGTGAAGATTATGAGGATAAATAGGTATTGACCTTTGAATTGAAGAATTTAAAATTGTAGCATTCAAGGAAGCATCTATAAGAGTTTGTTTCACAAATTAGCAGTTCTCAGAAAGAAACTTCCTCCTTACAATGGTATACAGAAAAAATATGGGTGATTCCACTCTGTAGGCTTAGCATGGTGATTTCTAGCTCTAAAGGTAGAACTACAATTCACGTTCTCTACAGCAAGTTAAGTATTATTAAATATCTCTAATAGCAGCTTGGAATGAGAAATCAGGGAGTCAAATGTTAGAATCCAGTCACGTTTGTTACATTCACTTATGCACAAATATCCTTGGGAAAGGTATGAACCAACCTCCCCCCCCCGCTATGGATTAAATATTAAGAGTTGTATTTGGAAAAATCATTGTCATTCTCAAAAAAAAATTATGCCATGTTTCTTGCAATCTAAAATATGTTTGATAAGCTGTAAAAAGAAAAGCAAATCAAATCATAATTAATTCAAATAAGTATTTGATTATTTGTAATATAGTAAAAAAATAGGACATTTCCATTAGTCAGCAATCTTGATCAGTGACATTATTTACATTATTCGGACTATTGTCCTCATCTTTTTCGCCATATCTATCACAACATTTGTTGCACGCCGCTCCGGCCTTCTTCAGGTGGTTGGAAGAAGGCCGGAGCGTACAACGGCCAAAACGTTGTGATAGATATGGTGAAAAAGATGAGGACAATAGTCCAAATAATGTAAATAATGTACATAATACCTCATCTCAGAAATATAGACAGACTTTGATCAGTTACATTTAGAGAAATCTATTCAAGAGAAAATATATAGTTAAATCAATTGTCAATTTCTAATGGCAAGTTTATCCAGATTGTCAATCTGGGTAACCTTGCCATTAGAAAGTGAATCTGGTGATACAAATTGTGAGTTTAATCCCTTGGTAGGGTAGTGTGTTCTTGGACTCAGTGGAAACAGAGCAAGCAGTAACCTGAGCAGTACTGAATAAGAACAAGATGAGATCTTTGCCTCTAACTCTACTATCCTCCATTCAAAATTCTGTCATGACTCAGGAAGTCTCAAGACTTATCAATGGCCTTAACCCTAAAAAGGCTACTGGTCTAGATAAAATCCCAGTGGTTGTCCTTAAGAACATTAGCCTGGAGTTATCTTCGATCTTAGCAAAATTGTTTAACCACTACCTGAAGGAGAAATCTTTCCCAAGTGTATGCTCTATTTTTGTGGTTGAGCACTCCTCCTCATCTCAATATCAGCCCATCAGCTTCTTTAATGTTATTAGAAAAATCTTTGAGGCTATGATCAACTAGAAGGTTGTTGATCTCCTTAACAGGCCCAATCCCTTGAGTGAGAAACAATACAAATTTTGATCTGCTTGGTCCTCTGCTGATATCCTGTTATTACTAACAGAATCAGTGAGGCATTAGATAATGCATACATCACAAGGATGATCGTATTAGATATATTGAAGGCCTTTGACAAGGTGTGGCATAGGGAATTGTTACACAAGCTGTCCAGCTATAGAATCTCTGGAAGAGTTTTCTAACAGATAGGTCCATGAATATAATTGCTAATGCCCATGAGTTCAATGCAGGCATACTTTTTTTGTCCAACCCTCTTTCTGATTTATATTAATGATCTATCTAAGAGCATACACCAATTTTTTGTGAATATCTATACAGAAGATAAAACTATTATGGGTGCACTGACAAAAATCTAGATGACCAAAGCCTGGAGCTGATTTCTCCACAGATCTAGCTCTAAGAACTCAATGGGAGAAAAACTGGCTTGTCTCATTCATTACCTCAAGAACCAAACTCATAACATTCCATCATCATGGAGCAAACACTGAATTTTTGTCTATTGCAATGAACGGATATTCTTTCAAGAAGGCCTCTTGAATGTTTGAAGAACTTGTATATATGATCCTTCGCTAAAGATGGTGGGAAAAGACCTACCACGCCAAGTACACTGAGCTGAACTGCCTTCATTCCCTTCATATCCCATTAGTGAGAAGTTCTATTTGAACAACTTCCTCCCATGTAGAGCTGACTCCCAAGAGGATGCTTTCCTGATCATTACAATCATAACCTCTTCAAGTCTTGAATTAACCATGATCTTTCCTGATAAACTGCACCCCTTACTTCTTACTCTTACCACTCCTACAACAATCTCCTTCAGTAACCCTCTACCTTGAGTGACTGTTGGGTTTTTTATAGGGTGAACATTAGTAAAAAAAAAAATCCCTGGACATGACAGCAAAATGAGAACAATCTATTCCCATAGATTAAATAAAGTGTTCAATTTGAAATTTCTAGATGGTTATCAGGGTCAAAAATCACCTGATCAAGACAGGAGGGTACAACAGGCGAAATGTTGTGATAACAACAAAGACAACATCAGTTGTCTTGCATGTAAATAAAAAAATATGAACTGCTGTTATCCATTTGTTGCCAGGATCATTTCCAGCCTTGTGTTTCTATTTCTAAATTTGTTTAGGTTCCAATTAATTTTTATTTTACACAATATTTATCGTTGGTGATATTTATGGTAACAGCTGCCTTTTTTCTTGTTGGTTGTATTTTTTTTCTACAATACTGGACCATTTCCTGTCTGAGAAAAGAAATTATCTTTACTTTCTGGGAACACCTTGGTGCCAAAAAGATATTCTTGCATATCTAAAGACAAGAGATATCTGAGAATTTGTGTTATGTATGTATGTGTGTGTGTGTGTGGGGGGGAATCATTTGCTCTTTTGGGTGTTTCTAGTTTAAAAGCACTTAAAACCACTTACTTGCTTACATATTCCACAGGTTGTGTGATCCTATATTACATACTCAGTCTTAATGTGTTCTTGGTAATATCATTTATTTAGTGCTTTATGAAGAAAATAAATCTTTCTGCTTTGTTGATGGCTGTGTCTGAAACTAAAACTTCTCAAACAATTACTTACATATCTGAAGTTGCTTAACATTGTCTTTATTACACCTCCAGTTCAATATTTTCTTGTATTTAGAAATAATTGCACTCATATACAGGGTGCGATGGGTAAATTGTTGCCATTTTATATTTTTGATTTTGTGCATTGTTTGTTTTTGATTTTGTCAACTGCACAGTATAGTAGGGCACTGTATGTAAGAAAAAGAGCCCCATGACGCAATTCGCTCCTCCAAAAATTTGGAAATAGCATGCTGTACTGTTTGGTATTTATGCCAGAAGCTCTAATATGAATATTTCAGAGAGTTTGAGTGTCAAGAGGAATCAGAAAGAGTTGGATGAGTCTAATGGTGATTACGAAGATGTTTGGAGCAATCATTAGTGATGTCAGCATTATGTCTCCATTCATCTTCCTACAGAGCCTCAGACTCAACACAGAGGCCAACATCAAGTGCCTTGAGGAAGTAGTGCCACCCTGGCTCAAGAGGGTGGCTACTGGAAGACCCTATTTCTGGCAACAGGGCTGCACCATGCCACACAAGCAGGAGAACCCAGTCATGGTTGTCAGACCATTTTTGCGACCACATCACCCCTTACATCTGGCCACCTAACTCCCCAGACTGCAAACTCCTTGATTATTATGTGTGGGGTGCAGTTGAGCGAGAGACCAATAAAACTCCTTGTAACTCCAAAGATGAACAGAAGGTGAGTATTATGGAAGCATTCCCCAAATTAAACAAGAAAAGTTGCAAGAGATTCCGAATTTGTCAGGAGGCTGTGGTTGAAGCCGATGGTGATTTTATTGAATAAATTTACTCTTTAGTATTTCAAGATATTTTTGCGTCATTTTGATAAATATATGCTGTCAGTCTTATTTTCATTTTTGCATAATTTAGAGGACAATTTGTCCATCGCTCCCTGTAAGTGTATATTTCTATCACTTCAGTTTTTAGAGATGAAGCCATATGTAGAAATGTTTTTATATACATTTTTAGCTGCTTGATTCTTTGGCCAGTAAATTAATCTGTAGATTTTTTTAGATAAAGATGAGATTTGAACTCACATTCCATCCCCCAGAATAAAAAGAAAAATATATAAAGAAATTAGTTAAAATTAAAAAAAAAAAAGAAAAAAAATTATAATGATGAAAATACTTCAATTTTAAAATATAATTACTACTATTATTAGTTGAGAATCAATAACAGAATGGAAAAGAGTTGTAGGTTTCGAGATGGTGACAAAAAGACTATAGATGAAAATACTGCCTGATTATTTGGTCACCTAATTGGTAGAGACATTATTCCTGAAAAACAAGCTTTTTTGAGGTACATTGTGTGGGAGGTTGGATTCTTGTTCAAAGTTACTTCTTTATTCTAAGCTTCTGCAATTTAAGAGCCAAAATATTGGGAAAATTAAAACTTGTCAAAAACTTGTATTTGTATCTTGAATTTTTTAAGAAGTTGTATTTCTTTGCTTCTCTGTTCTGGGTTATCAGTAAATCCTGTCAACATTGCTCTGGGTTACAACTATTCATGTTATGTATTAAACCTTTTTTAAATCTTGTTGCAACATGACTTATATATAGGTGTTAATGTGCCATGAAATGTCATTTCTTATGTAAAAAGGTACTCAACCAACAAATATTTAGTATATTATCACTTAATGTATTTTAGTATATTATCACTTTATGTAATTATAAATCAGAATAAAAGAATTTTATTTTTATATGTGAACATTTTCTTTTTGGAACATTAAGCTGACATTGAGGAATGCCTGTTTTATTGTCTATAAAAGTCTCAGACAAAAAGTTAGTGATGCCTCACACTATGTGACCCATATCAATGTTAAAATTCTGAATATATTCAATAGATTATCTTGAATAAATGAAATAACATGAATATCATTTAAAGTTTCTCTTTGTTTTTATAAAATTTTTATTTGCATAAAGTTCAAGTTAAAAAAAAAAAGTAAAAATTTATCCCAAAATGAAAAGATAAGATTTTAGTGAGTGAGAAAATTTCCAAATTTTCTCTTCCTTTTTACATGAATTTTGATATTTTAACCCAAAATAACCCAAGAGATGTTCAAAAAGAAACAATTTTGTGTCATTTCACACTTTCTATATTAAAAAGTCTCAAGAAAATTGGATAGAAATCTTTTTATCAAATTACCTTAAAAATGGCTCCTTTCTAAGAAAAAAATATCTGCTGTTATGGTGGTATGTTTATATCATGAATAATATTTAACTGCATTAATGTAGAAGGTTATCATCTAAAGTTGGTAGTTCAACAAAAGCCTTTCAAACTACATAACATATTTCTAAGATGCATTTTTATGTAAACAACAAGAAAAACTGGTAAATTTTTTTTTTATCTTGGGCACAGATAAACTTATAAGCAAAACAACTATAGAATATTTTTAAAAAGTTAATATGTGATATCCTTCTGTTAATGTAACTAAAAGATTAGAAAATGGGAATTATTTCCTTAACACAAACTATAGTTATTTTTTTTTTAACTAATGTTCATCAAATACATGCTGAAGAGCCACTCAACATAGAAGGTAAATAATGATGTTGTATAAGATGAGGAGGTAAGAAGTACAGTTTATGAGGTTATGTAGGAAGAGATAACTGTTAACCTTAGACTTGAAGAGGTTAAAATTGTAGCAATTGAGAACACATCCTCTTGATGGTATGTTCCACAAAGTAGCATTTCTTGGGAAGAAGTTGTCAGAGTGGAATTTCTGTTTTACTAATATAATACAAAGAGAATGAGGATGATTCATCACCAGTGTACATGATATAATGGGTCTTAGCTGTGAAGGTCAGAAATGGTGAAACTAAGTAATGTAATACATCAGAACATATGGGAAAGGGGTTATAGAGTTGAAAATAGTTCATCACCCATAAGGCTGGTGAGAACTAGTCAGCTTCAATTAAAATATGGCAACACTGCTCCATTTTTGTTCTGGCTCTTGTAAAGAGAGAACATAGTGTAAGGGAGTTATAAGTCTGAGTAAATAAGTCACTAACATTTATATATACAAATATACTCATAAAAATGAGAAACAGCAAAACATGGAAACAACAAAATGAGCATTATTTATTATCTTATTGTATTGTGGTGTTGAAGACATGAGAGACAGTAATACTGAGTGAAATTGTGAGTTGAAAGTCAAATGTAGATCAAATATGGATTGGAATCCAGTAGAATAATATGATAAAGAATAAGTACAGTTTATACAGTCTTTCTCGTATGTTATTTATAGATATGTGTAATGATTGTCCAGATAATTTAGTTGGAAAAATACAAGAAGTGTCTGGTGTTTCCTTAGTGCCAAAAGATCTATGTTATTATTATGGCCTGAAAAAGGGAAAGGAGATGAAATTTTCATTTTTTTTTCTTTTGGCTAATCTTGTTAATCTGAAAATGATCTAATTTGATTTTTGCAATTTTTATTTTATAGACAAAGAATAGAAATGAATAAAATATCTGTAAGGTTTTATAAAAATACTAACAAAACAAATATAAAAATTAATATACCTTACACACAGACACACACATATATAAAGGTGGCCTGACAATTTGGTGTTGACTTCAATGTTAACTTTTATTTATATATATATATATATATATATATATATATATATATATATATATATATATATATATATATATATATGGATGGATGGATAGATAGATATGCCTCTAAGTGCCAAGGGATGTAGGTAATCATGGCTCTCTGCAACTTCCGTTTTAATGTCTGCATACCATGTGTTGACATGATTTATCTTGGAGAAAATAGTGGAATGATTTTCTGTTGCTTTCTGCATGGTTTTGAGTTCAGAGTTATCTTTCCTTGACTGGTTGCCAATCAAGGTTAAAATAGTCCAGTCTACCTTGTTATTTATTTTATATAAGCTAGTGAGGGAAGAGAGAAGAATGGCTTTTTACCTTCCCCAAGGGCATTAAGCACTTTAAAGTGAATGCAAAGTGTTTCACTCAGAATTCGAACTCCACTCAGCAATTCTATTCTCTGCCATTAATGGTTAATTCCCCTGCACCCCCTACACGTGCCTGCTTATGTATAAAAATAGACTCTATACATGAAAGATATAATCTTTTCTGAATGAGGGCACCTTTTTTAATCTATTTGCTTCGGTTAAAAAGCTATATTTTCTCCTCACACAATTTCCTCTAGGTTACTTTCCTGTACTTATTTTGCCACCTGACATTTACTTTTTCTCCCACTCACCTTGGTGATAAGCTGAATGCTAACAATGGCTTATCAAAGATTTACAGATCCATTTTACTTTTGATAATAAGACCAAACTAAAAATACTAATCAAATCCTTTTTTGTTTTATTTCAGTTTACAGTTATCATTGTTTTTTTTTTTGTTTTTTTCTAAATGGAAGGATCATAGCTAAACTGTTTATATAAATCATCTTCTACACTATTCATTACTTTTTTCTTCTTGTTGAGCCTTAAGGGATTATAAGGATTTTTATAAGCATTAAGAGTCTTCCCCACCCCAAACACCGATGCTTAAGAGGTATGAAAACAATTTAATAGATTTATTTTCGAACATGTTTTATTTATATATATATATATATAAAAACATGTTTAAAAATAAATCTATCATATATATATATATATATATATATATATATATATATATATATATATATATATATAAACATGTTTAAAATAAATCTATCATATATATATATATATATATATATATATATATATATATATATTCTCAGTTTGTTTTTAAATGACCATGCATGAACAAATTAATTAAAAAAATTAACATTAATATATTCTCTAGTTTTACTCCTCCTGTGAGATTCAGCATTTATTTCATAATTATTTTAAACCAGAGGCAATCATTGTGATTATAATAATAGTAGAGAACAGTAACATTAACCCTGACAGTGGTTTGATAAGTTTCTTAATGTAAAAAAAAATATCAGTTACTTTGAGATAGAATAAAACTGAAGGATTTATTTTTTTAATTGATTCACCCCAAGCAAGGCAATAATGCCACTAAAATGCAAGGAGCTACTGGATGTGGAAGAAAATGAAGAGAATTTAGAATGAGCCAGAAATACAATTCTAAACAGGTAACAAGTGAAAAATATCTACTCCTGTTCAATAGACCAAGGAGGAAATAGAGAAATAAAATGAATTGAGAGTATGAAACCTGTCAGTTTGGTAAAACTATTAAGGAAAATGGAGACAAAAAGGACAGTTGTTGTTAGAATCAGAAAGTGAAAGTGGAAAATTGTGGGTCACATAATGAGGAAAAGGGGCTTGGAGAATTGGACACACACAGAACATAGTGAAAGCAAAAGAGGCTGAGGAAAACAGCAGGTAAAACATCTAATGGGCTTATGTAAATGGATGGCAAAACATGGACTGGGAGGAAGAGTAAGGGGGTCAAACATTACTTAGACTTATAAAAGATAGGAAATTGTGGAGTGTAGCATTTTACTGATAAGAATCACTCTTTTAAGTATTAAAAATGTCTTGTGAATAAAGAAAAAATGTAGAATGGATTGTGTATTGGGTACTTAAAATTAGTATTGGTCATATTTTGGGAAGATAATCAAGCCAAAAACTTTTTAGCAAACTTTTATGGGGTCCTTCTACCTGAATTTTAAGGGAAAAAATAAAATCCGAGTGTCATGTCCACAAATACAACACATTTTTATAAACAATGTGAAGAAATGATCTTCACAGTAAAAGAAGACCAAGCTAAATATGATGGTAACATTTATAGTCAGATACATGTATTTACATATCAAAAATCAATGTCCTTTGTTGTAGCCATGAAGAGACCAATAGTTTGATTGTTTGAAAATGATTTATCGCAAATCAGTCTGCAAAATTTCGAAGTGTTTTCGTTGCAAGTGAAGAAATCAAGTGGTATGGTATACTAATATGTGTGTGTGTGTGTGTGAAACACACACAAATGAAATATCTGTGACTGCTATCTGACTGTGTGCAATAGCAGTAATATTAAAACAGGGATCAAAGAAAGGGGAAACAAGACTTACTTTCATTGTAGCATTGTATTTAGAAAAATCATTGTTGATATATTGTCATGGTAGTGTGTCTATGTTGTTGATCAAATCTTGTCTGCTTCACAGACTGTCTTTTGTTGACTGTGTTATTACAGATCTTGTTGCTGATGAGCCACTATTTGACAGACAGTGCTTGGTGCATGAATCCTATCTGAGTTTTGTGGTGGAGTGGGGGGGTATACATCAATAACCTGAGCCCTGACCTATTTACATGTCATTTGGAGTTTAACCATGTGGACATAATAGAGAGCACATCACGTGACTTGTCATATCCAATCAGATTCCAGAAACCATTTATTTAATTTGGAGCTGTGTATGTACAGAATAGTAAAAAAGTATTTTGTATCTACTGTATTTAGTAAAATTTATTCGTAGGTGTCTCTTACTCATTTGTGCTTCACTTATTGGCTGTAAAATATAAGAGTTTATATTCTATACCTTTTTAAGTTTATAGTGTTAATTGTTACCCACCTTTTTGTTATAGATTTTATTGTTACAAAGTGAGAGAGTTCTCTATCCTTACCAATTTCTATATTGGTCAAATATAATGAGTATTACTAAGCTATAATTGGAAATCTCAAAATATTTTTATTCTCAAGCCATGACAACTATTCTACTAACATGACAAAACTTATTTGAAATATAATACCAGATTAAAAAAAAAAAAAACCTACTTTATCCACACCTCTTCAAGTATGTTTCATTTGTTTATTTGTTGTGGCAGATTGGATATATGAAAAGGGTTAAGAGGTCTCTTTAAATAATTTTGTCTCCAAAATTATGGCCATTGGTTGAAAAACACAAAAGCCTATTGTAAACTCTAGTACTTTAAAAATAACAGGATCTTAAGGAGAGGCATTTGTAGTGATTTTTCTTAGTGGGTCACATATACAATCAGAACAGAAGCTACATTTAACATCAAGAAATGTATGGTAGGTTAAATTAATTTATTCATTTGATTCATTCAATATTTTAAAAATTTCAACATGAACTGCTGTTTAGAATGATTCATTCCCAGTTCAGATTTTTTTTTTTTACTTTGAATAATCCTTTAAAGTCTTTTATCAGCTGATTTAGAAATATTATTCTAAAAGTATAATGCATATAATTACTGTTCAGATAATTTTTATTTACATTATCTATTATTTAAAAAATCACTTCTGAATATATGTATGGTTTGGGATGGAATATCCTAATGTCTTTGTCTCCATGAAATTTTAAAACTATCATCAAATTACAGGATAAAATCCAATTTATTTTTATGTTTGTCTAGATATATTTAATATTTTTTATTTGTGATAAAAATGATTTTCTAGTTTTTCAGACTTCCACATAGCATAAGATGAAATTTTTATTTAAATGTTTTATTATTTTAAGGTGATTTTTAGTCTTATAATTAAAAATGTAAAATTAAAGCACATTTTTTAAATGATATGCAGTTTTTTATCATTTCATCCCAAGCAAGACAATAAAGCCACTAAGATGCAAAACATTACCAAATATGAGAGAATATAAGAAAAACAAAAACTATTAAGGAGAGAGAACAATAAAAAAAAAAAAAAAACAGGAATTAAGAATTAAGAAGACAGAAGATAACAACTGACACTGAATTTAAATTTTTGAAGATCAAACTTGACTGGGGAGTAAGATGCCAGAAGAGAGTTCCACAAGTGAGAACTGCAAGAGATGAAACTGTTAGCATAGAATTTATGGTTACATTAAATACACTTGTATTCAAAAGTATTTTGGTGACTTTTTTATTTTGACCCCTTGATAATTTTTTATTTTCTGATTAATCAATTAAAATTTGATTTGATGACAGTCGTCTACTCAGTTGGTATTAGCCAAATATTTAATACATGAATTGACAATAAATAAGAGAGAATTAATATTATTATTGTATTTCCACAATTAACAATGGTATTCTTTGCATAAATGAAAGAATCTATTTGAAAATAAGTAAGGTCATAACAACTGCAAAAAGATGAGTCATCCATTGCATGTTGTAATGTGTTTGGCATAAAAATGGTGTATATAAATTTTTTTCACAAAGATCCAGATGAAACTAAGAGCACACCAAAGACCTAAAAAAAATAAAGTGACTGAGACTAATCAATCTGAACAAACAGTTTTATACATAGCAGTCAAATGTTTTATCCATAGATCATAAATCAAAAGAAAATGGCAGGTCATCTAAGGCAGATTTCAACATCAGAGGGTAAGTAAAAATTACAAGGAAGTTTTAGTAAATGTGAAATAAAGCATAAAGAATATGCAGATAGATCTGAAGAATTCTCATGTCTCAGCAATTTATAGAACATTGAACCAATGAAGATTTAATGGATTGTGTTGTACAAAAAAAAAATCCAATTTGGAATGGAATGATTCATTTGAAAAAATATGGAAATTAATCTTAGAACCAAATACTTTCGTCTCCAACTGTGCATGTGTTGATAGGAATAATTTAAATAAAAAGAATAAAAGTTTCTCATGAACTTCAACTTAAGTTAAATGGACTTTTGCACATTAATTGTTGATAATAAGAAAAATAATTTATTAGAACTGAAATAGTTTATATAGGCAAAAGGAAATCTGGTTTATCACAAGAATTCAGAGAAAAGTTAATAGAATTATGAATCTTTAGTGAATATATAGTGCAATAGCTTCTGAAGTTGAAAAATTACTGCTTCTCTCTCTCTCTCTCTCTCTCTCTCTCTCTGCCCTGACACTTTGGGTGACAGATTGGGGCAACATAGAAATGTCAATATATTAATAGAAAAAGGTACATTCATGGAATTTTGATGAGTAATAAGAAAATGGTGTAAGCCAAAAATATGGTCTCAAAATTGGTATCACCATTATAAAAAAGTTACCTCAAACAATTTAGACTAATAGAATATGTATCCCACAAAAAGCTAAAAGTTTCCTAAAAATAGACAGTTATGAATCTAAAGAGTATAAGGAGTGGGGCTTGAAACAGTGGTCTAAATTGATATATAGTAGCAATCTTTGTGTGTGATGGTCAAAAGTACATTAGAATGGTAAGCAAAGAGTACTTCAATTGTACTAGAGTAGAGTAGCAGTTAAATACAGAAGTTGGAGTGTTACAGTGGCATGATATAAGGTTGTATATTTAGAAATGTTGCTGGCCTGTCAATAAAATTAAGGGAATTACAGATAATGAGTTTTATCTAGGAATATTGGATAAGGTTATACTACCATACACCCAAAACAATATAGGTTAATATTAGATTTTTCAGTATGAGAAAACAAGATACACTTCTAGACTAATCATAGTTTTCATTGAAGACTGTAACATTGCAATGGCCAACCCAGTAACTAGACCCTGACTCGTTGAGCACTTATGAAAAACTGACTCAATAAATCTACAAGAGTGAACCATCTCTACAATAATATCATAGAATATTAGAGGAAAATATCATTAGAAGCAACAAAGAATCTAATTGCAGTCAACAGAGGTGATGCTGCATTAAAATCTTTTGGTTAATCTATTATTGTCTATTAGAGTTTATTTACTGTTTTTATTTACTTCTGCATAAATTTTAATAAAGATATCATATTGTAGAAAATTAAACTATTTGAAATGGTACATTTCAAAAGTAGTAAATTTAATTAATGTGTGTTTATCCACACCTGTCAGAGTTTAGAGAGCTGTCATCTGATCTTTGAGTATGATAGAGTCTGCAAGAAATTAAAAAGTTCTTTGATAAATATCATCATCAACTTGATAATGTCAGAAATTGGTTAGATATCTTCATGCCAGTATCTCAAGGTAGATCAATTTAGTAAAAGTTTCAATATAATCAATTGAATCTCACCTGCTGTAAAGGAAATTAGGTAAAGTTAGTATAAATTAAAAAACTTGTAGATTAAAGGCTGAATACAATAAAATAGGAATGTCATTTTTGTAATCTTTATTTCACTTGTAGTCATCTGGCAAATCACCACCATAAATCACCTGTTGGTTGAATCATTAATGAATCTGTTTTTTATCAGCTGTGTTATATTTCTCTTAATTTAGTTGAAACTTTGGCAAAGTGAAATGGGAAAATGACTACAAATCAGATACAGAAATTACTGGTCAACACAGTATAGACACAATAAGTAATAAGTAAAAGTAAATAATGATATATTTACAGTTGTAAATATTTGTATATTTGAGAATGAAAGTGAAATTAAGTTAATTTTAGAAATTTTGAACACTTTCATTTCTTTTAAATAACTACATAAATGATAGAAAACAAAATTATATGATGCTGTTGGTTTTGGAAAGTTTGTATGAAGAATTATCTCAAAATACAGATTGACCATCATTAATCTGGTATCATTGGGGTTTTTGGATGCTGGATTTATTCTTTTCTTTAATATTTTGAATTTTCTGCATTAACTTCCTTATGCATTTCTTTTTCTTTGGTTCACTCTCAATAATGAACCAGAACAATTTTTCTTTTCTATCTGTCATACACTTATATAGACACACCACTATCAAGTTTTCACATATTCAACCTTATCTGGTATATACAGTGAACAGTATTTTCACACAACAAAAATCTCTTCTTTTCTTCAAGCCAAGACTAGCTAAACAAGGGTAGATCATATAATAATAATAATAATAACCACAAAATTAAATTAAAAGGGCTTGTTTACATTTTTAAAGTGCATCATCAGCATGATGTTTCTGTTAGTGCTACCAAAATAGTAACTTGGTGTAATGTCACAAGAAATCTGGAAATGATGTCTGAATTTGTGGCAAATCTGGGTTACATGTAACCAAATTATCAGTGATCAACATTTAACAACAAAACTATTTCCAATTTCTTCTCTTTTTACTTATTTATTTTTCTTCTCTTTAATCCAAAATGGAAATGCCAATGCTTACAATGTGTAAATGCATATATGAATTAGAAGAATAATATTTTCACCTATAGCAGTAGCTAATGCCAAATCATGACTATAATGTTAGATGATAAAAAAGAAGCTATATCTAAAAACTGAGGAAGACTTTTAATCCCAAATGCCCTTTAACTAATTTAACCCTTCCTTATATAATAATATAAAAATTAAGATATGGATTAAGATTAAATAAAAAATGAGATAAAAAGTATATCTAAAATTAATAAAGGCTTGACATGTTTTTTCTTTATCTACTCGTATGAACTGTAGCCAATTATTTTTATGTATGTGCTTTGAATTCGTAAACTACTATTTAAATTGTTATCCCAACATGTTGAAGATTAAGGATTAATATTATCCTTCATCTATATCTGTCTGATGACAAAACTGTTGACTAACCTAGTGAGTCACACGTACATATCACATCAGGTGAGAGATCTGTTACCAATGGTAGGAATATAAAGTTAAAGATATGTTAACATGATGATGGTTGTTGGTACCAGTGGTAAGTAGTAGAATTTGTTTTAGATTTATTTTTCTTTAAGTGTCTTTCAGCAGAGTCTGCCTGTGTTTCAAAGCTTTTCTGATCTGATAACAATCCATACAGTGATTCTATTTTGCCTGTTTACACCAAATGCAAAGCAGCAGTTACAACACAACCCTAAAAACAGAGAATGCAAGAATAAAAAAATTGAAATAGGGAAATAATTTTGCTGAGTTTTAATGGAGGATTAAAACAGCAAAATTACAATTTTTCAAGAAAAGTTAAAAATATTAGCTAAACAGTTTTCTCCTCCTTTTTTGTTATATTCAGTAATCTGAAGGACATTATTTATTACAATGTTGTCATGAGATTATATTTTGGCAATGAACACTGTTTTATTTTATAAGAAAAAATATACATAGAATATTTTGTATAGTTATTTTCATGCTGCCTTTTACTTTCATTTTATTTTTAAATTACCAACTTTTAATTCATTTTCTGTAGAATTGTCTTCTGAGTGAGAAAAAAGTTCTGTATCACATATCAGAATTTTTATTTAACACCAATAATCAAATTTATATTTGATTGAAAAACTATAAATGTCATAAAATAAAACTAGATTTCAGATTGAAAGGTTTATATACTTTCTTAGAAATAGTGAAGTTTAATAATCCTTACATCCATCAGGTATAAACTTCTGAACAGAAAATCAGGTTCAAAATAATCATTTGAAACTACCTGTGATTTGATATAAGCCCTGGTGAATTATATTTGATTCTCTTTCATCACTGTTAGAAATGATGGAATTTATTCAGAACACAGAATGTCCAAGTTAAAAATTTAAAAAAAATAATAATGATATAAAGAAAAAATAAATTTAAGTTTATATATATATTCAATGAAAGGATGGCTCTAGTCATAACACGAGTTTCATGTTCACATGATCTTCAGACAACTGAAGTCATCTGAAGATTGTGTGAATGCGAAACAACTTATGACTAGAGCCATCCTTTCATATGATTTAACATTGGTAAACACTTATTTGCTTAGTCTAGGCAATCTGGGCTTCAAGTACTTTATTCAGTAAGTAAGTTTGCTTTTAAACTTTTTTTCTCTTTCTTTTTTCAGTATTGCCAGTTTTATTTGAGACTATATCTAGATAAGAGGTTTAGTTTTTGGCAAGTTGTTTGTTGTTTTCCTTTAATATATATATATATATATATGTAATGTGTTCATATAATGCATTTCATATAATGATCTCATAGAATCTTTCTTTCTTCCACTGCTATACCACTTTAGGCCATTGACAATTATGGCTCTCTACAATTTCCTGTCCTTAGCTCTTAGTAAATTTTGTCTTTTTGTTATCTCTCTTAAATTCTGTTCTACCATCTGTTTACACAAAGTACATAAAAATGCTAAAATGTAAAGTGCTAAAAAAAATTATGACTGACAGAAAAGTTAACAAAAGTATAACTTTTTCTTCTTTAATTTTTCTATTTAGTTAATTTGATTTTTGTTAATGTTCACATTTCTTTCTGTTTAGGGCTGAAAAAAAAATATAGTTACTGTTTTGTAAATTGTTGACTTTACTCTGTTTGGATTTGTCTGTGAAATTATGTTGAGAATTTTAGAGTAAAGGGGAATAGAAGATTTAAAGAAAAAATAATGTCATGGCCCCCTTAGCTTAATATGAGAGGAGCTGAAAAGTTCTCAGGATGATCCGTTTCCCAGAATCAGTATTCTAAGTTTGGATGCAGACAAACTGATTTTAGGAAGTGACTCATCCTGAGAACTTTTCACTTCTCCAATGTATTTAACTGGGGAAGTATTTGACAATTATTGGAAGACACATTTATAGAAAAAAAATATATATGTTCACATTTACTTATGTAACTATGTATGTATGTAAATATATGTTGATATAAGAGAATGCTAAAATGTTAACCTCCCACCCTGCACACACATGCCACATCAAGGATTTTATAATTTGATAGCTGGTTAGATTTTGAGACATGGATCAGGTTAAAAACTTTTCAGTACCTCCCTCATATAACTAGACATAATCTAGAAAAATATAAACTTGCTAGAGCTAGAAATATACAGGAATATGAATAGATTAATGGAAAGAATAAGATTGGAAAGAATATATTAAATATTGATTGCAACTATTTTAAAGAATAAAAATGGATGGTTACATTGATATAAAATATCTCAGATATTGAGAAATTGATATCAGTTTGTTTTTCATGATCCCATGTTAGAATTTATTTTCTGTGTCCTCATATCATATATTAAAAAAAAAAGAAAGTATAAACTTTGGAAAATAAAATAAAAGCTGACTTAAAATACAACACCTATTGTAGTTGTTCATCATTTGACATTCATAATTCTTTTCAAAGTGCTAATTTTTCTCCCATCATTTTATTAGAGTTTTTCAGAATTCGATATTTATTGCATGTAATCAATTATGTGAGATTAAATTGTTCCCTCTTCAGATCAAAAATAATTCTCAGTGAAAAATAACTTAATGAATCCAGTTAAATTATCCTCACAAATTACTTATAAATTGACATTATTGTTTTATTTCCTGTGTAATTAAAAATATTGACAAGAAAGACAAAAAGAGGAGGAAAGATGATTTAAAAGAAACAGTCAATCAAGTGTAAAAAATATAATTCAATCTTGTTTGTTGCAAAGATAAGAATATTAAAAATATATAAAGAGAAAATGTAAGTTTTTTTGACAAAACTTTCTTTTTGTTTGAATGCAATCTCTCATGTATTTTAATTGATTATCTCCCTTCCTCTGTTTACATAGTGGGTTTCAGTTTACCAGTAGTATTGTGTTCACTGAAAAGTCATTATTTTTTATGCTTGGTTTTTGTTCTCCTTACATAATTGATATTAAGTAAACATCCTTCACAAGCATTTCATCAGTATTTTAAAAATCTACAATAACAAGGTGAAAACTGGTCCCAGTCTGTTCATATTATATAGTGTATTTAGGCAGCAATCCTTCTTTCCTGCACATTTCATTGAATACGACAGACCAGGTGCTTTTATTTAGTTTTTTTTACAATTTCTCATGTGATCTAATAATTTTTTTTTTAATATTTAATCCTTGAAAATGGCTAAATGTATAGTCAAAAGTGCTTGGATAAAAAGAACATTTGGACAGTTTTTACATAATTTATCATCTGAAAAGGAAAAAAAAATTATTAGATCGCATGAGAAATTGTAAAAAAAACTAAAATCAAAGCACCTTGTCTGTCGTATTTAATTAATAATACTCCATCCAAACCTCAAAGATCTTCTTAAGGTAGAAGGTCTAAAAGATTATATTCTCCGTAATAGGAACAAGAACATTCCAACAAAACTCAAAATTGCTGCTAAAGAATTAAAAAACAACCCTAATATAGTTATCAGAAAAGCTGATAAATCCAATATTTATGTAATTTTGGATAAATTGGATCATCACAAAAAACTTCAACACCTCATTGATGATTGTCCTAAATTTACTAAATTGAATAAGAACACCACTGAATCTCTAAAGAAATATGTTAGTAAACTCATAACATCCAACAATGCTGTTGCAGGATCCATAAAAATAAACAAAATTATTGGACATTACCAACTTGGTTATTTATACGGTAATGGTAAAATAGCCAAACCAGGATACTCATTACGACCTATCATTTCTCAGATTCCAACATGCATATACCAACTATCAAAATTTCTCAATGATATTATTACCCTATACCTCCCTACTAACTATACCATTAAATCTACCCATGAATTCCTCCAAATACTTAAAACCACAAAAGTAAAAACAAACCAAGGCATTCTTGTATCACTTGACATAGAGAATTTATTTACAAACATTCCCATCTCTGAAACTATTGATATTATCATTAATTCGGTGTATAAAAATAATTTAATTCCACCTCCATCAATACAACCCAATATTTTAAGAAAACTATTGCTCGCTTGCACCACTAGAGTTCCTTTTTATAGCCAGAATGGTACTATTTACGCACAAACTGATGGAGTAAGTATGGGAAACCATCTCGGACCGTGCTTCTCAATTATTATATGTCCTATGTTGAAAAGAAGGTTTTTACTAAAGTTATTAAACCTAAAATATATGTTCGTTATGTAGATGATATATTTGTTTTAGCTGAAAACAAGAAAGAAATAGAAAATCTGAAAGCTACATTTCAACAAAATTCATTCCTAAATTTTACTTATGAACTTTCTTTAGATGTTCTCGTTGATTTTAGTAATAATACTTTAAAAGTTCTGTTTATAAAAAACAAACTAGTAAAGACTCTTGCCATCTTCATTTCTCTAGTGAATGCCTGCTTAGATATAAAATAGGTGTTATTAAAAAATTTCTTCACGAGAGCACATGAGAATTCATCCGCTCGCACACTTTTCTTTAAAGAATTAAACAATGTAAAACAAACGTTGATTAATAATGGATTTCCTAATCAATTGTTGGATTTCCACATTTGGTGTTTTCTGTCTAAGGTAGATAATAACAATGACGAGAATAGAAACATAAACGATAACATTAATATTTTTTATAAAAATCAAATGAATGAAAATTATAAACAAGATGAAAGTAGAATTAAGAACATTATAAAAAATGCATGACACCAGTTAACAATAGCAAAAAAATTAGATCAATTATTTATAACAAAAAATTTAAAACCTCTAACCTTATAGTTAAAAATAATAATTCACCTCTTAGAAGAAAATTAAATAGGGCAAATATTTACGAATTTAAATGCCCATTAAGGAATTGTATTCCTGATCAATCAAAATTCATAATTATATAGGCCACACTACAACATGTTTGACATGCAGACTCACTCTACACCTTTCTAACCATAGCTCAATTAGATCTCATTTAAATATTCATGGAAATCTACCAGACACTATTCGTGACATACTTGTTGACAACACTAATATAATAGCATCTACATGCAAAAAAAGGCTAAAAATAATGGAAGCCTTATTAATAAAAACAAAAAAAACAATACTTGATAATATTAACTATGAACATGGACATCTTGACTGTGTTTTGAAAAATGAAAACATTTTATAAAACATACGTGCAACAAACTATTTCTTATTTAACAGTTAAAATATTTAATTCTTGAAAATGGCTAAATGTATAGCCAAAAGCGCTTGGATAAAAAGAACATTCGGACAGTTTTTATATAATTTATCATCCAAAAAGAAAAAAAAATTATTAGATCACATGAGAAATTGTATAAAAAAACTAAATAAAAGCACCTTGTCTTTTGTATTCAATGAAATGTGTGTGTATATATATATATATATATATATATATATATATATATATAGAGTGCAATGGGTAAATTGTCGGCATTTTATATTTTTAATTTAATGCATGCACTTTTTTTTGTTTTTGATTTTGTCAATAGCACAATATGGTAGGGTCAGTTGGGCACAGTTTGTGAGAAAAAGAGAACCATGACACCAGAAATTTGGAAACGGCATGCTGTGCTGCTTGGCATTTACACTGGAAGCTCCAATTCAAACATTTCAGTATGTTTGGGTGTCAATCTGAGGACAGTGCAGAGGATTCAGAAAGAGTTGTATGATATATCCATTCAACATCATGGTGTTTGGCATGATCACTAGTGATGGCAACTTTATGCCTCCATTCATCTTTCCACAGGGCCTCAGACTCAACACAGAGACCTACATCAAGTCAATAGGGTGGCTACTGGAAGACCCTATTTCTGGCAACAGGACTCTGCACCATGCCACATAAGCAGGAGAACCCAGTCATGTCTGTCAGACAATTTCTGCAACCCCATCACCCCTTACATCTGGCCACCTAACTTCACAGACTGCAACCCCCTTGATTATTATGTGTGGGGACAGTTGAGCGAAAGACCAACAAAATTCCTTGTAAGACCAAAGATGAGCTTAAGGCAAGGATTATGGCAGCATTCACCAACTTAAACAAGGAGACTATCCAAAAAAAATTGCCGGAGATTATGAAGTGATCTGGAGACTGTGGTTGAAACCAATCTTTGAAGTGATTTTATTGAATAAATACTCTTTAGTATTTCAAGATAATTTTGTGTGATTTTGGTAAATATATCTTTTAAAATGAAATGCCAGTGTTATTTTAATTTTTACACAATTTAGACGACAATTTATCCATCGCACCCTGTATATGAACATATGTTTATTTTTATGTATATATTTTCCTGTCTCTAGCTGTCAATATATTTGTGTACAAAAACATTTGTAACATGATATAAACTATTATCAATCCATCAGACAAAAACAGAGCATGGTAGATACTATTTTGCACAGTTCCAGAAGTACCTAACTCCTCCTGCCATGCTCCATCTTTACAAGAGTCAGATCAGTCTAAAAATGGTGTATTACTGCGATATCTGGGCTGAAGCTGCCATATCCTTTCTTTCTAGCTTTGAGTTCAAAATCCTTTATATGGCCTTGGGGCTGATGAATTATTTTCAACTTTACAACCCCTTCCCCATAGGTGAAACATTGCAAGCCTACTCATTATTCTTATGGTAAATATTCAGATGAGCTACATTCCACCAGTTCAGGCCCTCCAGCTAGGACCTGCTATACCACATACTCAGGGTCAACTCATCCTCATTCTCTTTGTATTCCACTGGTAAGGACTAAGTTCCACTCAGACACTTTCTGTCCCAGAACTGTTACTTTATGGAACAGAACCCTGAGGGTGTTTCTCACATTCCTATGATCTTAACCTCTTCAAGTCTAGAATTAACTGTTATATATTCTACATATCCTCACAATATGCATTTCTTACTTCCTCCTTTTATGCCCTTACAACAGCTTCATTAAGTAACACTCTATTTTGAGTGACTCTTGAGTCTTGTATTGGGTGAATGACAGGATAAAATAATCAATCAGTCTTTGTCTGACTATGTGTGTTTTTATTTGTATATTCCATTTATATAACTTTGCCTATAAATGAATTACTAGATGGATCTATTTTAACAAAAAAAAATATTGACTTAATAAGTTTGTATACTATGCATGTTTAACTCCTTTGAACCTCTTCTTTTTTTTTTTAAGTATTTTCAGTATAGCTCAAAGCAGTTTACTTGATACTTTTACATAATATTGTAACATTTTATGCACAATACCTCAATCTGATTAATTATCTCCATTATCCTTCACATAATTATCAACTTTAAAATAAAAAAAATAGAATTAATATCAAAGCAGGTATCAGAAAAAAAATTATAATTATTTTCAGAGAAATCACTTTGTAATATGTCTAAATTGAAAAATAAGAACCAAAGTTGCATGTTTTTGAGTAGTATTTAGAACAAAATAATTAGTATGCTGATCCTGCAAGCCATTACTAATGGATTCCAGGCTTTACAGAGCACTTTCTGAAGCTGGCTTTATAAAATATATGCCTGGATGTGTTTGCTTATTCACTAAAATATTGTAAATATTTTAATTTGTGAAAAACAACAAGCTTTCTTTAACAAATTGTATCTTTTCAACTTCTCTGTGGCCTTATATATATATATATATAAATATATATATATATATATATATATATATATATATATATATATATATATATACACACACACACAGACATATGTGAGTGGGTAGATAAAATTAGTGGGAAGAGGTAATTCAAAATGACTTTGCCTACACCGCACTGACCCATTTTCCCCCACCTCAATTGATGTTCACAGGAAACTGGGGTCCCTACTTGTGTTTTCTGTTTGAATAATGTCACATAGTGCAGTTTCCATATTGTTTTCTGGATTCTTTTAGTTTCTCACTTCACCCCAATGAGGCTGCAGAGTGGGGTTAAGTTGTGGTTAGAGAAAGATTGAAGAGGAAACATGGAGGGAAGGGACAGCCATTATACATTCATAGATACACATACTGACACACAACCAACCATCCATATATATTACCCATGCACTTATGAATGTTAGTATATGTCAGTTAGGCAAATAACTTATACTTTAATTCATAGTTATATACATAAAATACAATAATGCATACAATAATAAGCATTCATGGAACACCTACACAAATTTCCCATTGTCACGAATGATCAGTTTTCAAGGCTAGGCAAAAAAAAAAAAAAAAAAAAAATGGAATACTGATTTTCAAAGAAGGCAAGCCTTTTTCATTTGAGGGTTGGTATAAAACAATGTAATATTCAACCTAAATAACCTATATACGCTTATAGTACGAGTTAGGTAAACATTACAAAGAATATATCAGTGTGGTCTGCCTTGATAGTTGCATTTTTTCCATAAAAACCAGTGACTGTAAGATGCAAGGAGTTTAAATGCTAATTGATAAAATAGGTCCTCTCTATTTGAACAATCTGCATGACATAATTTTAACCCTCACTGATCATGTGCTAGATAAAGCTAAACCTAGTAATAAATATATGAACATATAATGAAATAATATATATATATATATATATATATATATATAGCCATTACTGCCTACCCATTAACCATTAGAATAATAGAACAGTACCCATAATGCATCATTGACCAGCATATATAATAGTCTAGCCTAAACACAACATGCATGGCCTGTAGATTGCCTCCAAGCATGAAACAGACTGTTGCTGCTCGGTGTTGATCTGTGTCAACTTTTATATATATATAATGTCTAACACACTAATAAAGAGCTAGAATTAGAAAGATACATATATAAAAATAAACATATACATAAACAGATTGAGTTTGATTCATAAATATCTATACAATATGGTTATTGCAGATTCTGACGTTTATTGTTTATTAGAAGTTTATGTTGTTGACTTGTTAAAAGTTTGATCAATGTTTTTACTTCTTGTGAGAATGATAATGGCTCTTGAATCCAGCAAGTCACTTGCAATGCTTATTGCAAATGTAGCAAACTAAGCAGGACAGTTTCTGCAGGTCTTCTGACACACTCCATATGTTAAGTTATTCCCAGTATAATACATACATTTGTGTGCATGACATTTGGTTGGGATCAGTCATGTCTCCTCTTTGGATGAAATATGGCACAAATGCTGGCCCTGGATTCCAATTATCAAGTCACATCTCATTCTATTAAATCTGATACATATGTTTTCTAACATACCCCACATGTCAAGTTATTCCAGTGTAGTACATATATACATTTGTGTGCATGACTTTTGGCTCCCGAGTAAACATCTAATTCTACTAAATTTGAGACATGCAGCAAAAGTTAGTGGGAATTTATCCATTAGCCCCATGTACATATATTTAATAATATGCATAAACATATAAAATGTATATACATGTACAGATACTTATATATAGATTTATTTAAAAAAAATAAATTTTTGTGTTTACATTTTAATATATGTAGTAATTTTAAGATTATATAAATGTTTAAATAATATGTTTGTATATTTATACATATGTATATAATATTCTTTGTCTGTGTACTATGGTTATATATACTTTGGCCTGCACATTAATGCATGCAGTCATATATCTGTATGTTTACATACACCTACAGACATGACCTAAACTTGTGGTCTGATCAACATTACATACGTGGTGACTGAATTAATGTAACAACTCTTCACTTCACCACACCTGGGAACCCACAACGATCATTTTCAGCTCCCAAAACAGGAAACTTCAAATTGGCCTAGTTTACGCAGAACACACCCAAAACAGACAATTTCTTTGGTTCCAGTGAATGCCGGCTTTCCTCTGGTTTATTTGCTCGCCTTTGCATTTTTGGAGGAAATTTTTCTTTTGTTTTTAAAGACTTTCTGGGAAGCAATATTTCCTCCAGCTTTTCATAACATGTGCACAAATTTTATGCTATAAGAATTGTCCCAATTCAGAACAATGACTTCTTACAATCATATTGTAGAAAATGACAGTGTTCAATTGATTCTGGAGGATGAAAAAAATAATATAATTTTGCCTCTGCTTTTTAATGCTCTATTTAAGATGATATTTAATAACATTTTTCTGTTGAAATTTAACATGTCTTTATTGTATCTATTCAATAATAATATTCATTTGGGAGGTTAAACTGTTGTCACAGTATAACCAAAACTACAATTGTGTGAATTTGAATTAAAATTCAGAATCTTAAAAATATTAGCTTATTTGAATAAAATACAACTGATAAACAAACTGCTTTTTCTCGTGACATCTGAGTGATCTCTCTTGACAGAAAGCTATTCTATATTAATGAAAAAGATCATAAGATCAATTTCAGCACAGTACAAAGGTGAATCAATAAGTCTATCATTGACATTTTAAATTTTGATCTAAAATTTTCAATGTAAAATGTTTAATCTATGTGATTAATATTTGCAACTGAATTAAGTGCATTGTCACAAAAGGAGATTATTTTGAAAATATTTATTGTTGAAAATATTTTTTTGTTCATCATTAGACTGTAATTTTATTAACTTATGGATAGTTTAGTTTAATTATCTATCAGAGTTATTTTCTCTTGTACCTTTGAAAGGCAATGAGTTAATTAACAGACATTATGAACCTGTTACACTAGTGTTTACTTTTGAGAATGGTTGGCAATCAGGGTTACAGTCATTACCAAAGCAAAGGTGGATAATAGAAACCAAAAGCTATCTTGGATATGTTTGATATTTGGAACATTGTCCTTTAGTCTTTGCTGTTTGAATGTATCATATTCTTCTCTAGATTTAAATCATAGTAAGTATAAGGAGTAGAAATTGTTTGATTACTATTCAAAAGATTCAAGATTGGATAAACTAATCATCAGCTTTAGTTTATTAAAATGAATTTAATAGGAAGGGTAAGATCAGTAACTTTTACATGGATCTTGGATATGAACCTGTAAGTAAATTTATATAGCCCACTTTTAAAGACATTGGCTTTCCAATCATGTGGGTCACTGAGGTTAGTAATATAGAATCATTTTGCTTTTAATATCAAAGGAATTTGAGGAGAAAAAATGTAAATGTCCTTAACTAAGTATAATCTATAGAAGAAAACTTTTCCCAATGTATATTCTAGAAAATCTGTTAGTACATTGCCAAAGGTGCACAAGAAGAACATGTTTTGGTAGGTCAATGGATATACCCTCAATTCTTTTTTTAACAAGATCTCTCATCTCCTTTTCTATGGGTGGAGTATCCATCTTCTTAGCCAAGCAAGAATCCAGAATCATCTAATTTTCTCATACTTACTGTTGTAAAAGGCAATGCTTTTTGGAAGAAAATTGCAAATCCCTAATATCTATTCATGAGAGCAAGTGCTTTAAATGTTCAAGAGTTTGCCATTGAGAAAAGGAGTCTTAATTCAAAATAGATATTTCATACAATGATGAATCAAGTAAAAGTGCAAGAAAAAAGATAAAAATTGGAGGAATTTTGTTCCAGATTATGCCAAGTCAGATGAGGTTTCTTTAATAGACTGAAGTCTTCCAGTGAACTTGTTAGCACTGTGTGTGATTTATTTTTATAAGATATTCAGAATATACTATTATTATTTTGGTTTATCAAGTGCCTCCAATGATTGGCAAACTGTTTATCACATATTTCTGATCAAATCAAATATCTAAAGTATATTAATATCTGTAATGATCTGACAATCTTTATTTATATGAATCCATATATAAATAGATTTGTCAGGTGATATTATTAATCTAAGTATGATACTTATCTGTTATGAAATATTAAGACTGAATAAATTAGGTAACTTAATTTATTAAATTAAAAAAAAAAACAATAACATTTACAATAAGCTGTAAATAATGTTGGCTGTACATAATGATGGACAAATTACTTCTGTAGAGGCATCTGTATGCTCTGATATTGATATATACTAACTTCTATTGACTTATGCATTTATTTTCCACCATGAGATATTCTGATCATATGAGTCTATTTACATCAATAACTTGTTGTGAAAGCTTTAATATTAAACCAGATGTTGACTATTAATCATAAGACATCTAAATCAAATTATTAGCAGTATATAACTGGAGAATTTCCAACAATTATAGTTTATTTCTCATAAAATCAAGATGCATTTTTCTCTTGTAAGATTTTCAATTCTCTATTGTGAAAAAAAAAAATCAATATTAAGAAGGTATGCTTTATAGTCAGAAAATGATGCCAGTTATGACTTCAAATCATAAGTGTTGATATCTACTTTGAATATTATTTTTTAACAGGAATAACAATTGAAAGTAATCATAAATCAACTTGTTCAAGTCATAGATTATCTTGAAAGTTCTGGACAAGAGAATTATGATTGGTTATACAAAAAGTTTTATTAAAAAAATGGAAATATTAAAACTTGTTCCCAAATGACGTGAATTATGAAATAAATGTAAGATTGTGTGATTTTGATATGCAACAAAAATTCTTAGTTTAAAACATTTTTCTCCTTGGTATTATTAATTGATTTTTAAACTGTTGTCTTGATTGTTATCATCACCAGCTTTTGGTAAGGAAAAATTAATAAATATTAGGTTTAAGGTTAAAAAATGGCACCTCTTTATTACTTTATGGGACATTGCCTTAGTGGATATAAGCATTGGTCATAACTCCTCATTGCAGAAATTCAAAGATCTTTTATTTGTCATAATGTCAAGTTTTTAAAATTTTCATAATCTTTCACTCAGATCCAAAGATCTGATAATTATCATTTAATAAGACAATGACTGGAATTGTTATGTACTGACAAATCCTTTTCTTTTTTATTAAACATTTGACATTTAAATGTGAAAATGAAGCTGGCAAGAAGTACATGTAATGACTTCCTGTATTTTATATTCTCCAAATCTCACAGAAATTAAATTTTTTTCTGATCACTTCAGTAAATAAAATTTAAGAAAAAAAACTACACTTGCTATTTAAAAAGAACTTTTTAATTCCCTTTATATGTAATCTCTTTGTATGTAGGCAAATAAATGTGGGTGTATGTGCTATGTAGTTGAGAAGTGTATGGCATTTCTTAAAGACTAGACTTTTTTGTTGATTAAATTCTATCCTTTGTTCTTGCTAGATTCCTTATGAAAACCACTATCTGTTGATCCCAATTTATTTTAACTGAATTATAGTTTTCATAAAGTCAGATTAAGAGCAGTCTTATACTTTCCGGTTTTGTAAATTTTCATTACTTTCCCATATTGTAGCCCATCTGTTAAAAATGTTATCACAGTACTGTAATGAATTCTGGTCCTTAGACTGTGGACAAATCTGTTTTCCTTCATGTCTCTTGAAAATGATCAGATAACATTGTGAACATCTATGATTTCATATACAGATTAATATTTATTATTTCATTTAACTTATTTATAATAATTTTGTGTTAGAGAGAGAGAAAGAAAAACAATTAATATATGATTTTAAAAATTATAGTATTTTGAAGGTTTATTGGCTTTAGGAAGTAACATCACACTTTTGGAAATTGAGTAGAAACCTATTCAGATGCAGTAAATTTAGGTTATTTATCAAGAACATAAACATTATTATTGAGTTGACATAGCTAGATAAGTCTTAATATATTATTTATTCCATTCTTTATAGATTAGGCAATTAACTGTAATATGTCATTTACAAGTCTTACAAGAATTATGTTCTTGACAAATACATTCTGTTGGCTGAGTTTCATTATGTTTGTAAAAATGTGTTACTTTCTGAACCACCTAAGATACAAAGGGATAATGAAAAGCTTTTGGCCTGAACAATAAGGGATTGTAAAAAATTCTAGTTAGATTTTAGGAAGTGGATCAGGTCAAAAAGCTTTTCAGCATCCCCTCATTTTAGCAAATATAATTATATAAAAATTACATTTAAGATAGACTTGCTTGAAATGGTTGATAAAAAGAAAATGACTTCTAGTGGCAAATAAGATTTTTTTTAAATTAATAATAGCATAAGTTTTTAAAAGTTGGTTTCTGAAAAATATGTGCAAAAGCAACAAAGAAAAGCATAAAAAATTAACAAAGACAATTTGATTGGCACTTTATGACCATTATATGATTTATGAATCTTAAAATTATACTAAGCCTGTCTCTGTCATGCCAAAAAGTTGTGATCATTCAGGACTATGTGATTAAAGACTATGATGAGAATCTATTTTTAATCTGTTTTGTACTATATAACTATTATATTGGAACTGATATGGCATCAAATCACAATTATTCTCAGGGTCATAAATGTGTGATTAAAAATTCTATCAAAAAATCTTTTGTGATACCCCATCATCTTTTTGCAGGATTTCATGCATTCAATCTTGTTTGCTCAGCTTATCCTCATCTATTGGTAATTGTTTTTATCATCTTCTTTTCCTTTGTTAATTTCTGTTAAACTTTAATCATTGTCTTTCTTTATATTTCATAAAATTTAAAAGAACATGAACAGTATACTTCATCTTCAACTTCACTTCCTCTCTAGTTGAAATCTATTTTTGATTTAATAATATGTATTAAATAAGTAGCAGCTTTGCGACTCCTCTTTCATTGATTGTTAATTACCAAAGACATATGTCGGTGTCAGTATTCCTTTTAATAAAAATTTGATTGAGTTCCCAGTGGTACTATATGTGTGTGTGTATGTGTATGCTTATGTTTGGATGTTTAGTATCTATTTATAGATGAAGAAGAGGTGAAAGGCTGTCCAAAAGATTTTAACAAAAAATGATATGAGCAATTAGTAAACAGGATTTGAATCAGTTTCATTGGTTTTCTGTTCTTATATTTTGCTCATTAAAAAATTTCATGCATTCTGATTTTTTCTTAATAATAAAATAAAACTTATTAAAATATTTAGAAGAGAAGATAGGATAAACAGATTTTGAATTTCCATAAATATTCCAATTTCTGTAGGTTTTATTTTGCAATGTATTTTTTAGTAAAGACCTAAACTTCCCCAAGAAGAATAAAAAGAAAAAACTTAAGAAAAGTGTTAGCATCATTTACAATCAACTAAATTAGCTTTTTGCCCATATCCAACCACTGCTGCCATCAGAAACGTCTGTATCTTCATGCAAGAATGACTTTCCCCGTTTCTTAAGTGGGTAGCAGTTTCATGTTTGTTTTTTCCTTTCTTTTTTTTTTTTTTAAAAAAAAATAAAATCTAAAACAAAAAGGGAAAAAATAATTTAAAAAAAAATAATTTTTTTTCATGACCCATACTGAGAAAAACCTTATTATAAAACTTTTGATATTAATACTTGGATGGTGATAACTTTTTTGTATTTAATTCACTTTGTGAGTACATAACACATATTTCTTTATAAAGTAAATAAAAGAAAATTAAAACGTTCTATCTTTACTTTATTAGTAAACAAAAATGAGGTTAAATTTGTAATAATTCAATGTTTATATCATGAGAATGATAAGGATTGAAATATTACCAAATTTAATTGTGTGTTAACCAACAATGCTTTTTTTGAATGAATTTCTCACCTTCTCTTAAGAAGCTACTCTGGTCAATGTCAATTGTTACTTTGAACTGAATTTTGAAGGTTTGTCATACTAATAACACAGTTGTAATTTAATATCAGAGACTCATTACTATGAATAGTTTTTAATAACTATTTTTGTCGCTAGTTGAAAATTTTTTATCAAATTTTTATGGTTTGATAAAATGAAGCATGATGAATTAGTTTATTTTCTCATCTAAGATTTAAAAATCTTAGATACTATTCTAACCCAATAAAACTGACATTGATGCTATTGGTGATATTTATATAAGTAATTTTTGCTTCAATGTATTTTGAAATGCAAATGACTTTCATGTGGGATCTGCAGCTAGTATAATGGTGATCAATGTAGAAATTGATGGTTTTTTTCTTTTTTTAAATTTAAATGTGCCCCAAACAATATCTCATGAAAATTGTCAATGGAAAAAAAATAAGACACATACTATTTTATATATTCATAAATACTGTTTATAATATTTTTCTTACTACTTTTAAACAAAAATATTAGTGAAGTGTTAAGAGAAATCATTAAAGTCCTGGAATCATTTGCAAACTGAGTCACTCCTTTTTATTCCATTATTTATCTAATTATTTTTTAGTATTTAATTTAATCTGATCTTCCATTTTTTTTCATTTTTTTATTGATAGTTCACCCACTACAAATCCCAAGGGCCACTCAAAGTAGAGGGTTTTTGAGTGAGATTGTAAGGAAGGACTAGGATAGATATCAGTTGACTTTGGTCTTAAAGAGACCAAGATTGTCTTTGTCAGAGAAGCACTCACTTGGGAGTTTGTTCCACAAAGTAACACTTCTCAGGGGAAGAAGCTCTCTAAGTGGGACTTGCTTTTTATTAAAGGAGCACAAATGGAATGGGGATAGTTTGCCACTGTGAACTTAATATGGCAGGTCTTAGCTGTGAACGTTATCTAATAAAGTTCTGTATATATTTATCTCTATGACCACTTTCAGATCACAGGCCATTTCAAGAAAGTTCTAATTATTGAAGAAAAGTTAAAATATGCTGAGAAAACAAATCAGGAAATTTTAAAATCTAGTGAAACTTGAATGAAAGAGATAAACAGAGCTTATTAACATTTTTGACATAAATCCAGACATCTCCCACTGTTAGTGCAACAGGGTAATTATTTTCAAAATGGCTGATTCAAGCCTGTGTACTTTAATGATTGTGGGTTAAGCTCAGGATAGCAAAGAGTAAATTCACAGAACACCAAGGATCTACTTAACTGTCATGATATGATTTTAAGAAGCAAATGAGTACAAACAGATTCAACATTTATTAAAGACTAGCCAGCCTGGGTAGAGGATGTGCACTGTGTATGTGTCCAGAAAGGGTGGAGTCCTAGTTTTAAAATAAGATTTCATTACTGCATGAGTAAAACTGAAACACATATAAAAGGAAAAGAAATAAAAAATTTGATGCTGATCCTGAGAATTTGGTTTTGAGATTTTCATACAGAATGTTTACAGTCATCAGATATCATTAACACATTTTTTTTTTATGTACTTACTCAAATTGGTACATATATGGTGTGTTTATATATACACATATATGCTCATACCCTTACACATAATTATATATACATTGTTAATACACATGTATTAGATATAGATACTGAAACAAGCTAAAACTTCACTTCCATCTTGTCAAATATAATGCACTGAATTTAAAAATACATTAACTACATTAAACTTTAGATTTATTTTTTAAAAAGAGAAATGCAAAAACATTTGTTAAAAGCAACTATGGTCATTATTTTATAAGTTATGTAAATTTAACATTGTTTATATTTAAAGAATAATTCACATTTAAATCATCAATTTTAATCAAAGATGTAAATATTATATATTGACATGAATCTTCCAAGAAAAGTAAAGTTGAAAATAAAAATATGCATAATAAATATTTCGTCAAAGTACAAATTGACTTTTCAAGTGTTGAAGTTTGCATGAAAAATAGATTAAGTGATAAGAAAAGAAATGTTTCTATTAACATCAACTACTGCTTTAAGTTGCCAATGTTAAAATTTATGGCCATTTAAACCAATACTTTTTTAAAGCTAACAACAATAAAAATCAATTAGAAAGCAACAGACATAATTTGACCCTTTTCTATAAAATAAAATTGAAGGGTTTTCTATGTAATTGGCTATGTAATTGCTACAAAAATACCTTATAAAATATTTTCTTGTTCATTTTTACCAAATCTCTTATACATTCTTGATCCTCATGTCCATTCCAACGAGATACAACCATAGATATCCACATTTTTGTTTTTCTTTTAAGATCTGTAAACTGCGCTTTGACATTATTATTCTGGTTAAAGATAATGGAGTGGTTTCCTGACCCCACTTTCAGTGTTAAATTCAAGGTTGTACCTTGGTTGTCTCCTAAGGCTACTGTGCTATTTTATCCATAGCTGGTGGATTCATTCTCAATAGTATTATAAATAAATTCATCCACTATCTTTAGGATTCAAACAATAGAGTTTTATATTAAGAAATAATGTCCCTGTAAATAAATAGATCTTAAAAATTTAAAGATACATTTAATTTGGTATATAAAACAAATAAAAATTCTCAATGAAAGTTATGGTATTTTATAGTGATTTATTTTTATGACATTGAAAAAAATATTTAATTTCCCTGTGAACAGAATTAAAAAAATGTAGTGATGCAGTTCTGGTCCTGAGGCAGTAAAATAATTTGTTGAAATTTCAAAATGCTACGCATTTTCTTTGAGAAAATAGTACCTTTCTAATTAACCTTATTGGTTTGTCATGCATTTTCAACAAAAAATGAATTATTCAAATTTAATAGTTCACAGAGTATCCTTATTTTCTTTTGTAAATAAGAGTCTGAGAGATTATTAAGAAATAAAACTACAGCTAATAATAATGCTAAAATGTTATCACTCTTTAAAAGAAAAGCTGGCAGTAAACAAGACTAGAACATGAAAAAAAGTTAATATGATTCTAATAAAATCCTGATGATGGCTGCCAGCCAACTGGAATGTACTCAACTAACCTATGTAAAAGTTTTGACAGGTTTTTTCATATTCATTTCAAAGTGAAGTAAAATGTTTTGATGTTCTATAGAGAAAAAAAAAAAGATTGGTCACATAAATATTTTCACTATATGGATTACTATTCGAGTATTATCGAGCAAGTACTATTAGTGCGAGTGTTATTCAAAAGCATTTGATGCTAGTGTTGTTCAATGGCATATTTATAGTTGTATCTGCGATTACAAAGTCTCTACGACAATGAGCATTATGAAAGTGACAACGAATATTTGTTGGCATTACAAAAGTGTCAACAAGTGTTCGTTGACATCACAAAACCAATCAATATTGATGTTTCAGCCATTTTTTTCTAAAGTCAACATTACTTATTTAATTTTTTTTAATATTGATAATTCATTAATATACTTAATCAATAATAGATTTTATTTTATTCATTTGGTATGATTAGATTTGAAATATTGTTCATTTTATACTTTCATGCTCCAATATCTTTTTGTCAGTGAATAACTGAAGGAGGATAACATGTGCTATTTAAATTTTTCCCAAGAGTGACCAGAGAAAGTATACAACATAAAGATTTTCTGAAAGTAGGTAAATTTGCAGGAAAGGATATGTAATTGTTAATTATTCAGAAATTAGGCACAGTAAATTGTTGGTTGGTATAAGATTTATTGAAAACTAGAAAGACATGAAAATTTTCAGGTGGACATTTATGTGAGGTACTTTGAAATTCTGGACCAGTTAGGTCAAGAGCTTTACAACACTTTGCAAAATCTGATCAAATACCAGATTTTTTTTTCTTGTCGGTTTGGCCAATAACTTTTCAGCACCCCTTATACAATTAAAAAAAACAACAGAAAGTACTACATATATTTTAATAATCAGAAAAAAATCTTAGTTTTCACAAAGAATTTTCATTTGGAAAAATATTCTGTTTTTGTCTATCTTGGTATTCTTTGCTGCTTGATTATGATTCTTGCATTTTTTCACTATTCTGTTTGTATAAAAGCAGTCTAAAATTATTGGTTGTGGCTACTATATTTTAATGTTGTTGAAGGTTTAAACCTATTTATTATCTTTGAATTAGTTTTCCCACCTTGTAGAATGATTTGTGGATGTTTGGGTAGTAAAATAACCTTTGACAGTAGGGTTAGTATGTTTTGGGGAATACAGAAAACATTAAACATTTCATAGCAATGTGGCTAGGTACAAACAAGCACATTAATACATAAAATTTTGCAAGCCAAATATGACCACCTGACACATGACATCAAAGAAAGAAACACTTTCATATTTCCTTTTCAATAGCTGTATAGTATCAAGCTTTTCTCTTGTATGCACAAAATATATTTTACCCCAATTTTGTTAGCAGAGTCAGGAGCCTTGATTAGCAAATATTCAGGTATCTGTTCAAGCAATGTTGTATTAAAGAGGATTTTGTTGGTCAATGACTTATTTTTAAGCACAAAGGACCTTAAAACAAGAATATCATGTAGTACTTCAATGTACCCTAATATTTTTTCTGTGTGCTTAAGTACATATCCTCAGCTCTAAAGCTAATTATAAAGACTATGGCCATACCTCTCAGTTTAGTTTTTTCTTTCCCTTTATCAATCAGATGGAATATACAGAGCAGCCATCTATAAACTGTATAAAATAAGTAATTTGCATAGATATCCAGTCAAAATCTGATGGCTTTTGTTTGTCAAGGCTACCTTATCCAATTAAATTTTCATTGAATTTTATAAAGGGAGGTGCCATATAACTCAGAATTGTTTACTTTGTAATCTTTCATTGTATTTCTTATCCTCTATCACTATCAACATTGACCTGGCTTCTTATTAATTCATGGTACAAGTTGAACCGGTTTCAAAGAAAATATACAAACTTTTTACATTAGATGAATGGCTCTGTTCACAATTTACTATGGAGAAGGATGACCTCAACAACAAAGAATGCATGGGGATAGTCACTCATTCATGTATTTTCTGAGTTTTTTAATTTAAATTTTTTAAAAGTCAAACCAAAATAAATAAGTAAGAAGAATGAATGACATTAGATTTAATTTGCAGATTTATAATTTAATAACAATAGCATTAATAAAAATGAGTAAAAGTATTTTGGCTAAAGTACAGATAAAAGTTTCATAACCAACAGTGTGAAAAGAGGTAAGCCTTAGTTTAGAATATTTACATTCAAAAATAGGAAAAAAAAATTATGGCTCATTTAGTAAAGATGTTGGATTTTTAATGTGTTTTTAATAAAACACATTAAAAGAAAAACATAAATGAGCTTGGTATATTTAACTTGAGATTTTTGCATATTTAATTCTAATTGATTTGAATATGTTCTTGAAAAATCAGAAAGCACTAATATTATAAAAATCTGTTTTCCAAAATTATTACAATCAGAGCTGATGAGATGGCTGCGGAAAATATTTTATCCAATAAGTTAAACACTTTTTATATGAATATGCTTAGATAAAGTTTCAGCTAATGTAGGCTTTAGGCTAGGTTAAACAGCTTGCATGCAGGTAGAAAATGAGTTTAGTGAATACACAAAAAATTAAGAGGTGTATTACAAAGATAAGTTTTCTCACTGGATTTATTTAACCTGTACAATGAGATAATCCTAAAAGACCTACTTGGCAAACATATCTATATTTCTCACTAAAATCTCATACATTCTATAAGTCTACCATACATGCATGCATTGAATATTGCCGATACATCTGGCCAGGTTCTTGTTTAGAGATTTTTGTTAAAATACAAAGAAGAATCTGCAATTTCATCAATCATGACCTGGCATCTTAACTTCAGTCACTTTCCCACCACTGTAATGTAGCTTCCCTCATCATGGTAATGGTTCTGATGAGCTTTCCTCTTTGGTACTTTTATTTTACAAATTTAAGCACAGTACTAGATTGGCAGCTAGGTCTTATTATTTTTACAGTTGAAATTTGTAGATGTAACCATAAGATCTATGCTAACATTTTCTTTTCTTGCACTTCTCACTTGTGGAACTCTCTTCCGGCTTCTTGCTTTCCAGTCAATTTTGATCTTCAAAAATTTAAATGCAGTGTGAATAATTATCTTCTGCCTGTTCCTGTTCTTTTATTGTTCTCTCTCCTTAATAATGATTTCCTTTTTCTCATATTCTTTCACATTCAGTAACCCCTTGCATTTTAGTGTCTTTATTGTCTTGAAAATATAAACATAATGTCATTTATAATTATACATCAAGAGGAACACTGAAAATGTAAGAACTCTAAACTTTAAGCAGCCAATGTATCTAGATGTACATTTTAACCAATTTCATTCAGCTTCCCAACACTTTTGTTATTATTGATGTTTTTAAATATCCCACATTGTGATAGATGTAGATTTGTTAAGAAAGGTGAAATGTGGTATGAATCAGGATGCAAATTTACCTTAGAAAATTCAGAAATTATTGCACTTACTATACATTTTCACCTTAATAATTTATTTTCTCTTTTAATTAAAACTGCATTTTTTAAATCAAAATTATGGTCATATTCATTACAGTGAGCAACTAATGCATTGTTTTGTAAAAGATCCTCTTTCTGTTCACATATTTTCTTTTTTTTTTTTTCATTCTTACAAGTCTCACCTATGCATTTCTTATGACATTTATTACCATTTGTAGTATAAATTCCTGCTTCAGTTTTTAGGTTTTTATTTTGTTTTGTATTAATTAAAGTTCTTATTGTTTTAGAACTGGTTGGAACAAACTTTATATTAAATTCAGATAATTCTTTTCAATTAGAGTTGTCATTTAGTTGATAGGTAATGTGTTTAGTTTTATTAAAATGAACTTTCCTTTTTGCATTATATATGAAATAAGTCAAAGTATTTTTAATATATTTCTCTTCATCATGTAAATATTAAGAGCTACAAATTCTGCATGCTCTTCAGTCGAAGCTGATAATTATTCTGGATTTTATTTTGCTGTTATGATGTGAATAGAAATTTATGACATCAATTTTATTAGATTTATGATAGACATTTAGCTTGAGATCAGTTTGGTTTAACATGATATTCAAGAAAGGTAATGTATTATTTGTTTCAGTTTCATAAGTATTTCTGTTGTAGACTCAATGTTTTTTAGTTTATTTACAAGATCAGGTATTCTATGTTGATGCAGGAATTATTTAATGAGTAAAGATTTTTTTTTTTAAACAAATTGGTACAAACATGTTTATTTTGGGTATAAGTAAGTGCAAGGATCATTTAAATTTTGTGTAAGTTGTATATATTAATCTTTTGTACCAGAGAAGTGCTTTTGAGTGCAAACTAAGCAGGAGAATTTTATCAGAAACAGTGAATGAAAAGTTAAAAGAAAAGTAATTGCTCAAGTCAGTTGTTCAATTGTTCAAGGTAACTGCTCAAGTCAGTTGTCATTTTGATCAAGTATTTCAGAGTTAGTCTTTTTTTGTTGTAATTAAATATAACAGATTGGGATGTTAAATTTTAAAAAGATAATGGCAGGTTGGAAAAGATATTGAGAGTGAATATCTTCCTTATATTCAACAATTGGTTCCATGAAGGAGGAATGACATGATACTTGGAAAAAGAAGCTACTACTACTAATGAAAGAAGTATGAAGTGATTTCATGTTAATTTGAAAATTCTCATTCAGTAAACATTTCAGGTTTCATATTTACTTTTGCTTTCACATGAGTCAGAAAGGTTACCCTTGTATTTCTCTTTCTAGAAGGAAATGTGAAAACTCTTTTACATGCTTGATAATGATGACTTTTCCCTACAAAGACAGACTGGGAACAGTGTCAACATTGATTATCAGTAATTTAATAAGTAATTAAATAATCATAACTATGACTGGAATTTATCCTTGATATAAGTCAAAATCATTTTTCTGAAATTATTATGAAATATGACCTTATTGCTTTTCATTACATTATCTAATATCCTTCCTTTTTCATTTACATCCTGAATATTGCTTCATCATGAGTATATATTCTCTTTCACATATATGATATAAAGTTACTTACTTACAAATATTTCTTTCAAATGCTTTTAACTAGATAACTTAGTGTGTGTGTGTATGCATATAATATACATTTTGTATACATCAGAAACATAACTGGTTGTAGAAAGTATATTTTAAACACAAGACATCCATACATTTGAAAAAGATTTTTTCAACACACTCAAAGCTACCCTGTAAATATTGCTCCTCAAATTCTTACTGTTTATTGGTTGGTTTGGTTTAGTAGCATATCAACCTCTATGGGTTATTTAATACTGAAATTTAAATATTTTGTATACATTTTTTTTTTTTTAGAAAATAATGTTGTTAGTGTTACAAGTCTTATTAATTAACCCATAGATGAAGGAAGAGAGGTGGATTCATACTTTTTCCAAGGGTATTTGTACATAAGGGAATATAACCTAATGAGAACTGAAAGTCAGCTCTCTGGTTAACAATTCTGAATTATTATCCATCACACCAACCACACATCCAAGCTTATAGCACCTCATATTCTCAAGTGGTCACCTGTTAAGGTACTGACCAGGTTTGATGTTGCTTAATTTCAGTGATCATGATGTTTCAACATGATGTGGCCATAAGTATCACTGTTTGTAGTCAAAGTCTAATTGTTTGTATGACATCCTGCATTATTTGCAATTGTTATATATTATGGTAGAGCATATATAGGGTGGGTTACAGTAAGTTGAACATTAAGAGCTGATATTTATGGGGCAGGGTTGGATGGGTTGAATGCTAAAAGGTTAATATTGATTATATAACAATTACAAATGCCTACTTTCATTTTGAACATTATTTCAATATTATTTAAAAAAATATAAAATGTCAAAGAAACATCAAATTTTACCTTTCCTTTCATATTTAAAAAATTCTTTATCATTTTTGCTGTAATTTTTAAAGTTCTAAACTTGAAAAGGTGCAAATTGATGAATGAGTGCATATATTTACTTAAAAAGTTTCTTGTGCTCCCTGTCCTCCAATTTTAATCATTCAGCAATTAAGTTGGTGCCACCATTTTAGAGGAAAAAGAGTTTGAAGAAAGATTATATTTGCATTAAAGACTAACATGTAAGCATCAGAGGGAAGGGAGATTAATTTGATAGATTTACAGGTGAGTATACAATAGCTTTTTCAAGAAAAACTCAAAGTTAAACATACAATAGAAATTTTTTTTTTGCTGCATGAATTTATCTGACACAGATTGTATGAGGATCTTACAAAGATTATTAGTCTCTTACAAACATTTCTTCACATGTAGGGACTTACCTTATCATCTTAGCCATTTCTGATTAAGAGGGAAAAACCCTGATGTAAATGTAACTTTTGCTCTCTTTCGTATAGAGAAAAATAATGTTGAGTCTAGTCTGATAAAAAGCCATGACAGTAGAGTGTCTAGTGATGGGACAAATTGTGAGTTATCCAGTGATGAATATTAGCAGTATTTTTTATATATCAGAACAAAAAAAGGGTGTGTTCTTCAAAAGAGTGCTCAATATTACAGAGGTCTCTAAGCATTCAGCACAGGAGCAATTATGATAAAAAGTGCTCAACTGTGCAGAGACAACAAGACATCCATGCAAGAGCAATATTACATTTATAAAACAAAAATAACTCCATAAGGAGCAGTATGAAGATACACCTCAAAAAATACTCAATGCCTAATTGTAGAACAATTATCTGAATTTCGAAATAGTGTCATCATAATGGTTGGCCATGTGACTATCAGTTTCATATGATCATCAGGATGCTGCCAATGACTTTCTGGTGTTACTGGTATTTATATCACCCTGCAAACACCAGATATTGTTAGGAGTGATCAGTATGGACATCCATAGCTAATACATCCCATAATCACTTATGGAAAAAACTACCAAATAGTAAGATATGGAATAGCCATTTTCTAAGACTTACAAATATGTTAAAATCCACCTTAATTGAATATATAAACTGTTATTTAACTCCTCTCTTTAAAACTTCTCTCTGTTAAATTTGAATTCCCACTTTCACCTTAAGGCTGTTTTTCTTTCTTCTGTTAAATCTCTCTCTAGAGCTTTTATACATTTCCCTCCCACACATACACTCTCACTAAAATTTTTTTTACCTGGAGTTATATTTTCTGATTTCTTTTTGAATTTGTAGGTCTGATGAATTGAATCGTGATTACAATTCCAATGTTATAAATTATAACCATGGAATATTAGTGTTTGAGCCTTTTATATTATATATATATATATATATATATATATATAATTTTAAACACTGACTGAAAATATAATTGCAACACTTTCAATATGTGTATAAATTTACTCAAGACTAAATGTTAAAGTAATAGAATTGGATTATAGTAAAATGTTATATATATATGCAGATCAATATGTGTTCCAAAATAAGGAGTATAACAATTTTTTTTATCCAATATTGATACATTGTATATTTTTCTTGGATATTAACACAAACCTGTCCACTCACATACAAATGATCATAAAGAAAGTGAATCCCATCCTGTGATACAATATGGCATACCTCTTACACCTGTTGATGCAATACAGTAAGAGTTGTAGGTGAGCAAAATCTGAATAGAGGTAAACAGATTCATAATCCTACTGCAAGTAAATGATTCCCAGCAGTCTTTATAGACATCCTTGAGACTATATTTGCTCTAATATGTGATATGGATGATGTGCTGTCCTTAAAATATGTAAATCTTAACAAGTGTCTGGTCTACACGTTGAAAAAAATGTTCATTTACTAACACTGAAGTGCCACTAACATATATGTTCAACATATGGAGCAATTATTGGAAATGGCCTTCCAGCCTCTTGAAGGCTCAAATTCAACCTAAGGAGAATGTTTGTTTCTGTATGACATAATACCTGCTTGCATTAGACTCTTTCACCACTCTACTTTATTGTACCATTCATCACCATCTAAAAGCAAGATACAGTGTTATGTCAAGAGATGACCAAATACTGAAAAATCTATTGGAATGTCTATTACTTTACAAGGTAATAGACATTCCAAAGTAATAGCATGTACATTACTGTAACAGGGTCAAGGGTGTTGCAATTTCATTTTCTATCAGTATATATGTACACACATGCATTTATTTTTGTTTGACATATACACAATACATACTTTCACTACATATATCATACCCCCAAAATATAAATTATAAATAGAACCAGTACAAGCCACACACACCATTCCAAAAGAATTCTAAGCAAGATTAAACAGTAACATGACTTCATTATTTTAAATATTAGAAATGGGAAATTTTTAACAAACTTTCACAGCACTTTACTCATGAAATTGAGAGTAGGAGTTTAACAAGCAGAAATTTACCCATTTTAATTTTGTACATCAATTATAAATGAAAAGAAGTAAAAAACAAGGCCATTTTGTGCTTGGGTATTTCATACTTTTTTGGAATTTACACAAAGCATCAAAACTTGCTGAGTAGAATGAAATTTTCATCCTGTTAATTTTTTATCAATTTTGAAAAAAATCAGAAAAGCAATTATCTTTATTGCCAAAGGTTTTCTAAAGGACATTATCTATGCTAGAATATAGACTAAAGATATGCTTTTTGTTTCAAAACAGGGGATCTATAAAAACACAAAATCAAAACAAGATTTGATTTCTTTAAGATTCATCCCAAATTGACTTCATTGATGTTGAATAATTGAATTCTAAATGCCATCTTAACAATTGTTCAAACTTTTAATCTGAACTTTTTAAATTTGTTAATAAAAATCTTTAGTAGAATCTAAATATATTTTTCTCCTTTTTTCTTTCTCAGTTTTTCTACTGCATTTTCTTTGCTGATTCAGTGATTGATGTTTCCTTCTTTTTTTATTTTAAATCAAAGAGTGATAGGTCTTTTTTATTTGTGTGCATGAGTGAAGGTAAGCATAAGTAAAAAGCAAAACTTGTGTATAGGTTAATATAGTGTAGAGTTTGTGTGAAAATAGGTACAGGATGTGCCAGGTATTTGCAAACATGCCTTTGGGTCATAAAAGGAAGATGACCTTTTTTAAATTCTCATTTCTCTTTTAGACATATCAAGAACATAAACATGGCAGCTCCCAATCTGACATAATGAAAAGGTATGCCATGTTCATGACATTAGCCACCAACCATAGCATCTCAGAGATAGCCAGTTTCTTGAAAGTGGTCAAGTGAGCAGGAAACTGTAAGCAAGTCATCTGAGATGGTCAAGATGTTTGTAAGTAATGAATGCCATGTCATGTTATCCCCCTTCTTCCAATAAGACATGTAACTCAAAGCCACTGCCTACATCAAGGTGGATAGATACAGTGGTCAAGCCTTAGATTACATATTCCAGCAGGACTCTGCTTTATCCCACATGATCCAAGAGTGGCTGACTGAGAATTTTCATAATCATGTCACTGCAATGTATGTGATTCATGATTTAATTCCCTTGGATTACTTTATCTGAGACAGTTTATGGCCACATCATGTTGAAACACCAGTTAAGCAACATTGAGCCTGGTCAGTACTTAGATTGGTGACCACTTAGGAATACAAAGTGCTGTAAGCTTGGATGTTTGGCTGCTGTAATGAATAATGGGTCAGAATTGTTAATCAGAGAACTGAGTTCAAATTCCTTTTGGGTTTGTTATATTCACTTATGTGCAAATACCCTTGGGAAAGGTATGAATACACCTCTTCTCACACCTACTGTGGCTTAATTAGTAAGACTTGTATCACTAAACCATTATCTAAAAAAAAAAAAAAAAAAAAAAAAAAAAAAATCTTACAATCTAAAAATATTTTCTGGCTTTAAATAGCCTCCAAATGGTTGATAAGCTATATTTTCTTTAAGTAAGGTTTTTACCATCCTGTTTTGTAATTGTTCTGCCATCCATTCAGATAAGCTTGTTCATCAGGTTGCTCTCCATTTCCTTCTGTTTCTCTTACCTTCAATATGTCCTGTAACATATGAAGGAGACTTTCCGATCAGACATTAGATAAAGAATTGGTCAGTATAAGTAGTGCCCTACAATGTAACAACTACCCTGGGTACATGGCAGCAGCCCCAAAAAACTGGGATAGGTGGGTACAAGAGGAGGACAACAACACTTAGAAAACAGTCTGCCTGCCTTATGTGAAGGGGTTATCAGAGAAAATACAAAGGATCTGCAGTTCATATAATATCAGGACAACCTTCAAAAATGGGACAACACTTCGCAGATATCTCTCCCAAGTAAGACCCCCCCCCATAGAGGAGAACATGACTAAAGACTGTGTGTACGCTATCCCGAAATATAAAGGGGAGACAGGCCGCCCCCTCAAGGTAAGGCTTCAAGAACACCAGAAAGCTGTAACATGAGGGGAAGTGGAAAAATCAGGCATGGCTGACCATATATGGAGAGAAAAGGGAGATCACTGCTCTCTGTGGGATCTGGTTAAGATCATAGACAAAGAACATCACTGGAAAATTTGTAAACTTAAGGAATCAGCACATATGCTAGGCCACAAAAATCTCCTGAGCCGACCAAGCATAGAAATGAATACAATATGGGAACCAGTAATAAGGAGTACCAGAGAAAAGTGATAATAACAACAAAAATTGCAATATGTGCTCTGGCAAAAACGTGCAATGATAATAGCAAAAATTGCAATATGAGCACTGGTAAAAAATGATGGTGAAGACATTAGGTTTATAATACCCAGAAATTCATACTCAGATGTTCTCAAGGACACATGGCACTAGTTAGATCCAGTAACAGGACCCAAAGAGTGTGAGTTCAATACCTGGTTAAGGCAGTAGAAAACTTGGAGAGGGGAATTAACAGGAGATAACTGACATCCATTAGACATGGCATAATGAACTAGAACAGTCTACCCCAGTGAGTGAAATAAAGGGTTCAGTCCGACATTCTAACGGAGTGTACAATGGCTGAAACGTTGTAATAAATATGGCGACAAAGATAAGGACAATAGTCCGAATAATGTAAATAGTTTCCTTTTGTTTCTATACTCCTTAAGACCTCATCGTTGTTTACATTTTCTCTCCATAGTATTCTTAACATTCATCCTTGTCACCTCAAGTCTATTCTTTATCTGTGAGGAAATTTTCTTCTATTCACTGCCATATAGGAAATTTTCGATAGAAATAGATAAATATAATTATAAGTGAGTGCCTGAAAAATAAATAAAAAATAATACAAGCTTTAATAACTGGACCTGCCACTCCTGTGATGTTCATCAATGAACACTTAGTACTTCCCCTAAACACCATTCAAAACTATTTTGTTATGTAAGGGAATGTGGCAAATGATTATGGTTTTGATGACAATATGGAAACAGCTGAAAACACTTGATTTTCAAGAGGATTCCCTTTTTAAACATCTTAACCTTACTTTTGGAGAGCAACCTAAATATATGGGAAGAAGAAGCAAATCATCCTTATAAAGAGATCCTGGTCTTTTGTAGTAAAAAGATATTTACCTAAATATATATTCTTTTTAAAAATGAATTTATATATCTGTAACTATTTATATATTTAGCCATATACATATCTTAGCCTAGCCTACATATGTAAATTTTCTGTATATTTTAATACATGTATGTCTTTGTGTTTCTAGCTGATAAAATCTGTCATAGCATGATAAATTCTATCATCATAACTATATTAAGGTTTAAGAACATCATTACCAGAAGGGTGACAGAGGAAGCTTTTGGTTGAGTTCTGACAAGGGCAGTTCATAACCGTATTGTAATCGCAATTTGTAGACATGTAATAAATTCCTGAATGAATACACATAATCAATACCTGCTGAGTAATCATTAATGCATATAAGAGATTGACACAATTTCTTTCTCATGTTCCTTACTGAATCAATTTCTGAAAACTACTGGGGATAGACTTTGGTTACTTTAAGACTCAGGCAGACTTTCAGTGTATTTGTTACCTCCAATGTAGATAACATAAAGGAAATTCTTGTTGGAATTTGAATGTTAACTAAAATAGTTTTGTTATTTTTTGAAGGAAATCCCAAGAATTTTTACCTCTGTGTGTGTCGGAGGTGGGTGTATGTAATCATTGGTTTCCCAGAATCCCACTAGAGAATGTTTCAACATGAACAAAATACTTCATCATTTGATAAATTGCAACACAGTATTTCAATCTCATTTTATAAGTACAAATGACAAATATTCATTTTGTACATGATAATGTGACTAATGAGTATTTGTAAAACAAAAAATAAGTTTAGGATTACATAAGGAGTTGTGTTCAAAGATTACCAGATGTTATATACATCTGATGAAGGTTAGAGAGAATGCACCAACTGAAATGTATTGAATCAAGCAACTAGGATAATAAGAACAATTCAATTTATCCAACTCTGATTTATTAAATCCATTTCTCTTTTGGTAATGTCCAGATTTTTGAATGATATTAATTAACTTTATCCCAGAACCATGTATGCATTTTCTCAATGCCTTAACAACCTTACTGTGGAGATTGCTGAATATGTGGTTGTCCTGATCCCAGCTCTACATAAAGTCACTGTCTCCATTACTTACTAAAATATCTCTTCAGTCTCTATATATTCCTGCCCCTAAACACCAGCAAAATGACTGCTTCTGTCAGCCAATATGTCTCTTTTAGAAAGTTCATCTTATTTTTCACTTTTCAAAGTGCATGGAGATTAAAAATTTACTCTCTAGATTTTTTGTTTTATTGCTTTGGTTTGAAAAAAATGCTGATAGGGCAAATTTAGGAATTTGGCTGAGCAAAAGTTTCAAATGGCTTTTTAATTTTTTTATTTTATTGCCATGTGTCAACAAGGAATTAATGAATAAAACATTTATGCAGCTTAAAATTAATTAAAGTAACTTTTGAGTCAGTAATAATATTAAGTAGCATTCTTTGTAACCTTTACATCAGTGTAGATGCACTCACTTGATTAGCTTTCAAGTATCCTTATTATTGCTAATTCTTAATACACATAAACAATGAATAAATCACAAAAGTCACAGTGAAAACCAAAGTTAAAGTGTAAAGAATTCTAAATATTTCAATCAGATTTATGGGTTTGCATGAAGTTTGTCAGTGATTTTGTTTCTGTCTGGATGTTGTCAGATGAGTTACTATTTATTTAGAATCTTTACATTTATCAGCACTTGAATTACTTGAAACTGTGTATGTGTATTATGTGAGGAGCAGAATATTTGCCATTTATAATTGCTGATCTTTCAGATTTAGTACGAGTTTCAAAAGAGATAAAAAAAAGTTCCATTTATTTGTTCCATCTTTAAAGTATTTTTATTCTCTATTATAAGCAATTCCTTTTTTGATTTTATACATCCTGTTGATAAACACATCTTTTGTTCATATCTGCCTGTGATGCTTTGTCTTTCTATATCTGCACATTTTTTGTTGAGTCATTCCTCTTTTGCCTGCCTGCATTGGTTTCTAATTTCTTTGTAATATACTATATTCTGTACCATACCTTGGCATTGTTTGTTGTCTGCTTTTCATCATGTTGAGAACTTCATGTCACCCACTTTTTTCCTTTGTCTAATTTTTTTTTTGTGTGTGGGGAGTGATCGTGTTTGCTGATGTCAATAAAGCTTTTCTTAATGTGTCCCACTTTGAATTTCTATTCTCATTGTATTTGTTTTTGATGCTGTCAGTATACATCTATTTGCAATTTGGGTCATTCAGGAGTTTGTTGTTTTGCAGATTGGGTGCTGCTTTAGCTTTCTTTAATTTCTGTAGTTTTATTTGGAGATTACCAAGGTAGTCACTTGCATATGTTTTGCAGTGTAAAACTGCATTCTTGAATCTCTTAATAAAATTTCTAAAAACATAAACATGATTATTTTATCAATAATATGTATATTGTGTGATTGTTAACCTCTCTAATAGTTATTTATACTGACTGTGTTTCATATTGCATAAACATGTCATGTAAATTCATTCTGGTGAATCAATGAATTGTGGCTGCGTAACATTTTACTAAGACAGTGCTTTAATAATTTTCCCTTAAATAAATGATTTTTTTTTTTTAGTGGATTAACAATAGAAATATTTAATATAATTATTCTTAAAAGCTCTAAGAACCTTAGATATGAGACTATGAAAAATTGTAATACTTTGCATATTGCCCAGTTCACACACCTCCCTAGTCTTTTGAACAGGAGTGGAGGTTTATTCCTTATTTAGTATTGTGTTTCCAGTTCCTTCTAAAGTCTTTTTATTCTCTTTCACTTCCAGTAGCCCCATGTCTTAGTGGCATTGTCACCTTGCTTGGAGTGAATTTATTTAAAAAAAAAAAAAAAAATCAACATCTCATTAAATCATAGTCAAACAGATAAAGTTTTACTGAATATTTTTACTTTATTTTCACTGTTAATTTCAAAATTAATTTGAGATTTTTTTACATCATAGACTATATTTTTTTGCTTAAGATATTGACAATTTAAATTTAAATGTTAGGCATTGAATAATATGAAGAGGTGCTGAAATTTTCTAAGCTCAACCAAGATGCCCTTCAAAAGAAAAATATTGATGCTTGGTCATTTGATCTGATTTTGGGAATTGGGTTATGCCACTAACTTTTCAGTGCATTTTTAACAGTAAAAATGCTTTATTTGGCTGTATATTTATAACATTTAAAAATATGTATACCTTTTCGTTTTTTTTTTTTTAATTCTTAAGTGATCTTTGAATGCAACAGTTTCTAATAAATACTTTGATACTAAGTTTCTGTTAAACAAAATTTTTAAAACACTGCATATATTATTTAATTTCTTAGTGATATTGAATTCACTCTGATTAATGAAGTTGTGCATAATTTTTTAAAAACATTCCATTTTTGTTTAAATTTTATTTTTGTAATTAAAATAATTGTTCTTATTCTGTTGTCCATGTTATATGTTGTCTTGTTATTTATTCAGTTATTGCATTTGCCCTGTCACCATTGAGTTCAAGTACAAGCTATTGCCCAGGGATTGAACTCTCACAATTACTGTTCCATGGGAAGATAGCCTAGTGAATTAAAATGTTGGTCTGTGAATTTGGTGATATAGTAATTGTGAGTTCAATCCTTGTCCTGGGCAGTGTGTATTTGGACTCAGTAAAAACAGGGCAGACAATAACTGAGCATTACTAAATAAGAACAAGACCAAAATATTCCTACACATGGTCAGTAGAATGAGAACAATCTACTAGATTAAATAAAGGGTTCAGTTTGAAATTCCCTGAAGGTTATTCAGATCAGCAAGCACCTGATGATGACTGAAATATTGCAATAACAACAAAAATGAGGACAATAATCAGCACATAAATAAATTAACTCCTTTATTTAACTACAAAGAAGCTAATTATCTGTTATGGAAACACACACACATGCATACAGACTTCAATTTTTTTAAGTGCCATATCTTTTCAGGACATGAATGATTATGACTCTCAACAACTTCCTGTCTTTTGTTGTTCTAACTATTGATTTTCTCTGGATCATATCACTGTTTAAACAAAGTTCACGGCATACAGAAAGTAGAAAATTTAAGCACAAAATTTGTCTTTAATTTGAGTTTTGTTGGTTGAAATATATTGTAACATAAATCCTTATATTTCTTAAGATTTGTTTTTGCCTGCCAATTTATAACTCTACTAATTATTTAAACATGGTATATTTCCCAGTTTAGAGTCTGAAATATTCTTATCTTAAATACTGAATTACTTCCTTTACATATTTTTTACCTTACCTTATACTGTGAGCAAATAATTCATAAAAAAATGAAATATAATTTAACTTCTCTGTGTAGTAAAGGAGGTTGGATCTGCTTTTGTTGTATATGAAAAGTCTTGCATAAAAACAACAAGTAAAATAATATCTGAAATGAAATAGAATTTATTTCAAATATAAATTTATTTTCGGTTAATAAGCTTACAGAGAGTGAAAAAGTGGGAAATTGTTTTGAGTTTTGGAAATATTTTTAACTATGCATACATTTCATACAGGATGGTAATAATTTTTGACTTAACTGTGTTCTACTCCTTCCATTTGGTGCTATCCAAGTATTGTTTCCTGTTAAGAAATTTCTAACCACATCACACTAAACTGTATTGTTGGATGTTTTCTAATCTTATTTACTTAACTTGTCTCTGTTTGAAAGAAAAAATAAATGAATTTAAAAGTTATTTTTAACAGAATCATTTCATTTGTTGTGGTGGGTAATTGTTGCTACTTGTAGGAGATTGTCTCCCACACGTCAGTAGATAGAATGAGCATCTACTGTGGTTTGCTTTTTCATAAACAGGCATTCACTTCCTCCATGTTACATGATCTCTGTTCATCCCAAACCCAACTTTTATCAATGACTGCTATGTATCAACATCAATACATCCTTTGAACCTTATCACAAAATCTCCCCTTGCCAGGGGAAAAAAAGAAGAGAAAAGAATGACAAGGTTGTAGAAATAAAAATGTCCCCAAATAAATAAAAAATAAAGAAGTGCATGCAAGCAACTGTGGGTTTGAGTTTATCAGTTACAATCATTGTTGAATTCATTACATTATTTTTACATCAGTGAGAACTACTTCTTAACTCATAAAATGTACTTAAAGGGTTGCCTGGTTGATGACATCTTAAATTGGATTATGTTACATAAAAAGAAAAAGTTAATGTTTTACTTTATGGCTAAATTATGGTTCATAGGCTCAGTAAAGGAAATTTTGCGATTAAAAAAACCCCCCAAAAAACCAAAAAAAAAAAAAAAAAAAAGTTTTCTTTCTGATGAGACAATTATTTTTTATTTTTAGTGGGGAGTTTAAATTTTAATCTTGGAAATGTATTTATCTTTCAAAGAAGGCAAAATGTAACACATGGTCTTTTTTTTTTTTTTTTTGCTTTTTCCAAAAGTGTCCAAAAAGCATTTGCTGTAGATATCAAGTTGTGTCCTGAATTTATCTATTCATGCTTTGGGAGATGAGTGCTGCCTGGAAGATGGCTCATTAGGAACTAAGCTTATGCTTCTTATGTTTCAAGCTACCAAGAAAATAAAAAAAAAATATGTATTTATTAAATCATCATCATGTTGTGCTGTTTCCGTTTGTCTTTCTTAAGAATTTCAGGCTGTGTAAGTTTTTTTTATGGCTGATACATCCTTGTGATAGGTGATTCTTTTTTTTTTATCAAGACACCATCTCTAGATAGATTACCAACTAAGGCTTCTATCTGTCTATTAAGTGAATACAACCATTCATTGCTTCCAAATAATTTTATCTGCACAAGGCTTGGATTAACCTATGGAACTGGGCACTTTCCTATGGTGCAGTACACTGGGATTGTCATCCTAGGCTAATGTTATCAAGAATTTACTTCTTTGACTATAGTGAGATTCTAACATGAGTCTTATGGTTGGAATGTTAATACTAACCACTTTGTCATGTTCCATTATTGAAACACGAGCAATATTTTCTTTTTGCTTAATGTATGTGGTCACACATCAAAGTGACTAGCATAACTAAGCTGGTGTAAATGATTTTAAATAAATGTACTTTCTCTATTTGATCACAATCAAAATTAACTCATCTACCCAACTATGGTGCCTCATTCTGTGAGGTATCTTCAGAACAGAACTTAGCAAACCACTTCAAATTTATGCATTTACCATTATCTTCCTTTTAAAGTACATAAATACATTTTGAGATGCATCCTGAAATAAAAAAAGCAAAGTATTGTTTTCTTTTTATTCCCTCTTCAGTGTTAGAATCAGTAAACATAAACCAATTTTAACATTTTTAAAATAAATACATACTGATATAGCAACTATTGTAAATTCAATAAAAAAAGTGATCTTTTGACTGACGATAACTAAAGCTATAAGCTTCTAATGACAAAATAGAACAAACATTTCAGCCAACCAAATGCTTTTTAGGCTAAGCATCTCATGGTTGAGATTACTCCACTGGTATCAGTCAGGGGAGGTGGAACTCAAGCAGCACCTCTCCTATAGTCCCCAGCAATTGAAGTATCCCTATAGAGGAAATGCCAACATAGCTTAAATGATTTTACTCACACCTTAAACTTAACCTTGTGCTACATTCCGTTAGTATGAATAAATATCTACTCTGCTAGTATCAGAGGATGATGTTTGTAAAAGTCACCATTTTGAATGCTCATTTTAAAAATCCTCTCTCACTTAAACAATTGGTGAAACACAGTCTTCCTACTTCCATTTGGCATTGTGTGTGTGTTTTTTTTTTTTAAATCGGTATCACATCATACAAGCCAGATCTTTCTTTCTTTTTATGTGCCATGTCCTTTCAGGACATAGGCGATCATGGCTCTCCACCTCCTTGCAGCTCTCAACAAGTTTCTTCCCTCTGCTTCCTCCCCCAGACCACATTCTGTCATCCATTTGCTTAAGTTCGCCAGGTATGCCATGCATTGTTTTCCCTTTTCTATTTGACCATGAGTATCAGATTCTCCAGGCCCTCCTTCCTCATTATGTGCCCCAGAAACTTCAGCTGCCTCTCCCTGATATTAAATATAAGCCTCCTCAGTACATCAGAAGTTGACCTGGAGAAATGAAAGCCATATTGCTTATCTGAGAAAAGGCCCTGTGATGAGAGATGATGAAACAAGTATTCATTAGGGCCACTAAGAGTTTCCCAAAAAGAAGTAAAAGACTAATAGGCCGATAGTTGGAAGGGTCGAACAGCTCACCAGAGTTCTTAAATACTGGAACAATAGATGATGACTTTCAGCAGGCAGGACAGCAGGAGGCAGCAAGGTATTATAGTTTAGAGAGAACAGGAGCCAGTTCGAGAGCATACTTCTCAATGACTGTTACAGTGATACCATCCAGTCCACATGCTTTGAGGGGATCTAGGTTAGAAATGATATGCATATAACCCTTTCCATGGTTTCTGCTATCACTCAGGAGACTCAGTTCTAGGAGGGAAGTTAGGCAGGGATGTCAAGAGTAGAGAATTTATGGGTAAAGCATTTAGTTTTAGCACTAGAAGATGATAACACCTCATTGATTAAATGGGGAAGGAATAGAGACCTTACACTTATTTAATGCCGTATTACAGACCCACCAGTAATCAAAAGAGTTGTTAGAGGCTATGTAGTGCCTCATTCTCTTTGCAAACAGTGACTTTGCTCCTTCAATGACTCATTCACATTTATTTTGAGTAGCAATGAATAGGTGCCTGTTGTAACGAGAGTTGTCACAATAGTATAGCCAAAAATAGTGTGGTTCCTGTGTGCTATAATGGCTGAGCATGCTTGTGTAAACCACGGAGAGGATTGGGGTTTCACCTGGTATTTCTGAGAAGAGATGAAAATGTCCATGCCAGCTTTGACCCAAGAAGAAACCTCAGTGGCACAATTTTCAACTGGGAGGTGTCAGTCCAAGGGGTATCACAAAGAAAATCACAAAGTGAGTCACAATCAGTACCTATGCAAGAGATACAAGTGGAAGTATTTTGAAGCTTTTAAATGTCTTAAAATTCCACTATTAAATTATTTCATGGTGTTCATCACTTTTAGTTATGAAACTACCTCAAGTTTCATGCCTGTCCAATTTTTTTTTTCTTATCAGTAATCATCTCAACTTTTTGTGGCTTTATAAGGTCTTTATTTATTAGTTCAAGGTGTTTACATCTTGTGTAAAGCAATTAGAAAACTGTTACTATTAGAATAAGTACCTCCAAAGATTTGCTAAAAAAATGAGCATACAAGATAAAAAAAATGTCCCAAACTTAATGAAAACAGTTTTATCATCAAAATCTTTGTTATTATTAAGAGGAAAGATGAAAGGATTTTTTGATTAAATTATATTTTTTGATCCTTTTTAGAACTTTCAAAATTTTAGTTAAAATTTTTTTTCTTGTGTCAACAGGTGGCCATAAATTAGTATGGGAAATTTGTACATCTTTTTGCAATGAAAAAATTTATTTAGAAATTCTTGCAAAAATCAGATAATTGTTGGATTTTAATTAAACTATCAGTACTTATTCACAAATGAGTGATTTTAGAACCATTTTTTTAGAAAATCTTAGTAAAAATATTTTTTTTTATATCTGTTACCCCACCCCTATTTAATTTATGAAGTTTAGAGAAATTCATATTTGTAGCACATAATGTTTAAGGACAAATCCTAAATCAACTGTAAAATAAAGAAATGCAATAAAAGAAAAAGCCTTTCATTGCTCTTATGAATAAGATATTATGGATGCTATTGTCTTAGGAAATAATTTTTTTTCAATGAATAATGAATTTTTACAAGAATTTTTTATTTTATCTTTAAAGAATTTTAATTAGAATAATTTATAAAGTTTTAAATCTTAAAAATCTGTATCAATTTGTAGCAGTTAGTTGATATTGCTATTAAGTAAAAACTATATTTACTAATAAATGGAAAAGATTACTACAATTCAGCAACCCCACCCCATATTTCAAAAAGAACTTTACATTTTTGTGTGTATAAACATCTGATTTTTGTAAATATTGACGTCCATAGACGACATTATAAGAAAATAATATTGGTAATTTTCTAACATTTCTTCAACAAGCATCTTATTCTTCATAAGTAAGACTATAAAGCCAAAGTACCTAAAATTCAATAAAATATTAGATAACTTAGACTAAATTTTTAAGATTACTGGGCAATTAAAAATGATATAAAAAAGGCGTTCATTCTGTAAGTGATTTTTTTTAGTTATGTTCCCTTTCTTTACTTAAAAATGCCAAACTTAAGCTTTCTATAAATCTGTCAACTTGTAATGATCATCATCACATACATACACAAATTCAAATTATACAACATCAAGCATTCATTGGATAATAAATCAACACTGCTTTGTAATAGACAATTTATAAATCACAGCTATGCAACAATTTTATAATCGCTATATTTTCATATGGTAGATTTTGTGCACTTTTGGGAGAATTGGATCCCAAGAGCCTTCTTAGCTTAGTAAATATTTTCAGGAAATATCAGCTTCTAATTGGTCAATAAACACACAAGCGGGTGTTGTAATCCACCCACGCACAATATATTTTTCCAGTGTGTGACTAAGTCAAGTTTCCCGCCAAGGCACTCTTAGCCTGTCACATGATTACATTATCTATAAAAGCAAACATGAGTTTGCCTCTCTCTCTCTCTTCTCTATTCTTGCTGCAAAATGTAGTCCCAGAGAATTATCGTCTTGACCGTGTGGTCAGACGTTAAAGAACATTACCAACATACACATACGTAGGAACATTCACCAAAATACGGACGTTCGCACACACACACACACACAAATGTTCACACACAAACACAATGTTAACTGTCTATGTGCTTTGTAAATGTTTTGTTTAATACATATATTTGTTTATATATATCGGTCTTGTTTGTTTGTTTTCCTTATCTTCAGTTGGACGTGATCCAAGTCCAACATTCTATTGTAATGTAGCTAGACTTTCTAGCAGGAAATATAAACGCATGTGTTTTCTTTACATCTTCACCTGCCCCTCTACATAATGGTGACCGCCGACGTGATTTTGCGAAGGAAAGTCAATAGTCAACATAATGGTCCACTACAAACAACAACAGATAAAACACCCACCTCAGTGTTAAAGAAAAAAAAAAAAAAAATGCTTTTTTTGCGATATTTTAAACTAAAAGTAATACTTGTTTTTTAATTCAGATTTATTAAACTTTAAGAAAGATTTTTTAAATTAAGTCAATTATGTTGTGTTGAGTTGACAGATTTGTCAATATGACTGATATTAGCGATTAAAAAGAAATTCCAATCTTTTTTTTTTAAATTCAGTTTGAAATGAATTAAACTAAAAAAAAAATACTTTTTTGACAAATATTGTGTTTTGGACATTAAATTTCTTGGAAGAATTAAACTAAGATAAATGCTTCCAGAAAGATTTTTTATTTTTAAAATGTACACCTTGTTAGAGATTTATTTATCACCTTTTTTTTTAGTTTTTTTTTTTTTTCTTTTTTGGAGGTACCTACATTCATTCTTGACTTGACCATCAGAATATCGCTAAGTTCTGGACTTCTGGTACATCACATTTTAAATTTTATGAAGTTGATGCGCACAGCCGCACATTGATTACAATTGTAAAAGAAAAAAAAAGATTAACTTTTTTTTTTTTTGTTTCTAATTCTTCACCCAAAACAAAAATAAAATTCTAAAGAAAATGTCTATTTTTATTTTTTAATTTACTTTTGATTTATTTACGGTTTTTTAACTCTCAACAAACCCCCCCAAAAAAAAAACACCTTTTTAAAATTAAATTGTTAAATGAAGGTATGATCAAGCCATCTTTTAATAATTATCATGAATTTTCTTTAAAAAGACTAAGAAATTTTAAAACTTTTGTATTTGTTTTTTGTTTATTTATGCATTGTTTAAAAAAGAAAATATTTTTCATTCATCAAGAAGCCGAAAAGCGTGACCGTCTTCTTACCTCAGTTGATTTTTCAACTTGTTTTCTAAAATTCAAGTGATTTTTAAAAGTTATTCTATCTTTTTCTTCATAATCTTCAAGGAATTTTTAAAGTTACAATTTTTTGTTGTAAAATAACGCTGAACATTTTTTTCAGACTCATATTGCGATCTTGTGTTTTTGCTTTCTTTCTCCTATCGCCAAATAGTTTAAAAACGAACCTTATTGTGAAAATTTTGCCATTATTTTTTTGTTTTAGTTTTTGGGAATAAAATAAATATTTAAGAAATCGAGATTTAAAACATCATGATAAAAGAAAACCAACTCGTTAGGTCCATTAATAATAGTTTATGGTACTTTTCACAAAAAGAAAGAAATTACCTGAGTTAGTTGTAGACGACGGATGTCATACTGGTTTCACCACATTTTTTTTTTCTTCTTTCTTTTCCTTTTACTCTCGTCGACCTCCAACCTGTCAAGTGAGACTTGGCTACTTTTAAATTTACCTTTTAGTTACTTTACTTACCGAGCTCCAAAAACTTACTGAAGGTAAGAAGTGGGGAGTTTTGTGTACTGTTGTTGTGCATAGAAAAATATGCCAGCCGCTGTGAAATCACATGTGAGAAAGTTACTGGTCTCTTCTCAAAGTAAAAAGAAAGGTAAAAACCTTTTTTTTTCTTTTTTTGGTAATATTTTTCTTTTTCGACACTTGTTTTTTTTATCTCCGTGATGGGTTTACCGTTTACATTAGTTATTACTTTTTTTTTCCTTTTAAAAGTAAAGAAGTTTCTTATGCAAGTATTTTTACTAATTTTATAAAAAGAAAGAAAATTGATTACGTAATGTCTTTTAACGAAAATCAGGGAGGACCAAGTTAAGTTTTCTTGAAGAAAACAGGAAAATAAAATATTTTTAAATGGGAATGTAGTTTTTTTTTTTTTGTCTATAAATTAAAATTACCAATATTTTAGAGAATTAGACAACTAGTGATATAAAATTTCCTTTCAAACTTATTGGATTGCTTTTCTTTAAAGAAAAAATTATTCGTTATGAAATTATTTTTTTAAATTCACTTAATGTTATTTTATTGTTTTAGTTTTTTCTAGTTAAATATATTTTTTCAAAGAGAATTGATTTTGATGAAAATAATATTTGATGTTTATCAACAATGTGCTACGTATGTTTTATTTGCTAACCAAAATTATTTTCTTTAGCAACAAATGTTTAATTTTATTTTTAAATGATTGAAAACGAAAATTTATGTTGGATTAAAATCGATTTATCAAAGTTTAAAGAAAGTATTTCTTTAAACTTTGATAAATCGATTTAAACTTTTTCGTAGAAAAAAGTGAAGGGACACGACAATTTTTTAAATGTCCCTTCTTCAATTTCAATTAAAAGTGCAAAAGAAAATTGTTTAGTGAGGAAGATATAAACGTCAGAAATGCATATTTCAAATAAGTGACTTTAAAAAAGTTTTACAGTTTTACTTTTATTTTTTACGATGTCATTTTGAAACTGACTTCTTTACTGGATCAACCAGAACTCATTCCATTGTATTGTAAGTAAGTCAATTCTATTATGAAACATTAATGTTTTTCTAAAAAGTAAGAAAGGTATTAAAAAAAAATACATTTACATCGGTCGGCACTTTCGTAATCTACTTAAAACATTGTTTGTTAGTTGTCCTGTCCTAGACAAACAACAGTTTACTACGTGACACTTCCTTTGAGAAAATATACCTGGTTATATAGCTAAAAAACAAATTAGGCTTGTTGGAGATACCGTATTGTCCAGTTGACTTTGGGCTGAGCATTCTTAAGTTAACATGCTTACTTTCTCTCGACAATAATGAGGAATCCAAGGGTCAAATAATTATTTGACGAATTTGTTTTCTCTATATTTACTCTAACTTTGTTTTTCGGTGAACAATCTCTTTGGATGAAATAAAATTTTCCTCGAAATATTTCTAAGTTTTCTCACGAGTCGCGATTGTAGAAAAGTAAAAAAAAAAAAAGTTGTGATTGGGTGGCTGAGATTAGCACAGTGGTGATCGTTAAGAAGAAGCTAGTATTGCTAGAGACGGTAGATCTCTATTTGTATTTACTAGTTCGATCATCACTAGATGCTCTGTTATTGTGCTTAATAAGCATAGTCCTTTAATTATTTACAATTAACAAGAATGTAAAATAAAAATACTTGTAGAAAAAAAAACATTAAAAGGCCACTGAAGAAGCTGGGTGTGGTTTTTACAATGACCATCTTATTGTTGAAGACAAACAGGTGAACCTATTTTTTGCTAGTGAACTTAAAATTAATGATTCCATATTGAACCATTTGGTTCGTTAATTTTATTTTCTATAATTGTGAGAATAATTTAGTATGGAATTGTGTTGAATTTTTAAAAATAAATTTCTAGGTTCATACCGTAAAGTGAAATGAAAAATAATGCATGCATGAATGTATGGGTTTACACACTAAGACACGTGCATTTCTTGTATACATTTATTTTGTGTGTGTGTGTGTGTATATATATATATATATATATATATATATATATATATATATATATTATACACACACACATAAGGGTTGCTCTGAAAGTAATAACCATATTTTATATTGGCCTGTGATGACAGGCAAATTTTGTTGGTATTGAGGCTGAACCATCTCTCTAAATAACCCATCATGGCATCTGATGTGAAACATGTACCTGAAGTAGAGAAGTATCATTGAATTCCTACATCCAGAGAAAATTACATCATTGACATTCATTGATGTCTGTTAGACATTTTGGGAAACCAATTGGTGGATTTGAGCACATTTGGGTGCTGGTGAATGTTTTTCAGCACAGGTGACATCAATGTATGTTATGCTCCATGTTTACAATCACAGTTTACAGGGTTTATCTTTGTTGTTGGTGGAAATGCATAGCAAATTGTGGTGAATATGTGTAGGTATAGTGTCTTGTATCTGAAAACTTTGCTATCCACTGGTGTTATTGTACTCTGTATAGCTAATCTAGATTCTGTGAAAATAAATAGGAAATATTACTTTCAGCCCATTCTTTTTGTGTGTGCATATATATGATGCACTTATATAGGGAAAAATATTTGAAGAAATCCCATTTGCATTGCATTGATATCAAACAAGCTAAGAATAGTGACCTTATAATGTATGCAGATCAAAACATGTTGAATTAAAGAGATAAGTAGTAGTGAAATGCATCAAAATTTAGTTTCTTTTATCTTCATATTACTTTTTGTTTTTCTGCCTGAACATTTGTGTGATGACAGTGTTTATTGTATTTGTTCCACTCTCCATGTCTCAGGATATCTTGTCATGCATTTGTTTTAGTACTGCTCAGTTATTGCTAGACCTTGGTTCTATTGAAACTGGGTATATACTACCTGGCTCAAGGGTTGGACTCACAATTAATATATCAATGAATTCTTGTTTTCTTCTTATTCCCATCCAATTTTTATTCTAGTCACATCTTTTTGTTCTAATTTTGCTAATCTTTCATGAACAGATTCATAATTTTTCGACTTTCTCCTTATTCTTAACATACATTTTGTGCATCATCAAATAGCTAAACTTCTACCTCTGTGTTATCTAGACAATCAACTATATCTACTCTGACTATTCTCTTCCCTCAGCCTGATATCCACTCACTAGTCTACAATTTTCCCTTTGTTTTATTCTTAGAATATATATTTCCGATTTATACATTCACCTATCTTTATACTCTACTCCTGCATTTGAATTAGATGCTTTGCTTAAAACTACATATTCATAGCTTGCCCATGGATCCATTTCTTGTAGCCATCAAATGATGTGCTCAATCTTTGACATTTGTTTTTATAAATCTCTGAATGTTGTGAATTTTTCAAATAAATAACTGAACAGTTGGAGTAATACTCCCAATTAAAAATAAAGCTTGTCTTTTTTATTTTCTTATTTTTTTTGTTTTTCTAATGTCTTTAACTGTGATGGCATTTATGGTGGTTCTTTAAACTTAATAATTTTTATGTCATCTGCATAAATTGCTACTTTTATTGTTAGTTTTTGAAAGCCTGATCTTTTTAAATCTGTATTTTATTAGAAATGCCAAATATTCAAGGGTGTGCTCAAAAGTTCTCAGCTTGACCAAGAAGGAATCCTGAAATTTGGTCAAATTTGGGAAATGGGTTAAGCAGAGCACTCTTCAGCCTTTATTTATTGATATTTACTAAGCTTGATATCATGCAAGATCAGATGTGGTGCGGAGATTGTATTATATCAGTCATTCAAATGGAGAGAATTTGTATGACTAGAAAATCAGCACTTAAAATCTTCTCTTTAACTTAAATTTTCACACTGACCACTGTCCCTGATAGTAAATACATAATTACTCAAATATTTGTACAGGAAGCAAATGAAAAGAAGCCTTTATTATCATAAATCAATCGTTAAGGTGCTAATATTGTGAGCCATTGTTAGTCATTATCATTCTTTACTGGTGCTGGTTAGTCACTGGTTAATTTGAACCAACAAATATCAATTCAATAGCAAAGTAATATTAATTAAGTGGTTGTAAACCCTTTCTACAAAACTTATCAAAATTTTCAATTTAATTCTTCATACACCTCTTAATTCTTCTTTTCATACCCCCACCGCATACAAACTTATCAATTCCAATAGTCACTTTATGCACATTTTTGTTTCATCCCCGACCTCCTTTCTCCCTTCAACTCCCACTTGCATTTAGTCTCACCCCACCCTTGCAGTCATTGGTGTGGTGTTAATGATTTACAGCCTGTTACCAGGATCAGATAAAATTAATTTCCTGTCCTGTCTGTGTCAGGAGTCATGGATCAGATTGGCTGACAAATTCTGTGGCTATAATTTATTCATGAAAGTTCTGCTTGCTCTACTCCACCTGAACTCCAATCTTTTTTTTGGTGGTTTTGTCAAGTGCAAAAACTGTCCTGATTATGGAGACAGACTGTCCAATAAATTCTTACTCTCGGTTCTTTGACACCCAACCTGCTTCTATGACAACCACAAGAGAGCCAGCAAATCAAAACTCATTCTCAGCTTTTTGCGTCATTTGAGCAACATGTTTTCCTCTTGGATTTTGCAGATCAGGAATCTTTTCAGGAATATGAAAAACTGCTTTGTGCAGATGACTTCTTTTCTTGTGATAAGAGAATTAATGTTTTATCTCTGCCTGGGTAGAAAAAAATCTTTTTTTATTGATTTTTAAAGAATTTATTCAGCTTTTCTTTTGCCTGTTGAATTCACAAAAGTTGGCTCAGTATTTTCATTTGACTTGTTCAAACACTGTTGACTGATTCTTATATTTAATCAGAAAAAAAAATGAAGTCAGTTGGTTGCTTGAAATTGGATTAGCAGATAATGTTTTGGTTAAATATGTATGAACATAATTTATGTATTTGTCAGAAACCTTGGCATTCCATTTGGATCTTTTGTTTGGATTATTTTATTTATTATTTTTGTTAAACCTTTTTACAGTTTAAATGTTTCATGAGACAAGTTTGTATTTTATTTTAATCTTATTTTCACATTCAAAATCTTGTGTGTGTGCATGTTTCAAACTTGATAACATTGGCAAAGATTTGTTACAAGTGAGCCAACATCTGTGAACTGAGTTTCAATTTTGCTTTTATGGTACATTAACAATGGTCATATAGAAACACACAAGTCTTTAAACGTAGATTTTCTTTTGTCTCTCTCATTAATATTTATTATTTTAAGTTGTTGTAATCTTTAGTCATGCCAGAAGACAGTCTGTTTCATGTCAGTCAGTTAAGTGTACACACTTTTGCTTCATGACTGACTAGGCAGAATATTTTCCTGCAATAGGTTGATGTTTCTTCAATAGTAGATTGTTTGCCAACCAAGGCTATAGGACTGAGTCTATCCTGCTATTTTCAACCCATAGCTGGAGGGAGAAGAGATTTAATCATACATTTCCCAAGGGTATTTGCACATAAGTGAATGTAACAAAACCTGAGTGAAATTTGAACTCTGCTTTCTGATTTCTCATTCCATTACACTCTGACTTGTGTCATGTACACTTGCTTAAATATGGAGTGAGGAGTATTCAATGTTTTTAGGGTTCCTACGAACATATTAATTCTTCTTAATTTCTTGTCCTCTCTGTGTCAGGAGTCATGGATCAGACTGGTCAACAGATTCTGTGCTTATAATTATCCATGTTCAGCAAATTAAACAGGAATTTATTGTTACTTGAACCTTTACAAGAAAGGACAGTTAATAATTAAAATGACTTGGAAAATAAAGATGAAGAATTTCTAAGATACATGGCCCAGGTGTTGGTTAGATCCAGTGACTAGACCCAAACAGTTGTGAGTTCAATACCAGGCTACAGCAGTGGTGAACCAAAACTTGGAGAGTTGAGTTAAAGGGAAATAACTGAGACATCCGGAAGGGGCATAGTACGTAGAACTAGAACAATCTACCCTGGTGGATGAAATAATGGGTTCGGTTCGAAATTTCAATCATTTGAAGAAGGCCAGAGTGTACAATGAATAAAACATTGTGAATATGGCAATGAAGATGAGGATAATAGTTTGAATAATGTAAATAATATAAGTAATCATAACACCTCATCTCAGAGATATAGACAGAATTTCCAAGAATGTTATAAAAGGTAGTTTACTTCCTACAACTAGAATGTTCATTTGAAACAAATATAAAATCTCATTTATTTTACAGTTGAACTGAATAAAAGCAAAACTTTTCTAGAAACCAGTTTATGCAGTAATTTTTTTTTAAAATTAAGTATTTGTGACTTTCACAAGTTGAAAAGAACAAAACAAAACAAGTTTAATTCAGACAATATTTGATGTACTTACTTTGACACTCACGGTAAGGACCATTTTGGTATGAATTTATATCACATGAAATTATTTGTGCCATTTAAACTTATTTTGCTTTGCATTCATCAATGGAGAATAAGATGTGGGAGAATGGTGTTATATTTTTCATTTTTCTTTTAATCTTCACATTGCAAGAATTCATTAAAATTTGTTGTAGTAGTAATTGACTAACTAGTCAATGCTAACAAATACTAAAATATATTTTTATAAAAATGTAAAATAGAATAAATGAGTTTACTACACCATGTGATGAAAAGTTCTCATTTTTTTTTTTGCTGTTGTTTTACAGCTAATCTTATTGAAGACAAAAATGTAAATCAATTCTGCTGAACAATTTTTAAAATAACTTTTTAAATTGAAATGTTTATTTATTTATAAATTATTTTCTGTAGTTATAAGAAATTTGATAAGGAATCTTATCAACATAAAGAAACTTTGGTATAAATATAGAATATATATTAACTGAGGTAGAGAAATGATTTTGTTTTTGAAAAGATTTTATGTATTTTTTTACTGAACTGATTTGTAACCTTGTCTTTTTATTAAAACATGATAGATAGTTTTTAATAAAAAAAAAAATTCTTTTTAGGCACAATAAATTTGAATGCATAATTTGGATAAATGATTGACTGTTTTATAATTATTGAACATTCAGTACATTAATGCCAAATTCATAAGTGTGTTTCTCTGTTCTTATGTAGAATTATGTGTGCATATGGAATCTGGGAATGCCTGTGTTTATAATAGTATATTTTCATGTGTCATATCAATATAAAACTATATAAAAATGTGTATGTAAATGTGTTGAAAAATTCTTAGCCTAACCACTTCCCAAAAAATTTGACCAAGTACCCATGGTTTCTCTCTCTCTCTGGGGTGGGTGGGTTGTGTCAGAGTGAAAAAATTTCAGCACTCCCTTCTAGATGTTCATTTAAGCATACTGTAATATATTCAAACATACACCCAAATATTGTGAGCGTGTATAATTTTATAGTATGCATGTTGTACATTTATACAAGTGTACCCTTATACATGTGTACAACTTCCAAGTATATTTATAATCAACATTTCTCTGATAGATTTATTTTTTACCTGATATGTTCATAACCAACCAGAAATTCTAGAAAATGAAAAAGAAAAAATTAAAAACTGTTCATACATATGTATAATACTTTTAAAAAAAAATTTTTTTGTTTCTTTTTTTCTTTCAAACAGTGAAGTTGGTGAAAAAGATCAAGCATACAAAATGTGTTTCTTCTCATCTGATTGTACTTATGGGAGATATTACCAGTTTAGACTAGAGGATGATATTAACCATATTTTTATTCTTGTAGAAAACTTTCTGAATAAATATTTTAGCCTAAAGTATGATGTTAACTCTGAAAAACATGTTTGTAAGTCATCAACATTTTGGATCAGCAAACAAGACTCGTGATTTTGTTGATATTTCAATATTTATTAACATCAGTCTTAGAAGATAAAGAAATATGATTGTTTTTCATAGCCTATTTTGAGATGAGTAAGAATGTTGTACACTATTGGTTCTCTCTCTTTCTCCTACTTGTTTTTATTTCTTAGTCTCTTCAGAGATTATCCTTCTCATCTTCTATATTATTTTTTTTTTTAATATTCTGTTTTCTATTGCCTTTTCCCTATTTTTTCATTGTCTTTTTTCATTGAATGGTATGTGTACACACACACACACATACATACATACATTATATATATAGTGTGCACACATGCACACACACACAATTAGTATATATAGTCGAGCAAAGACACAACGCACATGGCATCCACTTTTATATTCAAATGCTCCCTGATACTGAGCACTTTAATCCATAAATATAGCTTACCGTAAAACTATATTTTTATCATATATATATATATGTATAAGCACAAATGAAATGACTTTTGCTTACCTGATTTTCACCACAATAGCCTCTGATAGCATGCATAAATGTAAAATGAAAGGCACCATACAATGCTGACCCTCATTTATTGTTCACAATAGGAGAATCCACCATACATATCTCCATGCAGAGTCACTGATGTATATTTGAATTGTTAGGTAACTTTTTACTGTAGCACATCTGGTTTTAAAGTGTTTTTTATGTGGTTGGAGAACTGAAGGAAAAAGTAAATAAAAAAAAAATGACTTACTGCCAGCACAAATACTTTGCATGTACAGTGAATGTAAAGAAATGTAGAGAAAAAAATGGTCACTCATAAGGTGAATATTTAAGAACATTACCTTCTCGCAAATATAAGATTTCTGCCAAAACAAATATAAAAATCGTATTACTGATGGGGGAAGGGCGAATTGTTTTAGGTCTTACAATTTTCACATAGGCGAGTGTGTGTTTTCTGCAGTGGACGAATGGTAAGAGCACAAGAGATAGAGAAGACAACAAGAAGTAGTAAAGAAGAAGATGAGGAAAGAAGATTTATTGTTGCCAAAGCGAACATCAAAGAACCAACAACAAAGACAGTGAAATTGATTCTCTCACAAAGTGAACAGAAACTACAGTTTCATAGTCATTGAAGAAAATAATTTTGTAAGAATATTGCAAAATATATATATATATATGTGTGTGTGCGCACAACAGCTACATGTAGCATATTAATAAGTGTATGACTTGTCAGTTATCCTCACATAGCTTTGAAAGTTTTCAACAAGAAGTTGTTAGAGGGTGCTGCCAAGCACCTATAAAAACAGGACACTTCCTGTTTTCATCTTCTTGTCTCTCTTTTTTTGTCCCCTAGTGACTGAACTTTCACACATGTGTGTATACCACACACAAATTTCTAACTGATGTTTTCTTTTGCATTCATACTTGTGTATTTTCTCTCTTTTTACTGTTACATAAAAATAAAATATAAGATATTGCCTTGTTGAAAATCCTTAATTTCTTTACACTTATCATTTACTTGTGCAAAATATTGTTGCCACTGCTTTTATTCTAACTAGTAGTGTCTCCAGTATTTGGCAACCATGGCACAATCTCAACATGGATGTTATTATTAACTACTTCCAACAGGATTGTTATAATTAGTACAGCATATACTCTTCCAGTAAGAATGCTGGTTGGTATATCTTCTTCCTCAGTTTGTCACTCAAGATGTTTTATATCATTTTGTTCAATGAACCAGATTAATTTTTTAGGCTTTCATGCAAATAAAACCCAAAATACTTTTTTTTTTTTTTTTTTTTTTTTCAAGGAAATTTTATTTAAGGTGAAAAGAGTAAAATTTTTCTTACTGTCATAAATAAAGCAAAGACTGATTTTTTTTTATTTTTTAGTAATATAACACAGCTGAAACTGACAAGAGACACTGGAAGAAAAAAAACATTCCAACCCTACAATTCTGGTTGCATTTTGAAACTTTTTTTTTCCAATATTAATGTTGATCCTACAAGATTAGCCAGTTTCAATTTCCTTCCTTTTCTCAATATCATATTCTTTCTACTTTTCTTTGTTTTGCTTTCTCTATCTCTCTCTACCAATTTTTCATTTCTTATTTCCACTTTCTCTTTCACTATATTTTTTCTTTTTTTTCTCTCCCTCTTGACACTGTTCTTTTCTATCTTCTTTTCATTTACTTTTTTCTCTAAATTTCATTCCACTTTTTATTTTCTTTCTTTTTAGTTTTCTCTTTCATATGTGTGTGCTTAGGTTTGCCTATCATCTAGTTCATATTCCTCTGTCTTTTGAACAGGAGTAGAAGTTTATCCCTTGTTTCCTTCTTAGGATTGGGTTTCTAGTCCCTTCTAAAATCTACTTCAACTCTATACTTTTTATGTCTCTGCCTGAACTCTGACATTTTATTCAGTAATTATGTCTGTATTTATTTTTTCTCTCCAATTGTCATGTCTACAAGTTCCTGATTTTAAATTAAAATTAGGCAAACTACAATTAGGGTCAGTTTATCAAACTCTCCTCAAAAACAGTTTAACCTATTCGTTTCAATTCCTAACAGAATATTGGCATAAACCATGACTTAATTATTTCTCTTATATTTATGTTTGGAGGCAAAGTGAGCAAAAATATATTACTTCCTCTTGACTTTACGCATTGTATATAAGGGAAATAACTCGATCTCTTCTAATTTTCTATTATATAAATAAACGTAACAAGTTTCATTTTTT